>JAODJX010000048.1:7089827-7112210 GCA_026776945.1 Isichthys henryi | reverse complement strand
CTGCTGCAGGGATGGGATGCTGTACCTGGGAGTTGGGGGACACACATCCACAGAAGGGCTGAAAAGATTACAAAAGCGGGAAGAAGCTGGTTCACACCTTCACCTGTTTTTCTTATTCACTGGAGCCAGATGTGTGCAATATTTTTCCAGGAAACTACATTTTCTGAAACGAATATATGCTTTAAATCAGTATCTGTTGTCCACCAAAAAGAAATCATTCTCTATGTCCACCAGGGCATTGTTGAGGTCAGCATTAACTCATTAGAACCACCAGCAACGAACAGCAAACAGGCTTGGAAAAGTTATCCTGTTGGTAATCCACCCATATCAGACTGGTTTCATTAGAAATCATTAGATATTCATTTTACTATACACAATGACTGTATAATTTAATACACATATCATCCATCCATCCATTTTCCAAACCACTTATCCTTATCCTTATGAATGCACGTGAATTTAATATAAAGCATTACCCACTAGGTTAGTATTCCTACTCATATATATATACACACACACACAAACATAAATGGAGGAAACAAAAAAATCACCCAAGAATAGGGTTAGCAGGATGTAAGTCTGTCTGAGGTGGGGGGCTATAGTGGGTGGGGTGGTGCCCTGGTGGACATTTTTGCTCCCCCTTTTCCTCTTTCCCATTTCTATCTCCCCGTACCTCTTATGTCATTCCCACTTCCATTATACATAGACACTTCAAATACCACCATCTAGAAAAGTAACTCCTAGTTTCATACTGGAGTAGGAATGCCCCATATTTTGAAAACTCTGTCGTTAGATTATGTTGCTGTAGGAGATGTCACTAGAAGGGGTGACAATTCATATTACCTTAGAGTCCCACCACAGATTAATTCAGGTCCCACCTTGATGAATTTTGGTGCGTGAAGTTGACAGATACTGCTAAGGATGGCGAGACCAGGGCCCCAACAAATGCTATGCTGCTGGCACACGCCAACAACAGTATGTAAGAAAAACCCCTCTGTGCTTAAAATGCCTCAGGCGTCACACGGACGATTAGGATGAGAAACAAATATGGAGCAGAAGAAATGCAAATGAACATTTCTGTATGCAAATAAACGCAGATGAACACTTCATTTACAAAGCACACAGCCAGCTTACAAAGAATTCGAAGGGTCCCAGACGTCAGACACTGATTAATATCTGGCCAATCTATAAAACATTACCAGGAAACAAATGTCCTTTATATAGCAGCATCATCCAGCGAGAGGTGCTGTGGGACTTAAGCCTGTCCCAGACGGCACAGGGAACATGGAACTGGTCATCATGAAGAAAAGAACAGTGTAGAGAAGACACATATTTTAACGACAGGAGGAAAAGCCATAACGCAGAGGAGGCACCCCACATGAACATGCAAATACCTCATGTAGGGGAGGGGGCTGGGATTCAAACCCACCAATATTGAACAAACAATTGTCATTTCCATTCACTCTATGGAAGGAACGTGTTTTTCGGAAGTCAATGCCGTCTCAATGCCTTCCGCTGTACTGATGGCAGGTTTTGGTTGTTTTTTTACAGAATCTGCCATGATGCTGTAAACCCTTTACCCTGAGCCCCATATTTGAAAACAGCACAAGCTATTGGACCTTCCTGAAATAAAATGCTTAAAACATCCTCACAACAAATGCCCAAACATGTTCTAATTCAATTCCTGACAGTGAGGAGATGCTAACCAAACAAACCGATTTCTAAAAGTTTGTCTTACGTGGATAAACAAACTTGAATTATAAACCAACTCGTGCTCACAGATACGCCAATGTGGGTTTCCCTTGGCATTATAAGCATTTTGGAGATGTCTCCCCCCCGTCAAGCTCAATATTTTGCAAGCACTGACCCTTGAGAAGAATGGATACAAATCTTATCTCGATTAGTTCAGCACTGATGCCGTTTGTTCACTTTTTCCCACGACACGTCCAGTTTACCTAGTCTTGAAAACTGCAAATAAATCTGTGTTTAATTGTACATTTAGTCTATTTAATTCCATTCCTGGCTTTGTATCCTAAGATTTAAAAATCATTCCTGGTGCTGCCCCTCTGCTGAGTCGTCACCATCCCAGCTGCGAGTGACCAGCACCATGAAACTGCTGTGCCTCATAGCTTTAAAATAAGGTGGAACTTCTGATATGTTACTGAACCTATCTATTTAGGTTCAGTAACATTTCTCGAACTATTTGTTTCTTTGTTCCAAGGAACTGCAGGTTATTGAGTGGCTGAGAGGTCCATCAAAAGGGAGGGTTGGTACAGTACTGTAGTACCCGGCCCCTCCAGCAAGTCCCCTCCAGGCATGAAGAATGAGCCAGAGAGGGGACCCAGTGACCAAACAGGAAGGCACACACACAGGAGTCAGGATATCAGACAGTACAGGACATGACAGGACTCTAGGGCCGGAGGGACAACGGCGACAGAGCAGGAACGGGACAAGACAACACACCAGACAGGCACCATCTTAGGACACGGGACCAAACTCCAGGTATCAGGGGCACCAACTAGACCAGAACGAGACCACAGTCAGCAGGGAAACCATGAGCAGGACGTATCTCAGGCAAGGACACCAAGGGGGACAATTCTCACCAATCAGATGTGCCATGCTCTTTGTGACAGTCATTCTCACCAATCAGATGTGCCGTGCTCCTTGTGTGCCAGTCATGCTCACCAAACAGAAGCCCACAAACAAACACGTGAAAGCCAAGGAAAAAGTTACATTCACTGTGAAAGAAAAGAGCTTGTTTCAGAGCCTGTTTACATAAAGGTCCTATTATTAGGGGTCCAAGCAATGTCAGCTGCATGTTCCTTGTTGTTTTTGTCTAACTGGAATAACTTTATTTTTTATTATTATTACTTTGTTAAACTTAACACAAACCCAGACTTGTCCATCACACATATCAGTATGATTCTTCACTCCATAGAACGTGTTTTCATTGCTCCAGAGTCCAGTGGTGGCATGCTTTATGATGCTTGGCACTGCACTTGGCAGTGATGCTTGGCACTGCACTTGGTAAGGGCTTGCATGCAGCTGCACGGCCATGGAAGTCCATTCTATGAAGCTCCAGTCACACAGTTTTTGTGCTGGGGTTCATGCCGGAGTAAGTTTGGAACTCTGCAGCTATTGAGTTAACAGAGCGTTGGTGACTTTTGCACACTAAGTGCCTCACCTAACCCTCTCGTGTTACTTTACCGGTCAGCAACCTCATGGCTGAGTTTCTGTCGTTCCTAAACGCTTCCACTTTACTTTATTGCAACTTACACTTGAGAATAGAATATATAGCAGGGAAGAAGTTTCACAAACTGACTTTTTGCAAAGGTGACATCCTATGACAATACCATCTACTGAGCTCTTCAGAACAACGCAATATTTTAGAATTGTTTGTAAACCTGGGTGCATGGCTAAATTTTATATACCTGACAATGGGTCTAAATGAAACACCTGAATTCAATGATTAAGAGGTGTGTCTCAATAATTCTGTCCTTATAGTGAACGTTTCCTTTCCACACAGCATGTGTTGGACTGGGCAGTAGACAGACAGATTCAGAGAGAGCAATCAATGACCTGTGAGGACAACTTATGTGTCATGTCCCGCTCCTCTGATCCTCCCGTGTGTCATGCCCCCTTGTTAACCACGTGTGGAATTCCCTGTCACCAGCTGTTTTGAGTTGGTTTCATTAGTCCTGTGTATTTAAGTCCGCGTTAGAGTATGTTTCCCCAGTCCGGTCATTAATGTCATGTTATTGTCTGTTTCCCTGCGTGAGATCCGCATTAAATCCCATGTTTACCCGACTCCCGGTCTCCTGCGCCTGTTTCCTCAGTCGATGCCTCGGAGAGTCGAGACATTATGAAGCTCAAGCTCATGATAGAGAAGGAAGTGACATTAAAAGAGAAAATACTGTGTGATGTTTCATTTATAAACTAACACCAATTTGCTGCCTTTTTTTTTTATCTCACCAAGCACGATACTTTGAATTCATGGCAGCATTGTGTTCTGATCTGAATGAGCAACAGTTCACTTTTTAGCACCATTATCTGGCGAGAGTTCGCTGAATTATCTGTTAGCTATATAATGAGCAGCTCTCCATGTAGTGAATACAGCTGTCAAGCAGTAAATTATTAATACACTCACGTCAGCTAACATTGGTAACATGTAACTTGCTCACAAAATGAAGTTTGATCCACTACTGCAAGAAAAATGTCAAGTATAATTTAGTTCAATTAAATTAGTATGAAAATAAACATATGAACTAAATTACTACAGCATCAAATGGTTTCTAGAAATATGTACCTACCACAAGCATTCACTGATTAAGTTGAACTTTTGGATGATAAGAAAATTGTCAGGGTCAGCCCCGATTGTTTCACCCTGTGTCCCTTCCCGTTTGGCCAGCAGGTGGCGTTGGTCATCCCGTCCTAAGTGTTGTCAGTCTGTAGTGCTTCCTCTGTTCCCCGTCAGCCACATGGCTCAACTTATTGAGCATGTGGTTATCTGATCCCTCTGTCTTATGTTCGAGTCCCACCTCCTCGGTTTTTGTACATTTTGTTCCCTAGTTTTTCATTGTATGTTTTCTTGTTCCTGTGTCTTGTGACTTGTATTTGGTTTTGGTTTCATGTTTTGTGCTTGTTTATACATGTCTGTTCCCCTAGTGTTGATTCTGTTTCCTTCCTTCTGTCAGTCTTAAGTTTTCCCCTCCCAGTTCCCAGAGTTGATTAGTTCCACCTGTAGCCCGTTCTTGTGCCTGCACTTGTGTGTTTTGGTCATTGTCCTGCACCTTCCCCTATTGCTTAATTGTCTGTCTCTCTCCTGCTGCCTCGTTTACCCAGTTCAGTTTTAGTATTTAAGTCCCTGCCTGAGTTCTGTCCCTCAGTGGCTCATTGTTTTATATTTGTGATGGTTTGTTGCCTACTTGCCTGATTCCACCCTTTGTAAATGTAGTCTCTGTTTATCCACTTTTAGTTTTTTTGACCCCTTGTGGTCCTTTTAGTTTTTAGTTATGTTCTTAGTATTTTCTGTTTTGTTTAATAAATCCCTGTTTGTCCTGTGAACCGCCAGTGGGTCGTCCACCATTTCTGTTCCAACCTACTCGTCCCCGCTCAAAACCCGCCCGGATCCACGACAAAAATACATGGAGGGTGTTTTGTAACAATATTCAATTAATATGTCATTTAAATGATTTAAATTATAATTTAAATTATTTAAAAGTTTGTTTAGGAATATTTCTTTTAGATGATTATTTAATCATTTAAATTGTTAGTAATTTAAATGATTAAAATTATCTGTTCAAATCACCCATCAAACTCAGTGGGTGGGCTTTAAACAAAAGCTAACATCTGACTAGTTACATTGCAAACTAAGTTACAACAGATCAATCTCACCTAGTCAACTTAATTCTCATTTATCAGCACGTTTTGTCTGTTCTGTCCTGGGTCTGTGTTACATCTTAACTTCCCAAAATCTTAAATAAGTCAAGCTGTCCTAACTTTCGCTGGCCACAACATAATGTGAGCTATAGCTAAACTTACATAATCCGTATAATTGCTCTTTAATACAACTAACGAAATGTATGGAGCCCTGCAAATGACGTAACGCTAAAAACGAAATACACCGTGGCCACGTTTTAGTATATCGTGGGAATGAGTTACAGTAGTGTCAGAACACGGAAATGAGTGACTTGGGGGCAGACGTAAACGTTTGGGGAGAACGAGAAACATTTTTTTCCCCCAAGGGATCAAAATGGGAAGACTGGCACAGGGTGGGCACAGGCAATACAAGGTATGACGTCAGTGACCAGGTTAGGGCTGATGAGACCGACAGGTACTCAATTCCTAAAATAAAATTAATTCCTAATTTAATGATTAAGTGCACCTGTATAGTTAACGACAGTAATAATAATAATAATACATTTATTTCAGATCCAAGTATTTAAGAGGGCCATGGTGGTGCCATGCATTTTGACATGGGGGGGCTAGCCCCCCTGAACCTCGCCCTAGGACCCCCCCGCTGAGGAAAGTCCAACATGGACTGAAACATTTGCACTTTTTTACTTATTTCATTGTCTGTAATGTAAGAATATAAAATATCTGAAAGAGAAGGCAGTAAAACAACTGAGCTGTATTCTATCCCAGTGTAGATGACTGACTTTCAGAACTAAGGAAATAATCACTTTAGAGCAATTAAACCAATCAATGAATCATTACTTGTTTTGACTGACAGTTCACAGATTACAAAGGAGAATGCAAAAGCTGCTTACAGTACAGAGCAAACATTCGCAGAAAATAACATCATAATAGAAATATATGCTATGCCATAAGTGCCAGTGATTAAAGTGGTTCCATAACATTTGGATCTGGGTGAAAAAAACTGGCATTGAATTCCGGTCATTGGAAGAAATGTATCGCCTACAAATGGTTTAACAGTGTAATGGAACTTTTCCACTGCCCCCAAAAACTGAGCTGCACCGTGAGCTGGTGGTTTTCCACTGTAAGTTAAGTAAGCCGCCACTGAGCTTTAACAACACTGACTTACTCACAGGGCCGAAACCGTGACCAAACCAAGCTGGTTGCATCACCATCATCTGATTGGTTGAAATGCACGGAGATACCGGTGTTCTGCTGATGAATTATCTGAAGGACGACACATATTATCTGTATATTATTCATTTTTAGCAGTATCGCACACAGCGATGTATTGCTGCATTTCTGAAGGCAAATACTTGCATAACACAGCAATTCTTACAGACATGCTAGCAGAAATTAGCACATAGTAAATAATAATAATAATAATTGCAGATAGTAAATCATGATGTACACCTTGGGAGCAGTTAACAGGAGTCTCTTCAGTTTTACGTCACTGTCGCTCTCTAAACCTGCCAGTGCCTTTACTGAGCTGACACTTCTGCAGTGGAAAACCGAAGCGAGCTGGAACTGCGCTGCAGCGAGCCTCGTTTTATGGTACGGCTCTTGTACGCTAATGGTAAAGGGCCAGAATACTGGTAGTATCCAGTGAAGCCTTGAATGTGTCTGCATAGACAAAGTGTGGAGTGCGGTGGGGGCGGCTTTAAAACTCTGATGAGCCATTTCAGGTCACTTCAAATCTCACTGTGCCCTCTTACTAGAACAGCTGCTCTGTGACGACCTACAGTGATCACTGATTTAGCTGCCCTGATATATCACTCATTTGGCATTCTGAGCACCCGCACCCTAACAGGGCTGTGAAGCCTGAACAGCAGAATGATTCATGATAACTGCTTGTGATGTGTCATATATGTAATACTTGTACCTGACAGACAATCCGAGGCAAGAGGTAGCAGACAGCTGCAATGAAGCAGGTAACACGTAAATAAATATGCTTGAACATTTCCCCATATAAAAAGTATAAAATGAGAGATGATTACAACATCTGAAGGATTTCATTTGTCATTCTGTCCAGACATTATACAGTTTTTTGACACTGTGTTACAAAGCAACGCTATTCCGGTATATTTACATCTTGCACGACTGTGTCACTGTCTTGTCCTGAAGGAATTCTTCAGTTCTACAGCTGAGAGCAGATATTCGGACAAAGACAGAAACCCAGAATGACAACATTCATTTCATCTATGCACCGTTGCCAGGGCTACAGGATACTGGAAAAATAAATCTAATATTGCAATGTGAATCTTTGGTCATACACATTACGATATAAGCAAAATAGGCATTGGAAATTGATCCAAAATAAACTATAGCTAAATAGAATTTATTATTATCATCTGTGACGCTGGACTGTGAGCCTGCACCACAGCCAGGTCCCCTCACTGGAATACTGAGAGCTGTGCCTCATTATATTTTCGGTTTTGCTTAATTGCTTATTTAATTGCTTATTTAACCGGTCTGACCTCTTTCCTCAGTGTGAGGAACTGCGGACAGATGTCTGAGAGCTTTTCTGCTTCGTCTCTCCTCACGTGCCTGGGTTCCCTCCTGTATGGTTCCGTCAGTGTGCTGCCCCTGTTCCCCTTCTCAGTGACGGTGTGACCTCTCTCTCTGTGACTGTGTCTACCAATCTCCCCATGTCTGCACATGCCCCTGCCTTTCTCTTTCATCCCAGGATAGACTTCCCATTTATTGACGTCCCCAATTCCAATTCCCGTCTGTTGTATTGGCCCTTTGTTAGCTCCGCTTTTGAAGTCCCCTGTTGCTGAGGCAGACCGTACAGCTGCACGACTCATTAATGCAGCTAGATGACATTTATTTATGTACCTGATGCTCTCATCCACTGCAATCTGACCATAAAGGCGAGAGCAAAGGTCCAAATAGTCCTTGAAGGTTAACACCTGTGAGTCTGTGAGAGTAGTGCAGGAGTGGTGCACATGGCTGTCAGAGTATTTTAGAGTACTTGCTTATGATGCTTCAAGTTGGCTGCCAGCATTCGGGGCAAAGAGCTTTTAGGCCATTCTGATTGGTGCCCGGACTGGAACCATGACAACAGTGACCTACAGTGAACTAATGGGCTCAAAGGACTGAGAACAGGACAAGGAAAGTGACTACTGCTGTAGGGAGATCATCACTTTATAAGAAGGCTGACGGCTAAACTGAGAGGATGCTGCTCCATCCACCTGAAGTAAAGTGGGAGTTACATAGGTGAGAATAATTATACAGACATCATTTACAAAATTAATCTGCTTTTTCGCTGTATAACCCAGTAACCTCTGGTGACATCCCTTACCTCATTTTCTACTGTTGCTGTGCCAGTGATGGCAAGGAGCTGGTTCCCAGGTGGTGCTGAAGTGCCATGATGTGAGAACTGGCCCACATTTCCATTAAACATGACAAGTCTAACAGACAGCGAATCTGCACACAATGACAGGCTTATGACGTAAGCTCTGGTTCTTAAATTAACATTTGTTTTTATAAAACATTAGCTAGCTACATTACAAGGAATTATTAATTCATTATCTCCTTATTTGCTGCATTTTTGCTGTAGATTCTGTAGATTTTGCAGTTAAACAGTAGATGGCTGTCACCCACTGCGTGGGCATATCCACCAACAAGCCACTGAGGGGCACAATAGTACCTAGATTCAATCAGACATTTTGTTCATTCAATATTTTTTCTTTTCTTTCTCTTTTTCCTCTTCCCCCTTTTTTTTCCTCTTTTCTCCCTTTCCATTTTTTTTAATATTCCCACCCCCCCCGTAGAGGACTGCTTTATTTTTAATTAATTGAAGTTCATTCAGTACTTGTTTCATTTCATCTCACAACACATGTCACCATCTCAAACATACTGTATACTCATGAGAGCAAGCACCAATTTTCAGCTGTGTACCTGCAAGGAAACATGTTGCAGTCACACTTTGAAGGCTGGCTACCAGCACTGAATACGGAACAGGGGGGCACTTTTAAACCTTTTCTGGGCTGCTGTGTGAGAGCTTTTTTTTGCAGTGGTATTTTTAAGTATAGTTTTTAAAATTAGCTCATAATATACTCTACGTACTATGAATGTAGCCTACTTTCTTCAGCTCTACTTTAATTTCAGCATAAACATTTAGCATTTCAGCATGTTAAGGAATAGTTTTGACTGTCCAGCAGTTACTGAGCCGTTACTTGCTCAGTGAATATGAAGCATATCAGCTGGAGAGAGTAACCAACCCCACACCCCCTCCAAAGTCTGAAACTAGCATTGAGTCAGGAGCAGTACAGTATAAGAATGAAGAGGACTAATTTTAAAGGCATTTCACTAATAGGATTACAAAATTCCCGAGGGAGACATCCTATTAGCACTGGAGGACACAGAGCTGGTATTTGATTTAACAGCCACTGCTAAGATTAAGATGCTGCAGTTATTTATGGTGGCTCTGGCCAACGGCATGACAGTGGTCACATCTACCATACACATTTGCAGTCCTCTGGATCTGGGTTTGCCCCTTTAATCATCTGCTGCGAAGCCTATTAAGATAAATGTGTGCTACAAGACTTCATGACAGCGTGGACCATTTCAAGAACTGAAATCATGTATCTCAGGCAGCACCTGTGTGTTGGCCCTAGCAATAACATTAGAGAAGGAAGAACTGCCAGACTGAACAATCTCAAATAAAGGCTTTTTTTAAAATATTGCAAACTTCAGAAGATGAAAAGTCTCTCAGGTCTCCACAAACTGTCTCATGCTATGTGACATAGCGTGTATTTTTTCTGTAAAATCTTAATCTTAGTGTCCTTTGTAAATATATCAGATTTATGTGAAGTTTGTAATTTGACATCAAAGTATAGACATTACAAAATGCAGTTTGGAACACTTGCAGAAACATTATAAAAGTACATAGTAAGCAATGGTGGCAGATTGTTTCGATCCCATATATCTGACCACAAAAGTCTTGGCTACATGAAGATGACGAAATGGTGTAGTTGCAACATTCAGTTGGATAAGTACATAAGAAAAACCAAACTCATGTCACTATTTCTGGCTCCTTTCATTGAATATGTAGCAAGTTTCATGTGTATGTATGAGGCATTCACACATGGCCACCTACACAGGACTAATTGGAAATAACAGGTAAACAGCTGGTAAACGTGGGGATTCCATATGAGGTTAACGAGGAGGCGTGGCACGCAAGAGGATCAGATGAGCAGGGCATGACAGAACCCCCCCAAAAGTAGGGGATTGCCCCAAGAGGGGTAACAGACGAGACCACACAGGACCTGGGGAAACAAAACCAAGAACATCAACAGGGCACAGGGAACAAGAACGACACACAGAACAGGCACAGGGACAACAAGCCAGACAACCACTGACAAACTACGGGGAACACAAACAGGCACAGGGGCAATAGAAAAGGAGACACAGGGGAAACACCAATGGGAGGCACGAAGGGACCAGAAGTGAACAAGGCAAAGGCTGGACGGCAAAGGACAGGGGGGAAATAGGGAGCCCGAGGGAACCTCAGCGGGTGAGAGGCAGAAGCTGCAGGGGCAGCAGGCGACCATAAGGCCGGAGTCGGACAGACCCTCAGCGACTGCAAGGGAAAAGCCGGAGGGAACGCCAAAGGGGGCAAGGAGGAAGGCGAAGGGATTGGTGGAGGAGGCGAGGAGGAAGATAAAGGGGAGGAGGGAGCAGAAGCCATGGCAGGTGCAGGCGTAGCCACAGCCGGCCAAGGTGGAGGCGACCGACGAGTCGAAGGTGATGGACTCACAGTCAAGCGACGAGGCATTGGAGGCAGAACCGCAGCCGGCCGACGAGGTGCCACAGGTGGAGCAATCACCGAACAGGAGCCAGAGGGACCTAAGGCGAGCCAGGAGGCAAGGTGGGAGGGACCAGACTCCAGCGCAGGTGTCCCCTCCCTTTCCAGGAAACCGAGAGGTGGGGACCCGGCCGGGATCTGCCCTGCTTGGTGGTGGCGGAGGACTCACTCCCCTGGAGGGGTCCAGTGGGGCCATCAGGGAAATCCCCAAGGGGTCCCATTCGAGCTCCTCCTCCCCCAAGGGGAAAGGAGTAGTGGTTGGGCAGTCCAGGACGTCCTCGCGGACAGGGACTGGGGTTACGGGAGCTGGTGTTGCAGGAGAAGGGTCAGGAGCCGGGGGGATTGAAGCCGGAGGGTTCGGGATCAGGAACTGGGGGGACTGGAGGCGGAGGCATGGGATCAGGAATCACGGGTGGAGCAGGAAACACGGGCGGAGCAGGAACTGGCTCTAAGCAGGAACGGGCGGAGTAGGAGCCGCCAGAGGCGGAGTAGGAACAGACGGAGCAGGAGCTGCCGGAGGCAGAACAGGAACGGGCAGAGCAGAAGCCATTAGGGGCATAGCAGGAATGGGTGGAGCAGGAGCCACCTGAGGCTCAGGAATCATGGAGGGCAGAGCAGGGTAGCATCCTCAACTGACCTGGCCCCTTTAAGAGCCAAGAGCGTCCCCGAAAAGGGCCGGGCTGCAGGCGCTGGTAGGGAAGGAGCGGGCAGGTGCGCTGCGATCCTCGGCGGCGAAGCAGGCTTCCTGCTTCCTGCCGTCGGCCGAGCTGCAGGCGCTGGTAGGGAAGGAGCGGGCAGGTGCGCTGCGATCCTCGGCGGCAAAGCAGGCTTCCTGCTTGTGTGAAGCAGCAGTGGCGACGTCAGGGGTGAAAACCGCTGAGTCAAGAATTGGGAGGGGCGTCTCCCGACATCTGACAGGGAAAGAGGCGGAGATCAGGGTAGCCCCCAGGAAGATCCCCGAAGTGTCTTCCTGCTTTTTCTTTCGCTTAGCTTTCAGCGAGCTCCCAGGTACTTGTAGATGCTCGGATGGCTGACTGTAGGGTAGCCCGCTGTCACTGTCCACCTGCCACATCATCGCTTCTGCTGCTCTTCCTTGAAGCCGCTGGAGGTTTTCATCTGCTCCAGGTTGTCCCTGCTCCGGTTAGCTAAAGCCCGAGCCGTGGGATCTTCTCTCACCTTGGGCTCCCGCAGTCAGTAAAGTGCCTTGTCGGTAAGGACGAGGTACTCCTCTTTCGTGAGGTGGGGCGTCTTCGATTTGTTGAGGTCTGTCATTCTGTCATGAACGATCGCGGTGCACGGACTGGCGAAGCAGGAGAGGCATACAAAGGATCAGGTAACACGGGATTTAATGGGGAAATGGAACAGGGACATGTAACAAGCAACACTACACAATCAGACTTCAATAGACTTCAATGACAGACCTAGGGAAACATACTTGAACGTGAACTGAAATACACAGGACTAATTGGAAATAACATGAAAAAGCTGGTAAACGCAAGGATTCCACACAAGGTTAACGTGGCACACAGGAGGATCGGACAAGCAGGGCATGACAACATTATGAAGGTGTACTGAACGTTTTATGAATGCAATATAAAAGTATTATAAAGGTGCAGTTAATGTAAAGCGTTACTAAATATTCTTATAATTGTACATAGTTTCTACGTGGTCTCATCTTCCAGCTCATAGAGTAATCGATCAACCAATCACTAAAACAGGATTTATAGGAATCCACAAGAGGTAACAGAATTAGCCAATCAAGTCACACCTCCAAGTTCACAAAACGCCAAAGACCACCGGGTAACCGTGGTGACCTTTCTTACCTTTGTGACAGCCATAAATTGCATGGGTTACAGACTAGATAAAAAAACTGTTTGGAACAACAACAAAAATCAGCCCCAATAATTTGCATTCCCTGCTGAGCTGTAGAAATACACTAAATGAAATGTGATTGTAACAACACTGATTTAGCTTAATTAATATGGCCTCAAATCATTTCCATACTGTTTTCTCACCCCCACAATCAGCCCAATCTCCCAATCTCTCTCTATTAAGCTCCCCAACCCTGTAAATTATTATAAAATACACGTACATGATGAAGCCAGCAGTCACACTGGCTAAAGGACCCACCTAATGACAAACATACCTGGTGTGTTTCTAATTACCATCAAAAGGAGGCTTATAAATGTACGTGTCTGCTTTTGAGACAGCTGGGACAGAGAACTGTGTCTGACGTCTGCACTCATCGATGCTACCAATCGTAAAATGCAGCCAGGGCTGGCACATCACCGGCTGAATAGCCTCACCACTGCCTATCTGAGCGTGCCATAAGCCACCCCGTTCGAGGCGTGCCAGTCCCCCAGGTAACCCAACTAATATTCTACTATACACAGCATGGGAGTAAACATAAACAGTACGTCCAAGGGCTGGTATCGCCATTCGCTTTGGTTTATACACTCTGAATACAAATATCAGTGATGCCTCCTTTCACCCACAGAAAAGCTTCTGCTTGTCAGGACACTCTTAAGATGCGTGATGCATCGGCCCACATGCACTCCAAAGCCTCCCACAGACGTGCTGAGTCAGCCGGGTATCTTCAAGGCACTGGACCATTTTGGATACACATGGCCGACCAGGAGACTGCTATACCACAGTACGTCCTGGTACCCTTAACACGACTTGCCCACAGGCACTTCAGTTATTCTCCTGTCAGTCCCCCTCTTGTATACTCTTGTCTCCTTCGTCTCACACGTTAAAAATCTGTCTTTATCCTGTCTCTATAGTTTCTTCTGTGTTGTCTGAAGTGGATTTTAAGGTAAAATAGATCTGGGATCATAGCCTTCAGCTCAGTTCACCTGAAGATCAGGAAGGAGGCTGTATCCCAGTGTCCATTCAGTATATGCATATACAGTAACATGGGGCCGTGCTGGGGATGAAGGCCATAAACGTTACTGACAGTACTGGCACTGTAGGAAAAATTCTCTGCCGGTTCCCCCTATCTGAGACAAAGTGTACTGGAACTAAGGGGTCTAGCCCATCCCCTGACAAACAACGCCATTCTATTATCCCTCTGCCATCAAATTTTACAGTTGGCACAATGCATTCAGGCAGGTAATGTTCTCTTGGCATACGTGAAACCCAGACTCATCCACCAGACTGCCAGACAGAGAAGCATGATTTGTAACTCCACAAAACATTTGAACTGCTCCAGAGTCCAGTGACAGCGTTCCTTTACATCACTCCATCTGACGCTTGGCATTGCGCTTAGTGATGTGAGGCTTGCATGCAGCTGCTCGGCCATGGAAGCCCATTCTATGAAGTTCCCAGCACACAGTTTTTGTGCTGGGGTTAATGCCAGAGGAAGTTTGGAACTCTGCAGTTAACAGAGTCAATAGACGTCTGAATGAAACACCTGAATGCAGTGATTAAAAGATCTGCCTCAGTAATTTTGTCCATATACTGTAGTGTATTATGGGGGTGGCGTGGTGGTGCGGTGGTTAGCATTGTTGCCTAACACCTCTGGGACTCACATTCGAGACTCCGCCTGGGTCATATGTGTGGAGTTCGCATGTTCTCCCCATGTCGTCGTGGGGATTCCTCCGGGTACTCCGGTTTCCCCCCACAGTCCAAAAACTGTGGCTAATTGGAGTTGCTAAATTGCCCGTAGGTGTGCATGTGTGTGAATGGTGTGTGAGTGTGCCCTGCGATGGGCTGGCCCCTCATCCTGGGTTGTTCCCTGCCTCATGCCCATTGCTTCCGGGACAGGCTCCGGACCCCCCGCGACCCAGTAAGGATAAGCGGTTTGGAAAATGGATGGATGGATGGATGGTGTATTATGCATAGATTTAGTAGTTGGTTGTTTTGATTAGTTACTTGAATGTGGTTGTTTACTGTCAAGGCTCAGTGAGTCGAAGGTGTGAGGTTACAACTGTATTCTATACTGGTATTTTGTACCTTTGCATAAGTGCTTATTTGGTATTCTGTAGGTAGACTAAATAATAGGTCACATGTGTATAAGATACGTGCATTACCATATGGAATACCATCTTTTAATTTCTATGGGAAAAACCGTAATCCCAACAGTCACACCCCCAATCCTGCCCTGACCTAAATAACAAAACCAAATACGAGACCTTTACAATTGTTAGTTTTTAGATTGCAGTCACGCATTTTTATAAAATTGAGTTTCAGTTTGGGGTCCGAAACAGTGCTCCGCACAACCTCAAAATAACATGTTTTTATTACACTGTGGGGACATCTAACATATACATAACCCCCCCCCCCACACACTCACACATACTCAGCACCAAGTAGAACACTTAGAGGAATGCATGACAAAACAATGCATGGATAATTATACATGAGGGGAGCTTGAGGCGGTGCTGATTAACGGTGCTGATTAACATTTTTTAGTCTCTGTGGAAAACAATCGATTGCCAGGCTGGATTATACAGTGAATGAAAAACACGTCACAGGCTGCCTAAAACCATGTAAAACAGTGGTTTACAAACGTTTTACACCATTTACCACCTCAGAAAATATCATGTTCTCCATGTGGCAGTGGTGAATAAGTTGTCAACGTGGGGGGATAGGAAGGCTGATGGATGGGGTAGGGACAGTAAGCCCTATCCACAACAGCGGTTTTCACTATTATGAACGACATTTACTTACATATCATCGCGTACCATAAAAGGAAATGAAAAACAATGCAATAAAAATTAAAACTGCATCAGAAACGTAGTCTAAAAGGTTGAACTCATAAGTTCATAATCTTTCTGTCATTTTGCATTATGTGTAGCCTAGGCCTACTGATATCATCGACTACCGATATTATCATCATATTGCACAGGGCGAATACACGAGAAATTCTTTGTTTATACAGAATTGTCTATCCATCCATCTATCCAAACTTCATAACTGCTTATCTAGCACTGGGTTGTGTTGAGCCTGAAACCTACCCAAAGAAACTCAGCACACAAACCAGAGAAACACCCCGAACAGGATGTCAGTACATCAGAGGATGTGGCTGAAGTAACACAGATGTTAATCAGGTTTCAAATGATACCACGATTTTGGAGCTGATGGGGTGGAGGCAATGAAATTATCTCACACCACACACAGTCTGACCCACCAAGTGTGGCCTGCAATATTATCTACGTAAAGACCCTCAGAAAGCATCAGGTCGGCAAACCAAATTTAATTTTTAAGGCAGCATGCAGTGAAATGTAATCACTGCCGGATGTAACACTAAGAAATGACAAGCAATTCATGAAACTCAATTTATTAAACCAATTAGCCAATGCTGTAGAGGTAAGCTCAAGGTATTGACATACTGTTGCTCTAATTAGCCAATCAGCAGAAATAAATTATAAATTATAAAAAGATAAAAATTGTATTTCTGATTCTGTCGCAGGTTGAAGGTGAAGGTAGGTCCATAAACATCTACACTAGGAACACAGCCTTTTGATGTTGGTCTTCTGATTCACAAATTAATGTAGACAGAGAGTTCAGTTATTTGTTTCATAATTTGGTAAATCCCATGAAATCAAATTATCAAATAAATAAATCTGGAACAGAGGAAAAAAAAATCACAGGACTTACTGTAAAGCACAAAAGAGTGGCTGCAGAGTAGAGGCGCCTGGCTAAAAGTGGAAGAGGAAACATGTACAATTTGGGTATTAGAGGTCACTTGATACTCGATTAACACAATATAGATTATGGCCCTCATGAAGTATACTGCTTGTGTTACGATCGTGGAGCGAGCAGACCGGCGATCGTGCGGGCAGGTGGCCAAAGATCAGGCAAACAGGTGAAATCGGGGAAACTCGGGGTTTATTTCGGCTATGGGAAGCCAGAAACAGACAGAACGCACTACACCAAAGCAACATCAATGACTGACAAGGGGAACAGGTAAGACCAGGACTTAAATAGGACGGGACTAATCAAAGCAAGTAGACAAAGCTGGAGACAATCAGGGAGGCACACGTGGGTAGTCAGGGGGGCGTGGCACACACGAGGATCGTACGAGCTGGGCATCACAGCAAGCAGATTGCTTTAATTATTTTAAAATTATGTAATTAAATTTCCAGATTCTTCCAGTGGGCTGGCTTTCTATACTTGCAAATTACATCCACACTGCATTCAATAGTTATTCAATACCAGAAATGTCCCTGTCTGTCATCATCAGAAGGCTGAAGATGGGGGGGGGGAGTGAGATATTTGCATCACAGGCACTGGGGGGGTGCAAGCATTGTGCACCCACTCTTAATTATTGCACAGCATCAGAAATGTATACAGGGCTCTAAATGCTATTGGATTCAATATTAAATCAAGTCATTTGACGCATCAAAACACCTGACTGCTAATTTCTGAAGACCTTCAACAGCAACAGTACCAAGGAACTTACTTCGTTCTATTCATAGATATTAGAGGAGCTTGTCATTCAATCACTGTGCATTTAAACACAGTGCCAACGCTTCAGTGAGCATGTCATGTTGTTTAGACACAGATCTATTCTCTGTGACTTTAAGTGAAGTCATGTAAGTATTGAATGATATTGCAGATGGTAATAATCAATGTCATAATTTTAGGTTAATTTTGATAGAACTAACATTAATACTTAGACATTTTCCCCTCTATATTCAGATTTCCTCTTCAGACTTCAGATGTGACGCAATGGGTGGATGTGTCATTTTCAAAGCTATGTTGCTATTTCATCTTGTCTCCGAATGTCAACTCCCATGTGGACCTTCATATACTTTATATACCTTTATATCTGTGCCGATCCCTCGTCCATCCGTCAGCTCCTGCTCCACTGTGGGGGTTCAAACTATACTCCCCATGATGGCTATGCCCTTTGAGAAGCATGCAGAGCAAGACATGACCCTGAGGAACTGCAGAAACTCGCACAAATTCAACGTCATCCATCAGCCGCAGCCACTGGCTGAGGTGCAGGAAAGCGGCAGGGAAGTGGAGTTATAGATTATTTAGAGAGGCAGGATGTCATTGGCAGCTGAGGTAGACAGGTAGTAGCTGCAGTATTTGAAGAGAGAGATAAACAGCAGCGGCTTCAGCAGATGGATGGAGTGAGAAGCAGAGAAGTGGAGACTTTGTGCTGAGCTGTAGGAATGGAAGTGACATGCTCACATTAGCAGCAGGGCAACCTGGGGGGAGATGAGGGCGACACTGAGGAGGTTCTATATGCTGGGATTTTGGCAAAGGGGGCTGCGTGATGGTGATGCAGCAATGAATAAAAACAGGACAGATTGGATGAAACCACCCCAGAAAGTACAGGACAAGACAAACACATTGAAATTAAGAATGACATGAGGCCCTTTAAGAAGATCATTGTGCGAGCTTCCTCCAGCTTTTGGACGCAGGTAGAAGTGCACAATCACCTTGAGAGACAGGGAGCTTGCACTCATGATAATGGACACATTATGCATGAGTCAATATGCACCATAAAACCAGAATAGATGCTGTTGTATTCCCCGGACAGCCCTGTCATTTGGTTTAGCTGTCTAACCTGTACTCGTCCCACACTCCCTAACTTGTACAATTTCTAGAAGTACTGGATTGATCACATGGAAATGTGAAACTGAAGTATAATTTCCACATTGGACTAATTAGCCAAAATGAGAAACAGCTCGTAAACATGGGGATTCCACACGATGTTAACGAGAGGGCGTGGCACACGAGAAGATCGGATGAGTGGGGCATGACAGGCATGACAGTGAGAGCGAAGGACGAGACCGGGGGCATGAGGAAACCTGGGGAAACAAAAGCCAAAAAACCATTAACGAAGCATGGGGAACAACAGGGACACATAGAACAGGCACAAGGAGAACAACTCAGACAACAAGCGACAAACCACGGAGAATATAGACAGACACAGAGACACTAAAGACGGAAACACAGGGAAGGGGAGCAAACACAGGGGAGGGGCAGGGGGCAAGGAGGCAAAGGGCGGGGGGAAACAGGGAGCCGGTGGGAACCCCGGCGGGCAAGAGGCAGAAGCCACAGGGGCAGCAGGCGACTATGAGGCCGGTGCAGCAGGGACTCTCGGCGAGCATGAGGGAGGAGCTGGAGGGAACGCCGAAGGGGGAAGGTGGATGGAACAACGGAGAAAGCGAGGAGGAAGGTAAAGGGGACACTGGCGGAGGGGAGGAGGGAACAGAAGCTGCGGTAGGCGAAGGCGTAGCCACAGCCAGCCTAGTTGTAGGTGACCGAGGAGTTGAAGACGGGGGACCCACAGGCAACTGACGAGGCGTCGGAGGCGGGACCACAGCCAGCTAATGAGGCGCCCCAGGCGGAGCCGAATGTGACCGCCGAGCTGAAGACAGGGGACCGCACGTAGGCCAGGGGGTAAATCTCTTTAAGGGCCACGGGGAAGCAAGCGGAACTTGCTGCAAGACACTCTTGTTTTCATCACTGCACAACTGAAAACATTGAGTGCTCACAGGTCATGCTTTAGAAAACATGGCAAAGCTCCTCCTAACCCCAAAACACCCCATGAATTTCCATGACAACATGGTCATGGACACGTGCAAATGCATGCCTCTCACACTTCTGTGTCAGATGTTCTACAAACGGGTATATTAGTAACTCTGTTTTAGATATACTGTTTGAATTTGTATGGGTGCAGGGGTGCCACTAGATATTTTGGGCCCTGTGGAAGCATATTATATAAGGCCCCAACCCAGACCAATCCCATTATGTTCCAAAATTTTACGACCCCTAACTCATTGACCCTGGAATTGTCCTAATTTTATTATGGGGCGCCAACATGGATATCTTGGCAGTTTTTACTAAACCACTCAATGTAGATGACTTAATGATAATAGAATAGAATAGGACAGTGGAATCGGACTTCCTGCTAACGACTGGGGAAAGTTATGACCACTTCCAAAAGATGGTTGAAATAATAATAATAATAATAATAAAGAACAACAGAAAGAATATGACGTTCCGGCACAGATTTTAGATGACAGCAGCAAGTTCCTAGCACGTAATTTTTTTCCCCAACACCTTTTTGAAAATGGTCAAGGGCAAACTGGGAATATCTGTCTTCCAACAAGCCCATCGATAATGTGGGAGGAAGGACGACTCTTCCAGCAAAGGAGCCATTAGGAAATGGAATGCTGTAATATTTCCTGTGCATCCTCACCTAGGGCAGAGTTTCCAGAAGCTATATTACAGGAAGTGCAGCCACTTCTTTCCAATATCCTGTCACTGAACTTTTGATGTTGATTTTTCACATTGTAATGACACTTTACACAGAGACTAATTTTAAACTGTTCATAAGCTTTTCAGCATATTTAAGATTTCAAATTCTTTAAAAGCTGAAGAAACATTACCAACAGCTGCCTTCTGATGTGTATTATATGTCTCAGTTCTTCCTTTTATCTTCTTAACGTATTTAAACTTAATTTACTGTTATGGTCTCTGTTTTCATGAGCGGTTTTAGTTGTATGACATTTATAGTAATCTAATTCTGTCTCATCAAAGCCAACATTTACCGTGATTATGTTACCTACAGGATTCGTTTCTCCAGAGTCTGTGACACGCCTCTGAAAACCATCGCACCTGCTATAAAATATGTTTGATTAACGCTTTTTTCCGGAAAGTCGTCACAGCACTGTAATTCTGCAAGATTCAGGACAAGCAATTAGACCTCTCTACAACATTTGTCAGTGATTGCTTTCCTGATGTACTTGTAAAAGACTAATATACTTGAATTAGGAATACAAAAAATTAAGCATTCCGATTAATATAAACGAAAATATATAGTTTTCTTCTTTTAACACCGTTAAAGCATCTCCTGCCTTCTTATTATTAGATTCTGTTCAATGTACCGACATTAGTAACAGTGCAGGGCGAATCCAAAAGCTAACCTTAACTAATAGCTCCTTTCTCCACATTTTGCAGTTCAGCTGATGCCTTTAACACAGAACATATTAGCTAAAACTCATCCAGGGAGGTTTAGCTGAATGCTGACACCACGTTTTCCATTTGGCCCCCAGCTCATTTCTGTGTATGGTTTCGCACATGTGGCATTTGGTGATTAAGTGCAAAGGTCTGCAACCAACATATTTTTAAGGGGTGAAAACTGGTAGAAAAACACTGGTCTACCCTTGAGGAGAGTACTTAACTCAAACTAAAAGCATCCTGCTGAATAAATGCATACATGTGTTAAATATTAACAATCTGCAGGGAAATTAAAGAATATAAAAGAATACTATTGGCAAAACCAAAACTGGAAGTCGCTTCCAGCCTTCATGCTCATCCAGAACAATCCACACTGATGGAAGTGCAAATCACACCTTGCAGTGTATTCAAAATGCAGCAGCTCAAATTGTCACCAGGAACTGGAAGTTTGGACACATAACCCCTTCATAGTTCCCTACATTGGCTTCCTGTTAGGTTCAGGACTGACTTCAAAGTTCTGCTACAAAGGTCTAGTTCCTGCCTACCTGACAGAATTACTTCAAGTTTACAAGCTGCATCATCTACTCAGATTATAGAACGCATGTGTCCTTGTCATTCCATACATAAATAATGTAACAGTAGGCAGTAAAGCATTCAACTCCAAGGGATCCCATATTGTGGAATGGTTTGCATCGTCCTCATTGTTGTCATGGGTTCACAAGCAGTTGTAGAGTCAGCAACTGCTCCCAGAAACCAATGATTAGAGACCACAAAGCCCCCCGAGCAAACAAAGCAGACACTTTTACAGCTTCTACAGAAATGTGACCTTCGTGAAACTGACACCATGGGAACTATCAATAAAGGTCACCAAATAAATGTTTAATAATTATTCTCCAATCTCACGAATGTTAGCTCAAAGGAAAAGGGAAAATCGAAAGGCGGTCTATTAACGGGAGCCCTCTGTTTTGAAAGCTTGTCTTCTGAATCATTAATAAAAGCCACAATTTCCCTGCCATCAGTCCCAAAAAATTAAGGATTGTGCCGTTTTGCCATAATTGGATATTCTGTTAACAGAAAGGGCACCGCAAACCATGTAAATCAGCTTTTTTTTGTTTTGTTTAGTACCCTTCTATATTATTGCTTGACCCGCTAGTACAAACATTGGCCTGAGCAACAAAGCAGAACATTTTCTGAAAATGTCTTTATTTAACCTCTTCGGTGCTATGGCT
>JAODJX010000048.1:7049612-7066186 GCA_026776945.1 Isichthys henryi | reverse complement strand
ACACAATGGGCAGCACATTGAACACATTTTATAAGTGGTCAGAAACTTGTAAATAACTCATGAAAGAATAAAGTTACTTTAAAACCAAGCACACCGTTGTTTTTCTTGTGAAATTCCCAATAAGTGATGATGTGTCACACGACCCTCTTCCTATTGAAAAAACAAAAGTTGGATCCAAAATGGCCGACTTCAAAATGGCCTATATAAGTCTATAATTTCCTAAATCACTTTGACTAAAGCTGTTTCTCTGCTATGGTTTGGTATAAAGCCAGACTGATATAATTCATTAGCATGAGATTTCTGTAAGAACGAACACAACTGACGAAAAAACAGGTCTTTCCAGGATATTTGAAATGAACAGAAGATTTGAGATAAGTCTATAATTTCCTAAATCACGAGGCTCAAGATTTAGTTTCTTCTAATTAGGACTAACTAACAGCTATTTTAAAATGTTTTGGAACAAAGCCTAAGAGACGAATTTAACACATTTAACAAGGTAGTGCTAATCAGTGGTACAATCCCCTTGAGGAATTTTGTAGGAATTGGGTCTGCAAGGCTAGTAGAGGATTGCAGGAGGAAACTAAGCTCAAAAGCTTAGTCACTAAGCTAAAAAATCAGCACTTCTGATTGTTTCATTGGAAGGAAAGATTCAAAGGTCACGACTAGTACGCATATGTACTGGCAGGAGGCTGGCAGCTGTATGTTACCATTAACATGCACTGGATGGTCTGTCTAATCTTAATTATTTTACATAAAAAATAATAATAAAGTCATCACAGAGCTTATGAGACTTTGGAGTTTAACGTTGAAGAATTCCATATTAACCTAGACTCAACAACAGATTCAAGTAGAAATTTAGGATTCTCTTTGTTCTCTTCAATTCGTCTGGAAAGATACTGGAAAGTCTCTGCATTATTGACTGTTATGGTGAGCTGTCTGTGAATATGTCCATTGACGGTGAATGATTATCACTGCCATGCATGCCATGCTGTCTAGCAGTCTCAGGCCATCAAAGCGTGCCAGTAACTTCCAAATATTGCCTCATACACCTAATTGCAGTTGCAAAATAATAGGCGTGGTATTGTAATACTATTAGTATATTTCGGAGGGGGATGCTATTGCTATTGTTAGTTATTGTGATTATTACATTTATTTATTTTGCAGAACCTTTTATCAAAAGAGACATTTAATTGTGAAAGCAGGATCAGCCACTCCCTGAGATTTGAAGAGTAGCAGAGGTTTCGGATTTTCATTTTCCTTGGCATATAAAGTATCTAGACATCAACATGTGTTTTTATTGACAGTTCTGCTGCCCTGTAGGATAGTAAACCACAGTTTAGCATGGTTTAATAGCATATTTCCTGCTTTCCAACAGCCTGGTGATTCACCCTGAGCCCCCAAATTAGGGTTAGGGTTAGCAAACTGAGGGTAGGGCTAGGGCTAGAAAAAGTATGGCATATCCAGAGATAAACATGTGTTTTTATGACTGTTCTGCTCCCCTGTAGGATAGTAAACCACAGTTTAGCATGGCTTAATAGCATATTTCCTACTTTGCAACAGCCTGGTGATTCACCCTAAGACCCCAAATTAGGGTTAGCAAACTGAGGCTAGAGTTAGAAAAAGTATGGCATATTCAGACATCAACATGTGTTTTTATGACAGTTCTGCTCCCTTGTAGGATAGTAAACCACAGTTGAGTATGGTTTAATAGGATATTTCAGCATTTCCAATAGCCTGTTGATTAACCCTAAGGCCCCAAATTAGGGTTAACAAACTGAGGCTAGGGTTAGGGCTAGAAAAACTATGGCATTTTCAGACATCAAAATCTAGGATGGGAAACCTCAAATGATGATACTTTAGTAGTATATATTCTACTGTCCAACAACCTGATGTATCACCATAAGGCCCTAAATTAGGGTTAGCAAACTGAGGCTAGGGTCATGCTTAGAAAAAATATGCTATTTTCAGGCATCAAGCTGGGTATTTATGACTGGTCTTGTCCCCCATAGGATAGGAAACCATAGATTTGCATGCTTTAATATCATATTTCCTACTTTCCAGCTGGCTACTGTTTCAGCCTAAGGCCCCAAATTAGGGTTAGGGTTAGCAAATTGAGGCTAGGGTTAGGGTTATAAAAACTATGGCATTTTCAGACATCAAAATGTGTTTTATTGAGAGTTCTGCTCCCCTCTAGGTTAGGAAACCATAAATTATCATACTTGAATAGTATATTTTCTACTGTCCAACAACCTGATGTATCACCCTATGGCCCTAAATTACGGTTAGCAAACTGAGGCTAGGGTTATGCTTAGAAAAAATATGCAATTTTTAGGCATCAACATGGGTTTTTATGACTGGTCCTGTCCCCCATAGGATAGCAAACCACAGATTTGCATGCTTTAATATCATATTTCCTACCTTCCAGCAGGCTACTGTTTCACCCTAAGGACCCAAATTAGGGTTAGGGTTAGCAAATTCAGGCTAGGGTTAGGGTTAGAAAACTATGGCATTTTCAGACATCAAAATGTGTTTTTTTGACAGTTTTGCTCCCCTCTAGGATAGGAAACCAGAAATTATCATACTTGAACAGTATATTTTCTACTGTCAAACAACCTGATGTATCACCCTAAGGCCCTAAATTAGGGTTAGCAAACTGAGGCTAGGGTTATGCTTAGAAAAAATATGCTATTTTCAGGCATCAACATGGGTTTTCATGACTGGTCTTGTCCCCCATAGGATAGAAAACCACAGATTTGCATGCTTAAATATCATATTTCCTACTTTCCAATAGTCTATTGTTTCACACTAAGGCCCAAAATTAGGTTTAGGGTTAGCAAATTAAGGCTAGGGTTAGGGTTAGAAAAACTATGGCATTTTCAGACATCAAAATGTGTTTTTGACAGTTTTGCTCCCCTCTAGGATAGGAAACTATAAATTATCATACTTTAGTAGTATATTTTCTACTGTCCAACAACCTGATGTATCACCCTAAGGCCCTAAATTAGGGTTAGCAAACTGAGGCTAGGGTTATGCTTAGAAAAAATATGCTATTTTCAGGCATCAACACGGGTTTTTATGACTGGTCTTGTCCCCCATAGGATAGGAAACGTAGATTTGCATGCTTTAATATCATATTTACTACTTTCCAACAGCCTACTGTTTCACCCTAAGGCCCCAGATTAGGGTTAGGGTTAGCAAATTGAGGCTAGGGTTAGGGTTAGAAAAACGATGGCATTTTCAGACATCAAAATGTGTTTTTTTAACAGTTCTGCTCCTGTCTAGGATAGGAAACCACAAATTATCATACTTTAGTAGTATATTTTCTACTGTCCAACAACCTGATATATCACGCTAAGGCCCTAAATTAGGGTTAGCAAACTGAGGCTAAGGTTATGCTTAGAATAAATATTCTATTTTCAAGCATCAACATGGGTTTTTATGACTGGTCTTGTCCCCCATAGGATAGGAAACCAGAGATTTGCATGCTTTAGCATCATATTTACTACTTTCCAACAGCCTATTGTTTCATCCTAAGGCCCCAAATTAGGGTTAGGGTTAGCAAATTCAGGCTAGGGTTAGGGTTAGAAAACTATGGCATTTTCAGACATCAAAAGGTGTTTTTTTGACAGTTCTGCTCCCCTCTAGGATAAGAAACCACAAATTATCATACTTGAATAGTATATTTTCTACTGTCCAACAACCTGATGTATCACCCTAAGGCCCTAAATTAGGGTTAGCAAACTGAGGCTAGGGTTATGCTTAGAAAAAATATGCTATTTTCAGGCATCAGCATGGGTTTTTATGACTGGTCTTGTCCCCATAGGATAGCAAACCACAGATTTGCATGCTTTAATATCATATTTGCTACTTTCCAGCAGGCTACTGTTTCACCCTAAGGCCCCAAATTAGGGTTAGGTTTAGGGCTGGGGTAAGGGTTTAGGGTTGGGGTTGAGGCTAGGGTTAGGGAAAGGTTGGAGTTAGGGAAAGGGTAGGGGTTTAGGCTTAGGAATGGAGGAATCCCCAAGACCGCGGTCCCGGTCGAAACCGGTGCCCACCTCATAGTGGTCGGGCGCCCAGCCATTGGTTACCCAACCAACGCCATCGCTGCCAAACATTATGTGGCTTAAATAAGCCTATATAGCCAAATTATGCGGCTTCAATAAGCCTGCAGGGCCTAATATTGTGTGGCTAAAATAAGCCTACCTTTTTATATATGGGCCATAAAACATTTAACACGGGACCCTATGTCAGGTTCTAAAACGTCTTTCGGGCTGCTTTGCCCTCATCAGGAAACCAGCAACTAATTAATTTCTACATTTTGTTTTTCAGGAGGTGATGGAGACGAAGGACCCCGAAAAATCCCACACACCAGGCAGCCAACCCGGAGGAGCAAGAGGAACCGCGACGACACCAACAGGTAGGTATTTGCCCTTATATTGTCCTTCAATAACGTTCAGCGGCGCCCCCCTGTGGTATCATGCAAATTCCCAGAGTCCCCCAGAGTCACCTCCCAGTGCCCAACACCCCCGCAGGGTCAATCCATCGCCATCCTGGCCGAATCCCATATAAATAAAACTATTCTTACCACAACTGTGTCCCATGTCCTTCCTCCTCTAAAGCCTGAGGGAAATGAGGGTAACACAGTGGGGAGAAGGTACATATATGGGGGTTATTATAACCCTCCATAAATTTGTGTGGGGATATTTATTCCCCTCCACAAACTTATGATTGGGGGATTATGTTAACCCTCCCAAACATTATAATTTTATAACTTTAATTTATTTAACCCCTTATTTTTAATTTTACAGGTGCAGCTAAATGATGGTCCAGTGGAAAGGTCAACCGGGTCAGCACCATATGTCCACTAAGGGTGGCACTGGCCGGATAGGTTTAGGGTTGGGGTTAGGGTTAGCCACTTTACCAGGACAACATAATGCTTTTCTGTAACTTTACAGAAAAGCATTTTCCGATTGCATAGGGTTAGGGTTAGCAAACTGAATCTAGGGTTAGGGCTAGAAAAAGTATGGTATACTGTATGTGGTAACACATTCATCTTCACTCTAGTTTTAGTCAGGGACTGCCATCCTACAATTTCAGGTGGATATAGACTTGAAGTACTGATATGTTTATTTTTTCTGTGAAGGCAGAGTGATGATGCAACCATCAGTTAATTACGTCTTATCATGGACTGAGTATGGATGATCTCCGAAAGGGGCAGAATTAGGTGAACCTTGTTCTTTCAACTGATATGAACTCATGTCCACAATCTTCTTCCTTACCCTGAAAGCACTTGTGTTTTTTCACTGTAAATCAACGCTAATGTTCACGCTCTGTCTTCTCCCTTTAGACAGAACTATCTATCTTGAAAAAGTGTCATATCATGTCGAGTCAGAGTGAAGAGCAGGCAGGAGAGGTGTGGCAGAGCCAAGCGTTGCATAAGACAGATAAATCCTGTCACAGGAACTCCACCTGAAGGACTTTCACAGCCCCCACCTCAATGGATGGGCATGATCAAGGGCAACCCACCCTGTAGCAACCTTTATTATAAGCACAACTTAATGACTAAATGACGTGAAACAAATGAACCACAAAGAGTCAAAACTGAAGATACTATAGGTAGGTTGTCAAGAATAAATAAGAGCTGGAAGTATGCTGGGGTCTTTCATTTGCAACTTGTATTCACACACATAACAGCAATGGCGACAAGAAGCAGCGAAACGGACGGTCTTGTGTGGACTGACAGCGAGGTGAAACTGTCAAAAATAAAGTACAAGTAGTGATGGACAAAATTACATTTCATGAACCATTTGCTGTAATCTTTGACCCCCACTAGATGGTGCTCTCTGTTCAAAAAAACACACAAAGCATGCCACAACACAAACAAAGAGCACCACCTAATGGGGTCTAAAAGTACAGCAAATGATTCATGTAGTGCCATTTGTTATATCACTACATACAAGTATTGGTCAAGCAAAGCAGCAGAAAGAAAATACCAGGAGCCATATCAGTCCAAATATAGCTAAATTTTACAGCGCCACAAGGAGTAGAGTCTGTCACCTAAATACCTGAAGAGGCACAATCTGAATGCCCACACAGGACAGACAATGTTTTAAAAGCAATAATTTTGATAAAACTTAAGGCTGTATGAATGTAATATATACAGGTAGTTGACTCGGGGAGGAGACATGGCCATGGGAGAGTAGTTCTCCTATATTTCAAACTGTTCAAGGCAATATGGGGAGGATCTCCCACCACTCAGACAATACCACATGGTATCAAGGCCAGCAACATGGAGGGACTGACCGGAGACTCATTCACCATGAGTTCCTCTCCAGTAGTTCCTTACCTGGGCTAAAAGAGGAGAGGGATCTAATTGCCGTGGCCACTGATGTGAGGAATCAATTCAACAGACTCAGTGCTACTCTGTCTGGTTATAAAAGGGAAAAGCTGAAATGCAAGCTCTCTAACAATTTGCTCTTTGCACAGCAGGATTTGGATGTAAATAAGCTACTCCACAGACTGGAGGCGACAGAGAAAGACTTTGCAGAGACTGTGTGCAAATGATCAAAAAGCTCACCCACATAGGTGCTGATTTATCTTTCTGTCATGTGCATTCCCTAATTAATTGACACCTCCCTCCCAAAAACACACTCATACACCGCATTCTATTCATTTTAACACATTCAAATTTAACCATTAGCAACCAGAAATAAACGGTGAAAAAAAAGAATATGGAGATGAGAGACTGATTCGATGTTACACACTCAAATTCTCCTCTTGACGTGCCAAGATTATGTGGATCCCTGCTAGATCCACCTCTGAGGGAGGGGTGCTCTGTGAGGAATAGGGCCGGGGTCCATGTACAGGATCCATTCTGATCTTTATTAACAAAGCCAAAATGCAATCCAAAACCAGAAGACAGACATGAGTCAAAATGCCAGAGCCAAGTACTAACCGAAACCGAATTGTAATCCAAAAACCAGTAAAAATGGGCAGAGGAGTTGTTAAACACAGGAAGATACTAATGAAGACAGGAAGAAACGTGCAGGACAGAGAGGACTCACAATGGGATGATCAATTATATTTTGCATTTTAGGAAAGGTCTTACAGGCCTTGTCAGTCAGACACACAAAAGGGTTTCAGAGTCTAGTAAAATGAGTGGGAGAAGAAAAATATGTTGAGAATGATTTCCCCTGTTGCTGCAGTTTTAATCTTGAAGCATTATGGTAATGGAATTATCAAGGTGACCTAGAGCAGCCCAGTAGAAAAGGCATTCTCTCACAGGCTGCCTGTCTGCCTGGAAGCACAGATAAGTTTGCAGAGTGCTGGGACCACTGGAACCTCTCTACTCGCCAACTGGGAGCCAGAATGATTTACGCCCCTTCCCCAGCTACCCCCGGGGGTTTGTGTAGCCGCCGATTGGGGCCTCAATAAATAACCTGTCAGTGACATAAAAAACAATTAGCTATGGAAGGAAATGTTAATAGAGATATGCACCGCTGGGCACTGATTTTTAAAGGCAGAGAGTGGATAGTCAACTCCAAGCCAGCCTTCACTTTAACCAGATTAAAGGAACAAGCAGTGCAGACAGACAGGCCTGTACCATTGTAGGACAGCAGCTGGTATTTCAATGAGTATTTACAAAATGCCACAATCGATAGACTACTGTTAACCTTTTAAGCTTTGAGGAGATGCTTTGCTAATTCTCTGCATCATCCAACATTACAGTCAGCATGACTGTCCTTCACGTCCCCGTTGGCACCACGGCTGAAACATTTAGCCTGTGTAGTCTCACAGATTTTCTATTGTTTACATAATATTACAAGATAGGTGACTTGTTTTGTGTAGGAGAAACAAGCCACTAAAGCTTAATTAGATCACCTTCATGTTACATGCGTAGTAATTGTGTTTTATTATTGTTCTGATACACTATGTGAAGATTTGATTATGCATTTTTAAATACATAAATTACATTTCAACAAATCTATGACATTTTCAGTTTACTCATCGATAAATGCAGAGAAGCAGTAGTAGGGAAGCCATCTGGACCTGGACCCAAAAATATGGCTAATTGTGAGGTTTTAGCAAATCCAGATCATATGTGTGTCTACAAGAATCCAGGGATGCCCATTTTCTGTGTGGCAGTTGCAGAGAGTTGAGTACAGGGTCCATGTAGCTGACATGTGAATCTGTTCAGGGCTGAGTGTCAGGTAGCCTGCTGTCCTAAACTGAAACTAATGTTTTAGCATCCAAGCAGCTCTGTACCCTTCCAGAGGCTCAAGGTAAGGTATGTCCCGGATAAAGTCCACGCAAAAAAAAAAATAAAATCCATTCATCCAACACCACTCATCCTATTCAGGAGTGCCGGGGGATCCGGAGGCTATAAATACACAAGACTGGGGTTCCAATCACGATCACAGGGCAGAGACACACACTATTCACTATTTGGTAACTGCAAATAAGCTCAGCATGTTTTTGGACTGTGGGGAGAAATTGGAATACCCAGAGGAAACCGCACGATGACACGGGAAGAACACGCAAACTCCACACGCATGGAACCCTGGTGGAGTCTAGAACCCAGGTTCCAGAGGTGTGAAGAAACAGTGCTAAGCACTGCACCACTATGCCTCCCATAGATAGATATAAAGATGAAATAAATGTTCCTTATTTAGGACTTGCTGAAGCAGCATATTTTGTTAACCAGCTAGTTAGCAACAATATTGTGACTTTATTTGATAGCTATTGATTTCGTTGTTGATACCTCTGAGGGGGGGCAAGGGGCAACTTATTGACTGGGGTCCCAAAAACCAGAAGCCCGCCCCTGTAGATAGGTGGCTATTAATAAACACATCATTAGTAAAGTGTGTCATGAATGCATTAGTAGTTAACAATGGCACTTACTAATGCTTATTTATGTATGGTTTATTAGGTAATTAAGGTATATGCTTCAGTATTTACTGATGTTCTAACCATTACATAACTCATCATGAGTCATGCATTACTTCAACTATTAATATATGATCATTTGTGTACCAGTATTGTAAAGTGTTACCGCAATTTTTATACAGCCCTCCCCTAGCCCCATATATTGTGAGATCCCCTCCTCCATGCCGGAATACAAATAGAATGAATATCTGGGAATTTGTATTGTGACAAATATTAATATTGGCTACTAGGGAAGGAAGTGTAGAAGACATGAACTGACAGAAGACTGAGAGGTAGGGTTAGGCAGGATATTGAGGGTGGATAACCAGAGCTGCTTCAGGCTTAAAGCATTTACACAGTGAGGTATCTGCACCAGTATTAGCATGAAGGAAACAGATTATTCAACACCTCGGAAGCCTGGAAAATAGACCAGTTTTAGTATTATGGTTTGTTTAGTGACTTACCCATTATAAGAGAAAGACGCACAACTGCCACAGATTGCTGTCAAAACCAATGAATAGTTCGTTCAAGCTCTAAAATGAACAGGGAGGTCAGTGCTCCCTGCATGTAAATTAAAGACCCCCCCCCCAAATAAATATATTAAAATATAAAGACACGTGTAATTTACCAAAGGTCCTGTTTGCTTTTGTCATTAATGTAGGAATGCCAAAGAGCCATGGTTGAAAGTTCAATTTAATTCCATTTATTTTTATACGGTGCCTTTTACGACAGCCGCCCCAAGGTATTTTACATGGGTATGTTGTAATACCGTAAAGCATCATTTTTATAGAATAATACAGAGGGAGAAAATGGGGGGAAAAAGAGACAAAGGAAGAATGAATGAAAGAGATAAAGGCAGATAACCGTGGAGAGGAACCGAAAACTCCAAAACAGGGTGAAAAAAAAACCTCTTGGGGTCCAAGATCAACAGAACCTTCACTACTGCCACAAGACGCCACAACATATCGCTCAGCAGCCGACCATTTCCAGCTGGCTGCTACCTTAAGCTTCCACGTCTCAGGCTCACACCCCGGCCAATCAGCTTCCAGCACTGGGAAGGCACGCCCGACCCCACAGGCTAATAATACAGGTAATACTCAGCCCTGTCCTGCCAGATCCACTTAGTAAACAAGACCGACACCCAGAAAGCCAGCTGCATGCGACTCCAGCCGCTGTGGGTCCAACAGCACTGTGACACACTGACCCGCGGCTCGCAGAACAACACAGCGGGTTATGGAATGCAAACGCGCCGCCGCAGCATTTCCAAATCCGCTCAGAGTGCCGGAGCCCGGCGGTAAATCACGCAAGCCTGCCGCTCGCATCCGAGCGGACGGAATTTACAGCCGGCAGCCGACAGATCCATTCCAACGCAGCAGGGAAAGCTGAGCCCCCCCGAAGCCGGCCTTTTCATGAGGTAAAAGCCGGAATAGGCACCGGGGGGGGTGTTCATCTGAATGAATATGAAAGGACTCATTTTATCGCTGTAGGGAAAACGTTCACCTTGGAGCATCAAATTTCCTTAGCGACGGACAGCTATGGGTGACCAGGGTGTCAAATATCAGTAAAGGTGACTCATCATTCAACTTACTCTCTTCCAACCCCCATCCCACAGAAGTACTCAGGACTCCTCAGGCTTGACTTTCTATTGGTTGGACACAGTAAAAGCTGGCAGAGGGGCAGATCCCAGCATTCATCTGGACCTAAAGCCAAACCCAACCTCAACCCCCCCCCCCCACTCCTTCCTACACATAATGTGTGGCTATGTGTATAGGGGGGCACGGGGGGTTCTAGTTACTGAAAAGATCAGGGGCTAAGTCCAGTTTTCCCAGGGTTTGATTTCTTTGTTCCTTTTGGAATATTGGCATCAGGGCTTAAATACTCAGGGCTATAGCCTAGAGTGACTGGACCTAACGACACCCATGTCGGGGGGGGGGGGGGGATAATCCAGAGGGGAGAATGATTAAAAAGGGACAGCAGGTCTTGCAGTTTATCTGAACACTTCCCTCAGCTATATAAACCATTTTACCCAACTGACAGATTTAGGATTCATCGGCTGAAGCTGATGAACACAAAAACCACAGGACAATTCACAGTTGCAGAGCGTGACTAATAGCTACTTACACCGGTGTCAGGAAGCGCAGCTGATTTTAATTTAGAAACGTTTGGTTCTGCCAGCCAAATAAGAATGAATTCTACCAGAGGCCTGATCTGAACAGGCAACATGGCAGCGTGATGACTCAGTGTGTAACAGTGTATTCCCACACCACCGAGGGTGGGGGTCTGATTCCCATGTCCATTCTTTCTGGGTTTAAGTGGGCTACTCCTCCTGGCCCACAGTGACTCTGTACTGAATATACAGTAACAGAAGGTGGATGGATGAATGGGAACATGAGGGGGAGTCCCCAAGGTTGAAAAAAAATGCCCTTTAGAGTGGCAAAAAAATTCACTATTCCCATTTATTTGATACGAACACAATACCTAAACATAATGAAGTGCCCATGTAATGGAGAGAAAAATATGCATGATGGCTGCCCTTCCAGTGAGGCCAATGACATACTTCACCATGCACAGCGTCCTATTCTATTGGGGGGGGGGGGGGTGCATGTCAAGCAATTGGTGGCCCCCCGCAAAACCCTCTCATCATTAAGAATGCACATGTCCTCCCCACCACACCCTCTCATCAGATTACAAGCGAGTTCAAGAACTGTCCTTCAAATTTTGAATGTTAAATTGATTCCAGGACAAGTTGTTTTCTTTTTTTCCGTCTTCCCCACATTCTGAAATGAATCATTATACTTCACAAGGACAATGGTATTCAACTCGATACAGCCTCAGCTGTTAAAGTTTGTACAGTAGTCACTGGTTAAATACAGGCTTTAGAAAACCAAAGGGTGCTCTGTCATATGAGTCACATCACAGAGAAACTAATTAGTCAACATTATGCTTCGCACCAATAACCCCCCAACAAAGCCATCAATCATTAACATGACAGGGAGCAATTTAGCTTTTCTTGTTTTCACTCTGGCTTTGCCAAGATTTGCCCAATTACTGTGGCATCAGTGCAAACACAGTACATCATAACAGACTCTAATACAGCTTGTCTCATTGATAACCGTTCTGTAACCATCCAGAATAGCTGTGCATCCATTTCTTTGAAAATATGCAGTGAGCATTGGTCTTTGGTGGCGCGTGAGGCCAGCCCGGCGGTGTGACGTTGGAGAGATGTGAGACTCTGAGGAAATTCAAACCATCTGAGCTGACGGTCACGGCACTCCAGCTCTAGGAGAACCCGTCCCACAGCCCCCCCCCCCCCATCTGCATTGTCCTCGTCTCAGAACAATCCGCCCTCCAGACAAGCCAAAGTATAACCCTTAGAAAGTCTGGAACGTGCACATCCTCATCACCCTCCGTGAGAATTCAGAAAAGCTCTCCTCCTCAGCTGCTCTGTCCTCACCAGTCCCTGCAGTCCCGCTCTCTCTTCCCATGTGTGGGAGATTTTGGAAAGAACACATATTTCATTGTTTAGACTTGATATTCAGCTCATCCCTAATTAATATAACAGGTGGATAAAATAGCATGAGATTGGATCCAATTGCAGGAGTCTCACAGTCAATTGAAATGGCAGCTGTGATTATGAAAGAAGTCTGCTTTCCTTACTGATTACGAAGATGCTTCTGGTATATGATTCTTTTCCACAAATTGATAAAACTTAAATGCAACTTGTCTGGTTATTGAATATATATTTTAATAGGTGTCACCACCCTGTGTAGCCTTTCTCCAGAGCTCTATTCCAAACACAATTAAATCCGTCATAAGTCATCATCACCAGCATAGACCAGTCTGCAGTCAAGACAGTTTGGAAGAATATTAAGCAAGATTTCAGGCAATTTGGACTTGCATTTTTATATGACAAAGCCATGATTGCAATGCACATTGGAGAAAGTGTGATTGAAGAACTGGGATGAAATCGATGGTGCTCTCGGAAAATCTGTTCTGACAGTACAAACCAAACAAAGGCAATGATGTATTCAAAAAAATCGTAAATCGCAGCATAATTATTCATCGCCTGAAAATTAATTCATTCAAAAATTGTATAAAAAGTAATTTCACAACATCCGAGACAGACACCCCTGGACTAAGGAGTTAGTCTTGGTACCAGAGCTAAGTATTACTTAACGCTTGGAATTTCATCTGGAAATAGAACATCCATCAAAATGCTAAAATGAATCTATATTAAAGTCACTGCAATAGACTGGATCCGGCTAAAGTGCCTATTTACAAAAATACAAAGCTTTTCACAAACCAAGATATAGCTTCATACTTCAAACATGAAGATGGAAACACTGTTAAGGTAAGAGTCAATTTAATGGTTTTAAAGTAATTATTGATCTTAAAATGCTTATATGTATTTTTTTTTTTTACATTCTGCAAAATGCAAGCAGTAAAATGTTGCCCAGTTAGACTTTTTGAAGCTTTCAAATCTGAAAGGAGGTGAGTTATGAAATAACTTGAATGAAGCAGTGTCATGCCAGGCTCGTACGATCCTCGTGTGTGCCACGCCCCCCTGATTATCCACGTGTGCTTCCCCAATCGTACACAGTTGTGTCCACTTCGCCCAGTCCTGTCTATTTTAGTCCATGTCTTGCCTGAGTTCATTGTCTGTCATTGATGTTAGTTAGTCTTAGTGGATGTCTTATGTTTCCTGCTCCCGATTAAATCTCCGATTTTCCCCATACATTGCCTGCTTGCCTGCTTTCTGCCCGTCTGCCTACCCGAGCGATTCCCCGCTCCCCAGCGATCGCGGCGAGCGTGACAGAATGACAGACCAAAAGAAAAGAGAGGCGCAGCAGACCGAGGACCAACGTCTCGGCTATCGCCTGCGGGTCCCCCTACGAGGCCTCGTCACCCTGCCTCGGTCCCGCAGCCGACTCCGTGTCAGTCGCCTGCGGGCTCCCCAGTTGCGGCACCTCAATCGCTTGCTGGACCTTCCTCTCCAGCGTGTCGGAGGACGTCGCCGCCTGCTGCGGCTCCCCCCGTCTCCTTGCCCTCGCCAGGGTCCCCTCCAGCTCCCTCGTCCCTTTCCCGTGTGCTCCCTCCTCGTCTCCTTCATCTGTCCCTTGCCCTGCCTCCTCTGCCCCTCCGAGGTCCCCTCCTGCTCCGGCCGCCTGCAGCCTCTCCGGCTGCTCCCCGTCACCCGCTGGGGCTCCCTCGGGCACCCCATTATTCCCCCTCCTTCTCTCCCTGGCCTCCCATCTTTCTCCCTCCTGTCTCCGTTCCTCGTCTCTTTGTTCCTCCCATCCCTGCTCCTCGTCCTCCTGTATTCCCTCCGTTCACTCCCGGCCCTTTTGTTCCGCCTGTTCCCTCTGTGTCCCCTTTTCTAATCTGTTTGTCAGCCTTTCCCGTCCTGTGTCAGGTCCTGTCATGGCTTATGCCTCTGTCTGTTTTGTCTGTCCATCCTGTTCCCAGTGCCTCTTGTTTTGTCATCAATTTTGGAAGGACATCCAGTTCTCGGTAACGTCACTGTTGTCCCATATCTTCTCCACTTCTTGATGATTATCGTCATTGTGTTCCATAGTGTGTCTAATGCAGTCAAAAAATTTTTGTAGCCTTCTCCTCACTGGTACCATTTAACAATGAGATCCCTGTGATGCTTAGTAAGCTCTCTGCGAAAATGACTTTTGCTGTTGGATGCAACTGGATAAATGTCAGGGAAATTCTAGAAGGACAGGATAGATTAACTTTCTTTGGGGTTAATCTAAGTGACTTTCATTGACAGCAGGTGTGTCCCCAAAAAGACGGAATGTTGTAATTAAGTCAAAAGGTCCTTCAACAAAATATTAGTTTTTGGGCGTGCACACTTATGCAGCCAGCTTATTGTACATTTATTTTTAAATATTTTTTTTCCGTAACATATTAGTTGTTTTTCAATTGAATTGTACAGGTTATATGTGACATTAAAGGTAGGAAAAGTTATTAAAATTAATCATCGTAGTCTTTTTTTTTTTTTCCGTCGCAAAAACCTGCCATTTTAACAGGGGTATTTACACTTTTTATATCCACTGTAAACCTTATTTCCACACTGTAAAAGTAAATATGCATAATAAATAAAAAATTTTAAAGTAAGACTTCATCACAACAATCGTTATGAATTACATTAAATCCTGTGTTCTCTACTACACAGGACAGTTACAGGAATTGTAACTGACAGAAGCATCTTGCCATGGTCCCAGATCCATGGAACCTGGTGGAGCAGATAATGCAGGCGTGAGGGTCCCAAAACAGTTTAAGTGACGAGGTTAATGAGGATGGGGTCTAGAGGGCACTGTTTCTCTGTTCTGGGTGCGGTACCCTAAGATCTGTTCTGAGTGCGGTACCCTAAGATCTGTTCTGGGTGCGGTACCGGGGACCTGAGATACTTCAGTAGCAACTGAGCCAAGCTGAGCTGCAAAGGGCTTCTCAGAACTCAAGTTAATAACAGAGCCAGGTCACATGTGCCTTCACAGCCCAAAACTCCTCGTCCTCTTCTAATAAAATGGGACATGTTTGATACATGATTACACCTGCCTCAGTATGTACACCCATCCTCACTCCATAATCTCTCATCCGGGGGTTACAGAAAACCTGAAACCTGTCTCAGGAGGCAGGGGACGCCCAGGGAGGCTGCCAGTACACCTAACTCTCACTGTCACATGACGGGCAATTTAGAGATAGACATTCCCCTAACCGCATGTTTCTGGACTGGGGGAGGAACCACAGCACCTTAAAAGGGGGCAGAATGGGTAGAACATGCAACCTTAAAATGTAAATACATCTGTGACAGTCCCTAAGTTATGAAAATTTTCATTTTACAAGATTAATTTGGACAAATATAATAAATTCACCTGTTAACTTTGAGTACTGAAGCACATGCACAAATTACTTAAGGAAATATGCTGTAACCTTTTCCAGTTGATAACAGTAAGTGTAAACCCAAAATAGATACAGCAAAGTGACATATCATCCTTGTCTGGTTTTGTCAAATTATATTCAGCTATCTTGACATTGTCTCATTCTGAATTTCCCCAGATGGAACCGCTGAGGATGAGGCCCCAGAAGTGCTGCAGTGGTTGACTGGCACCTACTTCTGTCAGAGATAAACTTTTAAGATCATCATCCATTTCGACCACACAGGCGTAGAACGGATGCCAAACCACAGATTTGTTATCCTATTGTTAGCACATGCACACATGCCATCACATTTCTCACTGCATATTGTATTAATTACTGTGAATTTAGGCAGGCCCGGAGTGGCTAATCGGGAGTTTCCCAGTGGGCCGCTTGACTTTTGGGCCGGTCAGAAATAAAACAATTCGATTTGACAGTCCTCACGTTAGTGAATTTAAACAAATAATTTGTTTACAAGTTATAAATTTTACATTTGAGATGACATTTCTTTTGCGTCAGTGAGTTTTATTTCCTCTCGAAACATTGTTTTTGCTTGATGTTGAAAATGGTTTGCTTGATAATATTGGCACAAATCTGATTCCATACAGCACGCTGGTCTGGTACTTCCAGGACCTCCAGGGACGGACCTGCGAAGTCCTAACAGGAACCAGCTAATATTAGACACGCTACTGAGGCAGGAGTGAAACCGTGGTGTTGCACGTTGC
>JAODJX010000048.1:7001894-7013661 GCA_026776945.1 Isichthys henryi | reverse complement strand
GACAGTAACTATGCTCCTCTTCAGAACACAATGCACAAGTAAATAGGTATTCAAATGCAATATCAACACCCTTCCCCGACAGGCAAACCTCCAAAAGACATGGCTCATCTGATTCCCCGGAAGAGTGTGAAATACATGTCTTGCCATAGCTAAAGAACTCTGGGCGTTTAGAGATGTGAAGTAATTTGCATTTCGCTGCAGATCTCTCAATGCTTTTTGTAAACATGACCCAGATTAAATGAATCGGTACAGATCCTGCTGTGTTATATAGAGAAATTTACAATTAATTGTTCCAACTTGGACTATACAACTACGACTGTACCCTAGTAGTAAAGCTTCCTTCTCTGGAACCTGCAATCTGCATCAATGTCCTCCTTTAACATGCAATCCTTCACAGATCTCACCAGTGGACCAATGGACCCAGTGGATACTATGACAGCCTAGCAACCAGACGAACTTGTGGCAATTGGTGAATTACTGGAGTTATTCAATGCAGGGATGTCCTACCATCCCGCCCAAGTACAGAGATTACACCTGGTCCACTGGGTCAGCTCCGCCTGCTTGCAGGCCACACCTACCCCTTCCGAGGCAGTACAGCGAGGATCTGGGAACGTGCCACTGTTTATTTCACAGCGTTCCCTTCTTTTTGAATTACAGCCCTCTGCCATCCCCATGCAGAGTAGCAGGGTGACATATTTGATAATATTGCTCAATGGCTCGTCCAGGGAACGGGCAACTGCTGCCCGGGATTCTGCCGGGGGGTCCTTTCTGTGCAGAATTTGCCCGCATTGCGCAGGAAATGAAAGAGGGTTTTGATCACGGTAAGTACTGTATGGTAGGGAGACAGCATTCGCACTGCTACAGCTGTGTCGGGGAAGCTGCTCTGCTGCTGAATATGTCATTACCTTTCCGACGATTTTTTGACTATTAAAAGTCAGTTAAAAGTGAGGAAGACGGCATTAGTAGGCATAGTTCTGGTCAATCCCATTTTACCTTTTCACCGGTCAGTGCTTCTTGGGGGTACATCAGGCTGCCCTCCGCAGCATACGAACAGACTCGGGAGTGGATGCGAGTTTCATTTACTCCTCCTTGGTCCTGCAGAGGGGAATCTCCGTGATACGGATGCAGTCTCTTCTGGTGGTTTATGGATTGTCTTCAACAGGGTCAAGATGGCAACGGTTACCCATGTAACAACCCCATTGGTTGCCTTGGTGAGAACATCACTCTGCTTGTTATTAACTCATCCCAGGCACCCCCTGGTGTTGGGGCATCGGTGGTTGCCGAGACGTAATCTCCACATTTCCATGGACTGGGGCGCTACCTTTGCTTGGATCCCATTTTCTCTGGAGCTATGCAGCACCTGCCATTTGGTTAGAATATGAGAGGCAGATGAGCATTCAACACCCCCACTGGTCACTGGGAGTAGCTAGTGATGCCTTTTTGGCGGAGTGCAAAAAAAAAAATTATGAAAAAATGTGCAGATTAAATTGCATTAGCCATGGCATATTCCATCACAGTTGTGCACTGTGACAAACTTTGCATGACTAATTGAAGTTTAAGTTTTGTACCACCAGCTGGGGAACTTCACGCTGCCTTACATTTTGCATACTAAACAATTAATTTCTCCACTGTTTATCTTAAGTCATGGGTGAACTTTACATAGGGCTGGAGTGTGATTCAATTTCTGACTTTGCAGTTTAAGTCCCTGGACAGCCCAATAAATCAATATACAACTAAACATAAGACCTGACTACTCCTATTACAAGGTTTTTACATGTCAATTACCCATTAAATGAACATTCTTACCCAAGTGCTTTAATTTTGCTTTGATGTTGTATTTTTTACCTGCACTTTACTAAACTGTGGAGCGGCCTTGTCATAAATAAACAATGAAGCATCAAATCCCACATCATTACAGTTTTTCTTGATTGCTTTGGCAGAATTCTCAAATGACAATTAACACTGCAAAATAGCCAATGTAATCCCCGCACCATAATGGCATTTCTGCACAGCAAAATGTCATTTGTCATTGTTTCACAGAAATTGACAAATGTTTTAGTACATGAATGCAAATGTTCTTGTACGATTTTGTACATTTAGGAGCAGCCTGCCGGGAATTCTGGAGAACCTCCTGATTAGCCACTCCGACTGTGGTGACCGCTGTTGCAAAGTAATATCTAATACTGCTGGTACTTCATATTATAAGCATCACAGCTGATGCTTTTATAATTATATTATAAAATTATATTTACTTTTTTGAGATGCACGTTCAGCATCCTATACTAAGACAAAGCAGGACCTTCCTGCATTATAATAGCAGACAGTTCTGTGCTGAATTTCAAACCGCAGTACATATTTGCAAGCTAGCTTGCTTCTTCACCAGTCATATAAGTTGTTAAGTAAGTTATACGAAATTGCCTGGAGGTATGAATGTGAGTAGATGGTGTGTGAGTGTGTCCTGCAATGGACTGACGCCCCATCCTGGGTTGTTCCCTGCCTTGCGCTCCGGGATAGGATTTTATTCTGCTTCTGTTTCTCTATTTTTTAATTGTTTGATTTATTCATTCATTAAACATTTTACATCCAGACTTTATATTAAAATACTGTTAATGGGTTCCTCTATTTTCAAATGAATGTTGGATCAGATTTTTTTTCCCCGAAGGTCATGCTTACAGTCAGAATTTAACTCGTGAAACCTTTTCCTGCTAGAGATTATACTGAGCTACTGTAAATCGTTCAGTTTTTTTTTCAGATACATGCTCAGTTTGAATTTAGATTTCTGACATTAGCAAATGAGTCGGCAATCCAAACATTCCAAACATAAATGTCCAAGCAGTTGTTGGCAAAACAGTGTCAGAATGCACATACATATCAAATGGCAAAGTTTGTGACGTTCAGAGGAGTCCATACTGCAGGTTCTTTGACATGCAGGTTAATTATATCTGCCCCCAAAGACACTGTGGAATAGTCCTTAGTGCTCAGTGTGGCACTGGGGACATTGTCTTATGTTAGGACAGTAAAGTGACATTTATTCCCATAATTGTGGCATTGCCAGAGATGCTACTAGACATACTGCTCTATTGGGACATGGGCTCCCCATTTACTCAAATCACATTTGTCCTTGAATACCTGCTGCATGTATGACATGTGCTATGTAAGCTACATTTGCTTAGCCCAGTGTTATTGCCACTGCTGTGAATGGACAGTAATGTGCACAGCGGGGTGTATGAATCCAGACCACAAGGTGCACGACTCACTTTGTATTTTCTGTTACACTGTGTTGCTTTGACATTGTAGATTAGACCACATCCATTAATTTCCCAGTATTATCAATCTGAATACCCAACTTGATGGCGAGATTGCATGGGGACACACGCCCCAATAAATGGGGTCTAGCAAGCCCCATTACCATTGGTCATGCCAAGGTCAATGACATACGCAGGTATTGGTGTCCACAAGTCTTTATTGGAACAAATGAAATGTACTATTTACTTGAAACAGGACAGAAATTATGGCGATATGTTGCCATGGACATGAGACACTCCCAAGTCGTTGATCCTGTGAATGCTCACCATCTGTAATGTGATCACAGACAGGCTTGAAATCACAAGTTATGCACATGATTGGAGTGTGTTTGCCACCATCAATAGGCTTATACAGACTTGGCAGTGTGATGGGCACTGAAATGTATGGCCTCTGGAATTCAGCCTCAGCTAGTGCAGTGGAGCCTGCTGACTTTATGGAGGGGTGTGATGTTGGTGGTGCAGGAGATACTAGAGAGGCTGTATCACTGCTGGCAGGGCTGTGAGGATGACCTGATCTGAGGGTGAAGGTTAGCAACTTCACCTGCCTGAGATGCCCTGGGAGACTGTATTTCGCAATATCGGCAGTAACTTCTCCTCACTGGGGGTGAGTGCGGGTGCAGAGCTGGGGCCCCCACCCATCTGCTCCCAGTCTCTCCACACTGCAGCACCTCTGGCCTTGGCCACACTGGCAAAACCATGGCACTTCTTCTGGATGATGTCCCACTCGCTCCCTGGGCTGGGACTGGACAGTCATCTTTCTGACAATGTCTTCCCAGAGGTGTTGCTTTCCTTTGACATTGTGCTCTGGAAACTTGATAGCAATGTGTCCCTGAGCAGCACCACCTCCTCTAGGAGGATCTACATTTCAGTTGCCGTGAAGCTGGGGACCTTCTTGTTCTGTGTTTTCCTGCCATAGTGTGCTGTTGTTGTGTGGATGCATTACTTTTATGGCAAACAGACAATCGTGGACAACTGTGAATTACACCAGTACTGTGATGGGGCTGCTGGTTAGTGAATGCTGATTACAAAGAAATTTGACCCACCAGGGTAGGGATATTTCATTACAGCTTCTTGATTGCTAAGATGCATTTTCCAAAATGTTCATGTCTGTTGCAAAACTCTACATGCATTTCCCAAGTGGATAAAGGCAGTTATCACAAGGGCAAAAGAATCAAAAATGACCAAAACACACAAAATAAGCCATCAGTAAAATATTGTCCCCATAAAGAAAGCACACTTGACCGATGCATAGGTAACCGCCCCCCCCCCCAAAAAAAAAATGCTATGTACTTGAACCAAAACCAGGCAAACCATTTACTTTGTTGTCAACGTAAAATATACAGATATGCAACAGATATCCAGTATGTATTCAAATATAACTTCCAAATAACATGAAAACGGAAACAATCATTACGAAACATGCAGTGACGTCCTGTATTGTAAATATAATGCAAATATAATTTCAAGCCATCTCACCATCCAGCCGAATCTTCTCTGTTTGGCTACAGCACTTCATAAACATCACATCTTATGTCTTATCCTGAGGGGGAAGAACTTTCTTGACTGCTGCACCCTCGACATGCTTCTGCGGTGATGTCTTCACAAGCAGTGTCCCTTCCCTCCAGTAGAGGCCACTGGTCGTGGGGTCGATTGTCACATGCACGCTACCTCCATTGAATTCCTCCATTGGGTCGAGGAAGGGTGAATAAGGTGGTGAGAACTCCATTGTTCATGGGCATCTGGGTTAAAGGGTCCGATTATGGGAACGTGGTGGATCATACCATTCTCTCATAGAACGTGGTAGATTTTACCATTCTCTCATATTGCCACACACATGGTTATGTTACCACCATGATGACCTACCACATCCACTGTGGCTCAATCGCTTGTTATGTTTTTGCCACGTTGCCATATTTTGTTCAGCTTAAATCCTCCTTCATCCACATACCCCATCACTCTCTGCAAAGCAAAAATCAGCGCATCAGATCAAATTGCAAATGAACATCCAATAGTGTTACACACCACTCAAAGAAAAAAATTACAAAATTGTATGCTTAAAGTATGGCCTCAGGTTACATTAACATTACTGTACCTGCACATACAGGAACCTTTGCTCCTTCATCCTCTCATTATTTCTGGAAAAAGGAATCTTGTAGAGCTGTTTCATTGTTACAGCATGTCTCTTCCATACCCCATCTATGGTAGGAACAGTGGCAGAGGTGATGTTCTCAAAGGTGGTGCCATCTTGTAGAATGGCGGTCTGAAGCCTAATCGTGTGGTTGGCCCTCACCATGTCAACAATTGCCATCTCTTGTTCTGGTGTAAATAATGGGTCTCTGCCAACAGTAACCCACTGCCAAGTTTGTACAGAAACAGTAAAATATAACTGCATATATATTCGGTTATGTACCCATTTTCATTTCTGAACATTCGTATTCTGGATGGCACTGAATTGCGTCTTAGTTGTGGCTGGACCCTTCATACAGCCTCAGTCATGCTTAGGCCACAGTTTACAGTTTTTCTGAATTGCTGAAACACATTTTCTGAAATCTTGCATCTTTTTCTCAATAGAGTAAAGACAAAACTCCATCTCAAAGTACATTCACAAAACCTCTGGCTCTGGCTCAAAATCAAACAATCCACCCAAAACAGTTTCGCCTGTGCTCAAAACCAAAGAATGTCTTCAGATCAAACACAAAGCAGTCAAAACAAAAAGATTACCGAGCAGTCATTGCACACTACATCAAAAAATGGAAAACACTGTATTCAGGGCATATAGCTGCAGGAGAAATGTTTATTTACAATACAGTAAATGCATTTTGCATCTCCAACGGAAAAAATAAATAATCAATTTCATGACTCAGAGGATTCAGCATTTACTGTATGTAAAGTAAAAATAAAGTACTGGAAAAGACAGATTTTTCCATGCTGTAAACATACAGTCAAGTGTGATCCCCCAGAAGTTGGAACACATCCTCTGATCACTTTTCGTAATGATTGGGACCGTCACCCCAAGTCTGCTAATCCAAAGGCACTGCCCCTGATCTCAACACAACACTGAAGAAGCAGGTTAGCCAAGATAGCCCAATGGGATTCAGAGCCTTCAGGAACTCAGCGCCAATGTCATGCAGCCCTGAGCATTACCACTGAAGATCTTTTTACCTTCCTCGGTGACCTCCTCCTCCTCCTCTGGCTCTACTTCATACAATGGAGGCATGTCAGTGGGTTTCAGGAGGTCCTCAGAGTGCTCCTTCCACTGCTTAACTATATCCCTAGTTGAGGTCAACGGTACTCCATCCCTGCCATTAACAACATGAGCAAAGCCCTGCATCCTGCTTCATTAACAGAGATGAACATTTTTTTTTATAGTATATCAATTTAAGCTTTGTAAAAAGCTCATTCACAATGCCCAAACATTTAGTCAGTTCAGTTAGTTTCAACACAAAAGGGTTCCCTCACTGTACAAGATATTTTCATTTCTTGCTTCCTGCAACCTAAATTTAATACATTTCATATAAAGAAATCATAAGAAGAAGTGAGCTGTCATAAATTAAATTAAGAAAAACAAAACCTGCACAGGGTCCTAGTGTTTCTGTGTAATTTAATGACTTTTGCCTTCGTCACCTTTGGGGCGAAAAAAATCACAAGCGAGTCACTGAACCGAGGAAATGCACACAGTTATTTCATAAGACATTTTGATTTGCACATTTTCGGCCGAAGAAGTACACACTCACATCATAACAGGGTAGAATGTTTATTCCCCTCTCTTCGATTTCAAAAATATCTCCCAGATAATTTATTTCTTGGTTCTGTATAATGCAGTGGTAGCACATCCATCCATCCACTGTGAAAAGTATAGAGAATCTCACACTTGTTTTCAAGACCTGTACAGCTATTTATATTTACAATAAATTAAAACTTCAATTGCTTTGTTACGCTCACGTAACACTAAAGGTCTTCGTATAAATTTGTATAAATGTATAAATACAGAAGTCATGGGAATTAACATATTTAAAAAAATGCAAATTCAATAGAAGGCTTTATTGGTAGAGGAAAAATGAGAAACTTCATACTAAGATTTAGGTTTATTAGTGACTGGAGAAATGAGGTTTCCCACAGCGGCTTGGTGTGTCCTGCCCTGTCAGTCTCTGAATGGATTCACTCTCTTCTCGTGTGTAATTTTGTCGGTTCCTGTTGGCAGTGATTGACAATGCACAGTAGTCTTGCCCATGGTAGGTGTTTAAGTCTCACATGTTCCATCACTAATGGTAGCACAAGCCCAGTCTACCTTCAAATATTGATGGTCAAAAGAATGTATTTAAAAGCCGGAGTAAAGTATCATGCAATACAGCTGTGCTGCTGAATCCCAAAGAGACTGTCTGCATTACCATCTCCAGATGCACTGCATGAACTGTGGGGATCTAATGGGCCCCGGAAGCCCCCAAGACCTCTGACACAATACAAATGCTGAGAGACATCTCTCCTTCAGTCCACTTCTAGCAACACCCCACCCACACCTGCCACTTCCAAGGAGATCCTAAGTGCCTCTGTTGGTGTGACAGGAAATGAAATCAGGATGTACCATTGTGAAACGGTACAGTGCAGCAGAGAGCTGACCCCACGCCACCCCACCCTGAAAAGGCTCAGCCTGTCAATGTTCTGTACAATCCACTGTGGTTTGGTCTCATGAACCTGTGCTTATGCTTTTCTCAAATTAAAATAGTGCTCCGAATTTCCTCACCTATATGCATTGAAGCCTATCATGACATTAAGGAAATATGTCAAAAGGGTAAAGTGTAAGACCAGAGAAATAAATGTTACTCAGCAGCTCAGGAATTACTATGCTTTAAAGCACAGGTTTACCCAGGCTGAAGCCCTTAACCTTGTTTAATAACGCATGTACCCCTGGCTGCAGCGATTAACTTCAATTTCCACTCATACAACTGGAAGCAGAACCTGTCTGGGATTTCGGGGACACCTCACATTTCAAAAAGACAACCTTGCAAAATAAAAGTCTTCCATTCATAATTGCCTGGCTCGACATGGTTCAAATCAGTGCTGTTCTAATAAGACTACCACAGACCAACGGAATCTGTAACAGTAAGTACACTGACTTGGCAAGAACAACATATAAAAAAATGCTCAAAAAGTGACCCCAACACACAAAATCTGGTCAAGATGTGCGTCTAGCCTAAACAAGGACCAAAACAAAATGTCACCTTTCTCTTGAAAAAAAATACCAAAATAATTAATCTTTTTTAAATAAATGGCCACAAAACAATTTGCTTTCAAGCAATATCCATATGGCTTAAGAGCATAATCAGTTTGTACAAAAAGAGTTTAAAAAAAACAACATTCACACTACTGGAAAAAAAAATGTGATCTTCACACTGGATCCTTTTAAGCTCAGAAATGAAGAAAAAAAAATCCAAACTACTTTACCACCCGACTGACATGGCAAGATCCAAGTTCTGACAGTTTCAGGGAAAAAGTCAGGGCAGCTTTGGTCCTGCCAGCTTCAACCCAAAAGCCGTTCGACCAGCGGATGTCAACATGCCTGGATGGAGTAATATTTCTAATGTGGCTAAACGTCTTGGTACTTTGCTTTAAAGGAATATCTCAATTATAATTTGCTAAGGTACCAAAACCCCTACTGTACCTGGGAAAAGGCAAAGGAGGTCATATTCTGGAGAATATTCTGTCAAGAGGGGAACCCGGCACAGAGAGGGTGGCCCTACTGTGCCTGTCGCTCACATCCAGCCTTCAAACAGATGATCAGGTCATCAAGGCAAGGGGGTACACAGAGAGCATGTCTGCTATACTGTATGCAGTAGAAGTGCATTAAAACTCTAATGACTACACATCTGACGCCTGGAAAAGACCTATTCCAACCTTTAGCTGTTCTCACATTTATTTACAGTTTCATTTGGATACTCATGATTTGGCACCGCGAACATCACTAACACAATATAACCAAAGAATTATTAATTGATATTGAGATGGTTTTGGGGAGAAGTCACTTCTTTTGCATCTGCTGCAGTGTTGATGGTTGTCAAAGCCACGTGTAAGGGTGCTGCTGGTTCAGTCTGCGATGTATGGAGGGGTTGAAGGGGTTGGAGCATTAGACAAAGGAGGAGAAGCCTGTGACGGGTGTCCGTGAGCCGGAGGCTGGCTGTCCGGTCGGGGTATAGGCTCCACCCGTGCTGTGGGCCGTGACCACGGACTGGTAGTAGGGCTCGCTGTCTGCGCTGGCACACTCCTCGTAGGCATAAGCCAGGCTCTGCTTCAGGCCCTTCTGCTGCCGTTTCCACGAGTTGAAGTAGGTGGGGTCGCTCATGTAGTGGTTGACAAATGAGTGCTTGGGTGGCTCATCCTCTGGCTCACTGTCCGTGGTCTTTCCAGGGTGAGAGAGAGAGAGAGTGTGAGCAGAGGGATTAGCCTAACAGAAGGGTCTGGGAGGACCTCTGCTGGCCTCCATATTCTCTGCATACCTAGGGAAGCATTTTCCCTAACTTCAGTCTCCTCAAACCAGACTAAAACTAGAGAGATGAAGATATGTCAGGGAGATCTCTGGTTTCTTATTCCACATGATAGTAGATTACTACAACATAGTGGAGACTCAATGCTCGATATTACTCACGACTGTCTCGTAACTAACTCTGGGAAAGGACATCAGTAGGCTCTGCTGGACTTAAGCAAGAGATGCCCAGTCCCTTCATCTCAAGTTCAACATGAGATCTCAGCTGCTAGCTTGAGTTCCCCATAAGTGTCAAATTATGCAATTTCAATTTCTTATAATGTGACTCACTTCATTTTGGGCAGAAATGTCAGGGTATTAGCTTTTAAAGGAAAAAGGAAGGTCAGTGTTTCTCCGGAAAAATGAAAACACTGCTTTGGGCAGCATATTATTAGTATGGGAATGAAATGGATCCCCTTTCATAACATGGGTTTCTGAGCTTTATATGCACTGACTGTAAGTAAAAATAAAAAGGGAGGGGGTGGATAATAATGTTGAGAGGGGACCCTAAATAATTTTGCAAGTCGGATAAAATGCAAGTGGGGAGGGGGCGAGGCAAAAGTGACGGCATCAACGGCTTGCACCTCTGACTCTGATGCCAGGGTGGGCTTCTCGGTGAGAGTGGTACTTTCCGACAGGATGCCGCCATTGTAGTTGTTGCAGAGGTCCTCGTCAGAGTAATGCAGCCCGCCCGGGCTGGGCCGTGGGGGGGACCTGCGGATGTGGGATGATGTCTTTGAATGGGCCACTCCCAAAGACACAAATTAGATCACCACATGTTTCAGGAACGCTTGGGTAAATTACCGAGAAGTACTTCAGCAAAATTCTCAAGGGAAATAAATAACTAGACAACCAAAGAATAGAATAGAATAGAACAGTATAGCACAGTATTGCATTCATCCCCATGGGGAAACTGGGCAGCTTTAGCATTTCCAAACTTCCTTTCCATAAGAGAGACATACGCACGTCTAATCCACCGAAGTACACACTACCCCTCACATATGGAAGCTGTGGCAGTATCTATTCTGTTCTGACCACAGTAAAATCGTAGCACTACACCAGGAATGGAGTCACAGTAGATTTTTTATGCCCTATAACCAATCATAACTCAGCCTTTTTGCACGGTACTTTTCATATAGAATTACTGACATCAAACCACTTGAGGGCTCTAGCATAGCAACTAATTTTTCCCCCCACCTGGTGCCATTCTTCTTTAGAAAGGAGCTCTTCATGTTCAGGTGCCGGCTATTCAGCTCCAGTGCAGTGAAGCCTCCATTGTCCAATGTGACCGACTGCTCTACTGTGGGGATAGGGTTCCCTGAAAGCAGACAAGGATCAGGCTGTGGCTTAAAAATAACTCTCCAGTAATTCTGAGATTCGGAGATCTGTGTTAAGTCTGAGGCTTTAAAGAAATGAGCGTCAGCAGCTACTAAGATGTTTAATGTTAAGCTGGCTGGGCCTTCTTGATGGAAAGGGACCACCAGAGTTATGATGGTGGTGTTTACGGAGACTTTCGGAGGGAGCACAGATTAGATGTGCCCTATGCAGGCAACTTCCATTTTTATCGAATCTGTCAGCCTCAGAGGCAGCTAAGCTGGGGTCACAAATCCCAGACGGAAGTGCCAGTGCTGGATATTAATGGGGGCACAGACATATGCAAAGAAACCTTCACCTACGGATGCATATCCACCGCTCAGTAAGGACACAAACATGCACATATACATGCAGTCACACACAACACCCCTGACAGCCTTCCTGCCATTACAGATGGCACAGATCACCCCAGAAAAGAACACATGGCATTCTGAGAATATCCCCACAGCATTTTCAGAGTTTCATACCTCTTTAGGGCACCTTCTCGACAGTTTTATGCAGAGGGCGGGGGGGGGGGGGGGGGGGGGGGGGGGGGGGGGGGGGGGGGGGGGGGGGGGGGGGGGGGGGGGGG
>JAODJX010000048.1:6960865-6986215 GCA_026776945.1 Isichthys henryi | reverse complement strand
TATACCCACAACTCCCCCCCCCCCCCCCCCCTTTTTGTTTCACTCAACGAGCCTACTCAGGGCAGGTGCGAAGTGAAACCACCCGGGAGGATAAATATGTGGACACTTACAACCTTCCTCAGACTGAATAAGCTGCTTGGATGAGCAGTGAAACGTTTCTACCTTACAAGAGAGAAGTCCAGTTGCCATAACTCAACCAACAAACCTAAACCACAAATAACGTTCAAAAGAAATTCTTTGTATTTTATTTTTAGGTCTGAGAGCCAGAATCTTGCTGGATGGCTCCACGAGTAGTTCCAATTAACGGAATAAATTAGTATATGTTAAAATAAATAAAATTCTTTCTGGATGATGGCAGATCACACAATAAAAATGACTTGGTCACACTGTCATAGTTTTCCCAAACTCTGCCACTGGGGGCAGTGTATTCCCATTTACTATCAACGTCTACCATGCTTAGCCCGGGCTGCCTGAGATATTGATTCCCTGATTGATTTTGAGAGGGGGGATTGTAAAGAAAATATGAGAATGAGAAAGTATTATATAAAAATAGGGGAGTAATCATGACTGGGACAAAATAGCTCCCTTCATGTATAAAAATGCCAATTTACTGCCGTCAGAGTAATCACAGTAACACAAAGTGGCTAGAGTCCCAATTGTTTTCTACATTGTTGTCCGCTTTCCAAATCACGGGGAGCTTAATAAACCTCTTCAGAGGGCAGAAAGAGAGAAAGAAGCTGGCTGAATTTATGTAGCATGGTTCTCATCTATTTTCCCTGTGTTTCAGTGTATTATCTGTCTTCTCCCCATTTTCCCTGTGTGGTTCACATTCTCCCTGTTATATCATGCTCTCTACTATTCACCCCATGCTATCGCATGCTGTCCCCCCTTCTCTCCATGTTATCCCACATTCTCCCTGTTATATCATGCTCTCTACTATTCACCCCATGCTATCGCATGTTGTCCCCCCTTCTCTCCATGTTATCCCACATTCTCCCTGTTATATCATGCTCTCTACTATTCACCCCATGCTATCGCATGTTGTCCCCCCTTCTCTCCATGTTATCCCACATTCTCCCCTCTTCTTCCCATGCTACTCCATGTTCTCCCTTCTTCTCCCTATGTTATTCAATATTCTCCCCCCTTGAAAGAACACAGCAGATCATCTTCAGCAACAGCAGGATTTCATCAAAGCTCCCTGAGCTTTATAAATAACAATAACAACAACAACAACAACAACAATAATAATAATAATAATAATAATAAAACCTGCTGCAGATAGCTGAAACTGCAGATAACATGAACGATCTGCAGACTCCATATATAACATAATTTTCATGTGCATACCTGTACATATGCTGAAGTTTAAATGATAAATTACGCACAGTAAGACATTACAGTACCAACAGTAGATACAATAATTAAATAAAGTAATAAAGTAAATTGCACATTATTATACAGGGCTGTACAGCAACATACTCGAACGAAAGGGATTCTGAAGTGTTAACCTAATTCTCAAAGGATGATATAGCAATGAAAAAATATAACATATTAAGAGATGATAGAGTGAGGAAAATCATATTTTTATACCCCTCAAAGGATGAAGGAACAATGAAAACACAAATGCTACTATTACATATTTTACTATGAAAAAATTTTGTACTGTATAATTTACCTGTACAGTATATAACCCATAACGAGGAAAAAAATATCTTAGCCAATTGTGTGGCACTTACACACTTGCATCCGGTATTCGCTTGGTGCGCAGGTTGAAACTTATGAACTGTTTCTGGAATTCGTGGTCCCAATGTAGTAGGCAGACAGTTTCATTCATCATTACTGTGATTAGCTAATTCTGATGAGTGTTTATAATAATAATAAAGTACAAGAAAGTAACTATTACGACTAACCATAACGATATATATTTCTTAAAATATGTTGATGTACACATTAATGTTTCACATTTTAATTTTTTTCAGTAGTTTTTTCATCCCTGTGAGTGTAAGAAGCAGTGTACACACGCATGTTATTATCTTCATAATGCCCCTTAAATAACAGTGAAATACTTTAGAGCAGTCATTTGTTGGTAAAAGCACAATCTTTTGCCGCTGCCTTAAGATGGCGATGCGGCAGCAATGCACCTGACTCTACCTCATTTTAAGAGCAACACATGCAGGTGTTTAGATGGGCAGAGGTACGTTTGCTATTTAAATGACACAGGCGCAGGATGGGAAAATGAGACCTGCATCGGGCTCATGCTAGTGTCGCGCCTGTTGCCACTTTGTGGTGTAAGAGTCTTACATCCTGCATTCTAACCATGACAGTGATGATAATGGATTAGTGAATGATTGAGGAAATGCACAATGTGGCTGAACAAACCATGCTGAGTGTGAAAAGCAGGGTTTACGGGGTCAGGGTGGCAGGAACTCACCGCTCCACCTCCCAGGAGGTGCAGTTGTGGCTGATGGCAGACGAGTGCGTGATCCAGTCTCCGATCTCCAGCTCCCGGATCTGCAGGGTGAAGTAGCGAACAGGCGAGGAGCCATCCGCACCTGGAGCCCACCTGATCAGGAGTCGGCGGGACTGCACCTCTGACTGGGGCACGCTTAGCCTCCGGGGTGGCTGGGGCCGCTCTGAGGTGGTGGTGGTGGGGGGGCATTAAGTGGGCACTGTCAATCTTTGTTTGGTCCAACCTTACTGATGCCCATTGGTATAAACCAGGCAGTGATTAACAGTGTATGGCAGCATTCCCCAATTCCAGTCTTGGAGGGCAAGTATCAACAAAGTTTGCAGATTTCCCTGCTCAAACACACCATACTGAGCTCATCACCCAATTAGGAGGCAGGGGTTTCTGCAAACTGTGTTGCAGATGGTCTTGCAGGACCGGATTTGGGGAACCCTGATGTAAGATATTTTCATGTTCACATGGTATAGACACGTATGTCAGGGACACGTTCATTAAGGGAGAGACAAATATAACAGGAGCTAAGGAATGAGATCAGAGATGAGGGTCAGGTGCAGGATTTCTCTGTTTCCTGCCAAAGCCTGATTCATGAGCAGCTTTCTCCACTTGGCAAGCCTTCCTGGTGTCATGGTCTTTGTCATTCAGATCAGTGACTGGCTAGATGAAGCATCTCTCGCCCCTAATTAATTGTGTTCTTGCAGAAAAATTTCCTGTCCAGAATATTCTGCTTTCTCCCACGTCTATTTGTCAGCTTTTGAAATCATATTTTCCGGATTTCAAAAACGCTAAATGGGTTTTTATTTGAGCTTAAGTGTCAGTCGTCTACGATGAAGTGATTAAAAGAAAATATATCATTGCACAGAGGATTATGGACATAATTGGATCTGTACTGTTGGCTTTTGCAATGTGAAGGAGCTGTTGAGATCCAGGTACCCAGTAACCACCCACCTCGACGCTCTGTGGTGATGACGACCGCCCGCTCGGGTGGCCCCCAGCCCTGCTGAGTCCGGGCAGAGACGTGAAACACGTAGGCCGACTCAGGGATCAGCCCTGCCGCTGTAAACTCCCTGGCACTGGACTCCACCTCCACCGTGGTGAAGATACTGCGGTTGGCGGCCTCCAGCTGGTAGGCGACCTGATACCCTGGGAAATGAGAGAATAAATGAAAATTCTGAAAAAAATTAGAAAGTCAGGTGAGACCTTGAAAAATCACAGCATGTAAGGCCATTTCTGTTAGCGGTTTTTACTTCTTGTGGTAATACTGGGGCTTTCCAAGTACTGACCCATTAAAGCGAAACCCTTGCTGCAGCATCTATCTTTATCTGGAGGTCATTTGTCTTCAGCTCTCTGCTCACTGAATGGCTGATTGGCCTGTCTTTGCACAAGTTTCATCACAAACAGTTGCCTGTGTGCTCAACCGAACTCTTCAGTCCTCTGAAGAAACCTCTGTGACATTTTTAAACCAGTAGCTGTGACTTCTTACTAAAGCTTGACATGAAATTAACTGCTAAATGGAGGTTCACCAAGAAGGGGCTGGGAAACCCCCTGCCTTTGGATACTCTGCTGGGCTCATTTTCTGAACAACAGCAGGATCATTTTGCCATTACTGCTGGGTTGCGACCCCTAATGTGTTCTTACCAGCCATGTTACCCTGAATGTATTTCCCTGACCGACACCCAGCGCCATGCCGTACTTGGTTAGATCGTTGCTCATACACCCCCACAGGAATTATTTCCCAAACTCGCCGGCTGTTCAGTCCGACCCTGCTGGCTGCTCTTGGCTCATGGGTCTAACACCCACGGGCTCAGGTCTGCTAGCTATCAAGGGAGTGTGGTAGCCTGCTGCCTGAGGTCTTATGGCTTCCGTTGATGTGGCTGATTCCATGTGACCTTTGTCCCTCAGCTAGTATGTGAATGGCTCCTGAACATGGATACTAGTGCATCACCATGAAGGCCTGTGAACCTTACTTTTTATTTTGGTGTCTGTTTTTCACATTGTTAGATGACTGCATTCCTCCCCTAATCCAAAGAAATAATTAGGCTAATTGGCATCTCTAAATTGCTTTAAGTGTGTGACTTGTGTGAATGTGCCCAGTGATGGACTGACATCCCATCCAGGTTGTACCTCAGCCCTGTGACCTATGACCAACTGGCATCCCATCCAGGATATATCCTATCCTTGTGCCCTGTGCGACCTGGAATACGTTTCGTATCCCCACATAAGTCCACATGGATAAGTGACTGGAAGCAACAGCAAATCACACTGGATGCCACATTAAATTTTAAGAGAAATTTAAACAGCATTTTTCTGCCCAGAATCCACAGTGAAATACATTTTTCAATGCTTACTTTGGCCTCACACAAAAGGTCAAACACCTTCCCCCCATGTCTTCTGCCCTCGCAATATCGCCACTGCGCTCATTAGGCTGCTGAAAAGATGCTACAGCATGCTGGCCTGGGCATTAATTACGATGGGATTACACTGCAAGTGGGAGAAATTCCCTTCCCATTTTCCACAGACATTAGTGTCCAATTCAGAATGTGTGTGTGCAGTGTCACATTTCAGAGACGGGTGAGAGCGAGAGTGAAGATGGGAGAATGACCCTTCCCCGAGCTCTCTGGACCGTGCAAGTCTGTTGTGACCAGAGACTGCATGTCCCGGCTTGACTGCAGAAGGGGTTCACTCCCCGTGCATCTTTATACACAGCCAGCACCCATACTGTACCATTATCCTCAAGGGGCTCTTCTTTTATGAGGGAAAATTCACGTGAGTCTAATTTCTCTCATTATATTGGGTGAGATCTGTTTCAGATCATTTTAGCTGTTGCACTGTGACGGGGGTCAAAAGCAGGTCTAGATGTGAGCCACATCCCCAGGATGCACAAGGACACTGGATGTCCCCCCCCCGTGCCCCCTTAGTCACCAGTCCTTCCTCTCTATGCTTCCAGAGGAAAGTAGACACTGTCTAAACCCAGAAGCATATAACAATGTGTCTCGGTTGACCTTCTGTGCACTAATCTAATTTTGCCAGACATGCCTTTAAATTGCCCCGATTACATCATCATAACCGATATAGAGTTACTCTACAATAACTAAGCACAGTGCCTTTCCCCTGGATGACAGGGAGTATGTCTCACTTCATTCAGGATCACCACCACACCCACACTAATCCACTGGTGCGATGATAGTGGTTCTAATGCTGCCCTCTGCAGGCCATTCAGTTCATTAATATTTAATCACATGGATCAAGGTGATCTCAGCTTTTCTCTCTAAACATGGCTTCTGCTTCTCTCATGCACTCAGTGTCCTCACTCAGTCTGACCCTCAATGAAATCGGGCTCTATTCATTGCCAGTAGCGTGGTGCTAATGGCATTAGCTAGCTAGTTTGTTACACCTGGGGTATCAACAGACAACAGCAGACAGGGACAGACAAGGACTGTTACACTGAACTTGCACTGAAACACTCACTGTGGTCTTAGGGCCTAAGAGGAGGACCTTACCCAAGATGATGCCATTGGGCTCAGCTGGGGGCTGCCACGTCGCCCTCACTTCTGTCAGCTGCACATGAGGGAACACCAGTCTGACAGGAGATCCAGGGACTGGAGGGGTCGGGAGGGAGGAGGGTGATTACCACAGATGTTAAACGTGGGCCTTTACAGTAAAAGAATGTGGAAAGTCATGCGACAGCAGCATTTTGACATCATAGAAGTCAAGGCTACTTTTCCCTGTATGATAATCTCACATCTAGAATTGTCATCCATATACAGCGTTTTGCACTGATCCCGTGTGGTAAATCATGTCATTCACCAGGGCTGGGGCCATTTCAGAATCCATTTGTCAATTCCAATCCAAACCAGGAAATGGAACTGAAGTTAAGATCAGAAAAAAAACTATGGGGAACAAATTTGGAATTGAATTCAAATTTCAGTGAGATTTTAATTCCAACTCTAGTTCTATTTCCTGATTTGGATTGGAATTGATGAATGCATTCCGGAATGGTCCCAATCCTGTCATCCACAGATCCAAACATTTTTCATTTATGCTGACAGATAGTTTAGTTTCTTTTTTTTTAAAAAAAAAAAAAAAGACTATGGATTTGAGTTTTGGCACTACGGTGCTGGCAGGATAGTTGGTCGATTTCTGCTCCTGTCATAACTCTGATCTGTCTGAAGGGATCGGACTCCTGCTGGCTGCCTCTGACCACTGTGCTCCACACTGAGCCTCAGCGACAGCTCCCCCCAGCTCAGAACATTTGTACCCAACAAGTGGCTGATGTGCTTTGTATACTTGGATGGGAGGGGGGCTAATTTATCTATTTGGTAACTCAAGAAGCGCTTATTTAAACTGCACCTCTCAGTTGAACGTCTCTGTTCCAGTACTCCCCAGCCTCCACTGATTGGCAGGAGGACCAATGCAGTAACACTCATTGCCCCCCATCTAGATAGTGTTAAATACAAAGTGAAACACATACTCAAGACAGCCATCTCAGAGATCGAACTGTGATCTCCCACTACCCTCTAAGCTGTGCCCCTGACGTACAGATGGTACCAGGAGTACGAGTGAACCGGGGGGGAGGAGTCCTACCGGGATTTTTATTTGTCTCTTTTATGTATTCAGGTAAAGCCTTCCTCCGCAGGGACTTTCATTGCCCCCGAGGAATGGTGGAATGACTACTCCAGGAAACCTCCACATCAGGTCATACCAACATGTTTGCTCCATGGTACGGGTAATCCTGTTTCCTGCCAATCACCTGGGCTGCTGCCTCTTAAGCGTAGGCCTCCATTGATCTGATTAATCTGTTAGGAGTCCTCTGTTCGTTTGTATGTAGTTATCAGGCAATCCACTCCTGGGTTGTCTATGAGCCGCATTCCCGATCATGTCCCTGCTGACTGATTTCGGCAGCCCATTAATATGCTCACCTCAGCACTCTGAGCAGCGGTTATTGCGATCAATCACTTCGCATCCAGCTACAAAATCTATGGGCTTAACTTCAGCATAGTTACAAAATAAACAGTATACAGGCACCCTGGATCCCTGACCACAGCCAAACTGTATACTCTGGGGAGACATAAGGACCTTTGTGATTGTAACAAAAGCCTTCCTGAATTAAAATAAGACATCTGTTCCACGGAGAACACTGAGCTAATTAAAGCAATTAAAGCCAATTAAGGGAGCCATGATGCCTAATTTGCTAATAATTAGAATGTAGAGTAGACAGTCTATCTTCATAATATGTTACCTGAAACATTAAAGGATTTAAAAAGATGTGTAAAATATTTTAGAATTATCGCACTACTGGGATCACCATCACTATGTGACGATGTTACAGTGAGCTGCCTCAAAATTTGATCACTTCTAGTTTGTCACACATACAGTGCACAGTTTGACAAAGATCTGTAAAACACTTTTTAAGTTATTGTCTTAATGAGAACATGTCTGCGATGGCAGCGGTGGACTGGTCCCCAGTTAGTAACATATTCCATTATCATTTTATCCTGAATGTAAGTGTTTCCCCCTCCCCCCAAAATATTACATCTAAAACAAAGGAGTCCATTCCATTCGAGGACTAGAATTTAAATATCATTATATACATATCACAGCAGATGACGTAAATTATGGCTAGATTAATCCGTGAGAAAGGTGCAAAAAGCAGTTTCAGGTTAATGCATGTACCTGTATTGACATATAGTTTTAACATCTAATTACATCAAATTACATGTTTATAGATTAATGCATGTTAAATTAAACCTTAAAATATTATATTGCCAGACTTAACATTAACTAAAATGTGTCAGAATTTTTAATACTGAGTGTCTTTCCCCCTGCCCTACAAAAAAATAACAAATTTGTTTATTAGAATTTTTGCTGTTTAATACACTTATTGTAATGTGATTGCTGTGGTTGTTTTTAAACAGTGAAGTGGTGATTTTTCTTTATGAAGGTAAGATTTAGTATTCCAAAACTTTTTTCTTTCCCTAAAAATAGTTGCTGAAAACATGGGGCGTGTCTTTTACTAAGGATCACTGCTGTTGTGAAGAGAGACAGAGAAGACAGCTTATACAGTGTATAGAGTTCCGCAAGTTGGCATTTGTTGCAACCTAAGCTTTCTGTTTGGCTTTTGCCAAGAGAAGCTGCTCTATGTCTTAACTGGCAGACATTATTTCTGCTTATTCCCATTCGGTCACATGACAGGAAATATACAGTAAAAGGGCAACAGCTCAAAGCTAAGATGAAGTATGACTGCAATTCTGCTGTAGACAGAACAAAACGTGTTTTCATATTAGGAAAGAAGAGGGAGTTTGACTGATATTAGGACCTGATATGTGCAGCGGAGTTTGAGAAATTGAAAACATTTTGCTGTCCTATTGTCTCTTACAGTATCTGTACAACAATGTGCAGCTCGAATTCCAAAAATAAAGGAAGAGTCCCCTAGAGGGGTGAAATGCTGCCGAGGCTGCAGCACTTGCCACTCCCACAGAGTGCCACTCTTCCAGGGCCTGAGGTACGGACCAATCAGATGTCACGCAGGAAGGCCAAAAGGGGGCTGTGGGCCAGTGAACAATCGGCAGAAGGAGAGCTTACGCACCATCGTCTTTGGAACGCTCCACCACCGGGGGGCGGCTGGGCTCTCCATCGCCGATGCGGGTGAAGGCCAGCACCTGGATCTGGTACTGGATGTACTTGCGCAGGCCTCGCAACAGCGCCGACTGCATCAAGCTCCCCTTCACCACATGTACCTGGTGCTCGGAGTGCGATTCTTTTTCCCTGTACAGCACCTGCAGTGGAAGGCATGTGGAAATAGCTAAACCCATACACACACGCCCAGAAAAAGCACATGTCGAACTGTAACGCTCACACACGCACTCAAACACACACACACACAAACACGGAGGTTTGTAATTATATCTTTGTGGGGACTCTCTTTTCATTTCTATGGGGAAAACTCCATTCACAACATGATGACCTTAACCTCTACCCAGCCCTAACCTTAACCATAAGTAACCAAACAAAATATGAGACTTTTAGTTTTTTGATTGCATTTTCCCTGAAAAATGGTCCCCATAACGTCAAAATTATCACATATGTTTTTATCACATTGTGGGGGACATTTGGTCTCCACAATGTAATATAATCACAACACACACACACACACACACAAACTGTAACAGAACCTATAGACACAAGTCAAAATATAACAAAACTCATGCACACACATCTCAGAATGGAACAGAACTTGTACGGAACTCGTACACACGTACATCCCAAAATGTAATGAAACCCACACACACACGTCGAGAAAGAGCAGATGTGAAAATGTAACAAAGTCCTGCACACTTCCACATCTCAAAACACAGCAAAACCTGTAAGCAATTTCATATTATTTCTGTAGCTGAAGGGTCTGGCCCCTCCCAGCCTAAGACTGGGTTATTAAAAAGAAGTAGCAACTCTGGCCTCTAAATCTGTTTATTTATTGCACATTCTGCTTCCATACCAAAATTTTTTACCAAACATCATTCCCTAGCAGTTAGCTAGAAATTCACTACTGCGTTCCTACATACAGTACACATGTTCCCACAGATACACTGTCACGTCTAAGGATACTGCCAGGGAGTCTCGAAAATAGAAAAGCACAGACCCAAGCACTTCCAACCCGCACAGACATCTCCTCAAAACCACAGTCCTGCACACAGTCCCCCAGAACGGCTCAATTAACAGGCTGATTCTAAACTATCTACTGCCTGCCATTTCCTGGCTGAACTTTACAGCCCCCGTCACCCCCGGTGGCCCGACTTAGCGAATGCGGCTTTCCTGCATTCAGTTTGGGAATTGGGTGGGTGGCGCTAATGAATTAGACATGCTTAATCTTAGGTAAAGATTACACTCTAGCTGCATTCGGGTCCCCTAGCACCGCTGTCCCGTCCCTGTACATTCACTCAGGCGGAAACGACTCAAGCATGAAAATGAGACCTCATAAGTTACAATATCATCCATATGAATAATATCCAGGCTGGTAAGCAATTACTCCCAGCAAAACTGAAAGGAACAGAGATTTGATTGGCCAACAGTAAGATGCATATTGAGGCCCAAACATGGAGTCCATGTCAAGCCGACGGGACCAAGTAGAGCAGATGCCCCCAGGTCCTGCGTAGGCGGAGGCTCTCGAGGTGGTCAGTAGTAAATCCTGTTGTCGGCCTTAATTACTGTCGACATGAAGCTGGAGGAGGTGCACTGAGCATATGGCTTCACACCTTGCCCTGTGGTCCCAGAGGATGGGGGGCGGATTTTCAATTAACATGTTTATGGGCCTGTCGATTTCTGAAGGGGTAGGAGCGAGGACACTGGCGAGCGCGTTGAATGACACGCAGTGGGGGGGTCAGATTGGGAATCGGGCCAGGGGCACAGACCTCAAACGTGAGATAATATGGAGGTGCCAGTCTGGATGCTGATATGCGCCACTGAAAGTCAGTATGAAAGTAGAGTCCATTGGCCTTATTGTTGAAAATGAAGCATAATCTCAACATTCACAGTGATGCTCATGGCTTCTGGATTAGACCCAGGTTTCCAGGACTGCAAAGTGGCGTCCCACATTCAAAAGCAGCTTGCTAGCAAAACCAGTTTTTGCCACACCGTTAATCTTCCCCACTATCGCTTACAGCCAATCAGAAACAGACCACGCTGGCATGGCATGCTATTGGTGTATTCAGTCCAGGGCCTATCGTGGGGATCCTACAGGGCGTAAATCATGCCAGAATAGCAGCCAGTCTGTGTTACTGACACGCAGACATTGGATTACAGTCCCCATCATATCTCTGAGATGGGGGAGAAAGGCACAGTCCAGGGAACCTACAACTTTTTAAATTCAATTCAATTTAGTTTTATACAGCACCTACCACAACAAACCCTAAGGCACTTGGCAAGAGTGTTTGGCAAAACATTATAAGTACACAGATACAAATGGTTTACAATACTGGGGAAAAGAAGGAATATGGAAAAATGCCATAAGACAACACAGGCAAGGAAACAACAACTCTAAATATGAAGAATAAAAATGTCTCCCCACCCCCAAATTTTGAGCCTGGTAGGAAGTCCACACATGCTATTATATGACACAAACTATCTGCTTAATAAATTTATGTAAAGCTGCCCACTTGTCAAGCTGGTTTACCCATCAGTGCAGCCGGTTAAGTGTATCGCTCCCAAACAGAGGGCTGAGGCTCCCGTTTGAGCATAAACACGCAGCCTCAGGACCCCGGGATCCTAAGCTACCCATTTAAAGCGCTTTTAAAGCCCTGGGAGTCACCGGCCGCTCAAACCAGATCAGACAGCACCGGAGAGGAGCCCTCTGAGTGTAGAAACAAAAAGCACACTTACATGATGTTTCATCATGCTCAGAACCAACTTCTGTATGATAATTCACACAATCTGAGAGAGTGTTAGAGTGTCATCGGGGTATTTACTGAACCAGGGAGAATTCATAAAGAAAAAAAAAGTCTAACCAAACTTGCACATTACTAAACATTAATTTCTATAACTGCCAATTTGCAGCTACTGAGTTATTCCACGCTACGAGATGCTGTTCAAACTATATTACAAACTCTTCCTCTCACAGAGCATTTTTTTTGCATACATGCAAGTTAGTGGATGTGAGAGCATGTTTTGTGTATGTGATTGGAAGAGTTTGCCCTAAATATAGCCTAAACGGCATCTCAAACCCCGTGATTCAGAATGAATTCAGAGAAAAGTAAACTGGTAACAAATGTTATGTAAATAGGCCTGAGGGTAATAAGCATATACCGAGCTCATTTTCCTTTGGAATTCGATGCTGTATATTACACTGTCTTCATTTACAGATCGTTTGCTCTACAAACTGATCTGTCTCATCTACTTATCTATCCATAGCTACTTATCCAGTACCGGGTCACCGTGGGCCTGGAGTCCATCCCAGGAAACACGGGCCACAAAGCAGGAAAACCCCTGGATGGGATGCTGATTTATTACATTTGATTTACCTTAGAATATGGGAAATTTAATTGTACTGAGTGTTACGCACTTATTATGAATTGAACGCTGCTCATACAGTATTTGGCTGCAGGATAGAATGAGTATAGAAACAGACATTCAGTATAGATAGAGTACAGGTACGGAGACAGAATATAGACACAGAGCACAGACACACAGGGTAGAGAGAGAGCATTGAATTAGACAGAGTATATAGGGAGCATAGATATAGAACACAGAAATCTGCACCTGGTCTTGTAGAGATTTACCACCTGAATACTGTAGGTGACTCTATTTTAAATTAGCATAATTGTTGGTAGCATAAATCATTCATTATCGGCATCTGTTAGCATTTGAGTGTTTTGGTTGTGAATTAAAAACGTCGCCTGAGATTTGAATAACGGGTTCTGTATTTCATTAATCCCCCGTGACCCTGCTCAGGATAAGTGGTTGGAGGACGGGTGGATGAATTTAATTAATCCTGCAGCAGTCAGTACTGTACATTTCTACCAACATTTCTCCCGTGTTTAACTGATATACAGTACAAGAGCGTGGGATACTGACCACAATTCACATTTAGCCATGACTCATCACTAACAGAAGTGTCTGGCCAGCTACTCTGAACTCCTCTGAAAGAGAGGATTTGAAACGCTGAAACATAAACCACAGGCATCTTTAGTAAGGCAGACTAGCAGGACTGCAAATTCCCTTTCATTGCCGTTCACTTGCCGAGTTTCGCCGCATCACTGCAGCTGTTAGTGGAGATGATCTACTCTGCACCCCATCCCCCCAGCAGCAAAGATACCTGTTAGCTAATGAGGTACAGTGAGACAATGTACTGTACAGGTTCCCTTCTCCAAGAGGCGTTTTCAGCCAAGAAGCACAAGCCTCAGAAAGTCGTGCACTGGGATTAACCTCTGTCTGGGAATGGTCATCTTATTCCAGGCTTAGATTCCGGGGTTGGGGGGGGGCTTGCACATTAAGAGTTTAACTCAGCTTCACCTGGCCCGCTTGCCCTATGGAAAGCATCCTGCCTTTCCCATCGCACTGATAAAACCACGCATGAAGGCATGCAGTGCAAAGCCCAGATCACAGGACAGCTAGCTGATCTGCTGTTTATACATGATCTGCTGCCTGAAATGAAAGTCTAACCTGCTAACAAACTGAGGTCTAGTCTCCTGTATACAGTATCTTTCAAATGGACAAAATAAGAAATGGATGATCCACCAGGCTACAGAAAGGGTAAACTCTGCTACCTTGTATCCCAGGATATGTCCATTCTGCTCCCGCTGAGGCACTTGCCCCCATGTGACTAGGATACTGGTGGATCCCAATGCCTCTGCTGTCACGTTCTCCGGAAACCCGCTTGGCACTGTGGGGAGAAGGCATAACGTCGTTTTTAAGTAGGGGTTACGGATCTGATTTACAATAGGGGCATCAGACACCCAGCATCAGCACCTGGGACCTGTCAGCTAAGACAATTGGAATTTTAGTAAGGTGTGTGTGTGTGTCTTGGGGGAGTACAGCATGCAGACAGCTTTCTTGCGGGCTGTCAGACTTCACCGGGCCACCAGCATGACTGCGATTTGAAGGCACTCTTCTCCCGCTTGCCACCTAAGTGGGAAAGAGCCACTTTACGTCACCGAGACCCTGACTTGCCATGATAGGGCTCGAGTGATGAGCACTCAGACTGAACAAAGCCCACAGTGGGTGTCCCGCAAAAAGACATGAAAGAGAGGAGTCCGCAGCATGAAGCTAGTGGAAGGGTGATCTGCACTTTGCAATGTCCATCAGAGAGGCCTCTGAGGGGAGACCTTTAATCTGACATGATTTTCAGCCCAATGGGAAAAGCTGGAGGCCTTGCAAAAGTGGGAAAAATGTTCAAATTAGAAGCAAACAAAATGTTTTTTGAAAGCAGGGGAAAAATAGATGGGCGATCGCATAGAAGTACAGAATTTTGTTCCCTGGTAGTAGAATGAAAGAAAACCTCTAGCAAATGATCATAAAACAGTAATCCAAGCAGGGGGCATACAGTATTAATGTCATAATTTCAGCCACCCGCAGAGCACAGGCGGTGTTTGAGCAGGCAGGCTGATGGTAAAGTGGTACGACGGATGAGTTCGTTAATGGATCAAATTCGCCGGCAAGTTAAATATGTAGTTAAATGTGAAGTGCTTCAGAATACTAGCAATGAGGCTCCTTGTTAAGAGACATCTAATTAAGGCACAAGAACACAAGCAATATAAAGACGGACGAAGAATCAACAAGGATCAAAAATGACAGGGATGGTCAAATGTGTCCTGGGTGTGTAACACAGCTGACCTTCTGCACATAAAGGTCAGTTAAAAGTAGAGTTCCCTGCCTTCTGTAGAACCGATGACCCAGTGAGAAGTGAACGGGAGAGTGCCCACCTGACTCACGAGTGCGGCCTCGCACAGGCTCGCTCCAGGGTCCAGCCCCGATGGAATTGAAGGCCTGGATCTGCAGCTGGTACTCGGTCCACTCCTCCAGGTCTCCCAGGGTTAGCTCCCTCTCCAACCGGTCACTCACCACCTGGCTCCGCACCTCCTCATGCTGCTCTGTTCTCCAGAGACGTACTCGGTAGCCCACAGTCTCGGGATTGCCGTTGTACTCCAAGTCCGGCAGGGGCTGGGAAAATGGGGTGGGGGAAGTGAAGTGATTACATGTCCATCTGGACTGAACACAGCGCAGAGTCTAGACTCATCCTACAAAAAACCTCCTCAGGGGCAAATCAGTGATACACAGACCGGGAAACCGATTCTGCACGTTTAACATTAAGTACATCTTTAAAAGACCTAATTTATCTAGAAAGGGAGGCTGTCAGAACGACAGCATTGTCTTCCCCAGACCTTCTCCGCCCATCTAATCCAAACTCCTCATATGCTCACCAACCTGTACAATTTCTAGAAGTACTGGATGAATCAACTGGAGATGTGAAAGTCAATAAATATGTTTTTACATGAGACATTGCAGAGTAATTGTCAAACTACACCTACTATTAAACTGTTCATTCCATTTATATGCCCAGTTGCAGAATCTTTCCCAACCAATTAGGTGTTTACCAGAATGAGGAATTCTTTGTATATGGCTTAATGCCCATGTCTTAAAATGTCATTTATATTATAATGTTTTTTATGTCTAAATATTTCTATTTTATTTCTTTCTCATTTGCAATATGATTTTCTGTAACATAACAGTAAACATGGTAACAGACACACTTATGGTGGAGACAGAGTCCTTTTTTATGATATTTAACATTCCCACAAAATGGATATTGAAGCTGCATCAATTCCTACCCTAACAGCAAAAGAATTACGCCTTCAGTCGAGTCGGGGTGACTCTGGAGCTCTCATTTCAGCCTGCTACGTCTGGAGTTCCTCATGATTAACTAGACAGTGCAGTCTTTCATTATGGTGGGCAGGAAAATTAGCATGAGTGATATCCCTCCTGAGTCAGTCCTCCTGTCTGCTCTGCTCCCACTGATACCAGTCGAGTGAATGCCACTCCGGGCGAGTTTGGATTTCGCCGGCGACGCAGACTACGAGCCTCACCACCCATCGCAGCCACAGGCTGGTCTCGCTGGCCGTGCGCACCGTCACACTGCTGGGGGCCACGTCCGGGGGCGCCTGCAGGGTCTGGATGACTCGCGAGGGATGGCTTGCAAGGCTGGCTCCCACGATGTTCACCTGCCGCATCCGGAACCTGGGGGACAGAAGGTGCTCAAGCCGCTCGTTTCCCCCCGCATTTCACAATTCAGTACAGTTTCATAAGGACAACGTTAGCAGTGTGGCATAGTTACAATTCATACCCTTTATTCAGTAAAATATTAATTTTACTTAATATAAAAAAACTTGTTTCCTTCAGCTATAGTAGAGTTTGGTTAATCATCCAACAACCTCCATATTCTGCACCGATGTACATACTCATGAGGAGATAACACTCCACTCCTTACTTTTATTAATTATACATTATATTCCTCCACTCAAAATGATTAACTGGTTCAAATTAATTGACACCCAGTCACACAATAGTTACGTAACTTTCTGAAATGCGACTGAGGTATTATAAATAGCTGGGCTTTAAGTGGCTGTGAAGAGAGCGACAGGATCTGGGGGGTGGGGGCCCACAGCTGATGCTCACCTGTAGTAGGTGAAAGGGATCAGGTCGGGCACCTCCAGCATCTGTGCATCCGGCTCGTTCTCCTTCTCATAGAGGACCCTCCAGTCCTCATCCTCGCCAACCTGTGTGGAGGTAAATGCACTGGGACTCAGAGAAGCAATGGAGATGCAAGGAAAGAACCTTAATAGCTACAGACTGCGAGGTTGGCCGCCAGTCCCTACATACACTTACAGTACTCCTAGGAAACCAGTTATCACTGCCATCCTAGTATCTACTCCAACAACCCCACCCCCACCCTGCCCAGGCTTTTGACAACTTCACATCCCCCACAATATCCCCACAGCTTTGCAGCTAAAAATGTTGCTGAAAGCTGACAACTCTGCTCAGGTATTACTGGATATTAATGACAAAACGCACAATAGGTAAGATAGGCATAACAGGTCTGGTAGTAACCATAAAACAGGGGATTAACCCACACACAGCCAGGAGATCCAAACACACTCTACAACCCACATGTCCCAGGACTGCCTTAAAGAACACTCACCGTGACACAAACAAACAGGCCTAGCCACAGAAATGGTACTTTTCTGAATTTCCTGACAGTACTATGCTAATTTTCTTCATTATCTGAAATATACCATTTCAGGCTGCACCGTTTGGCTTCTGACGTGTTTAAGGTCTCATGTATGGTGTATCTGGCTGGACGTATGGATCTGTTAATCGGCAGAGTAAATGAGGACGTTTGGTTCACATTCAATATGGATCCATTTTGTGGTGCCTTCAGCTATTCCTGCTTGTACTGAGGTGAAATATACTGATATTTTTCTGATCGTGGTGAAGCGAAATAAAAAAGCTGTTGGTTTATTTAGAGGTCTTCGAACTAGCGGTCTTGGCATAAACACTCAAGGTACAAAAAAGTGAGTGCATGGCCTATCGAACAAACAGGTTCACAGAGGATGTTGTCAGTATTGCCATGAACACAGTTGTTTCTACAGAAGAATAGCTCTGTGTGGATTCTGTTCATTGATTACTGCTCGGTATTTAACACAGCTAATCCATCCAAACTGACTGACAAGCCCCTCATCTTTGGGTTGTCACCCACCCTCTGTAATTGGATCCTGGACTTTCTAACAGGCAGACCTATTTGAATTGTAAACCACATCACCAACATATAGAGTATAAGTACAGTGACCATCCAGGGCTGTGGGCTAAGCCCCCTGCTATACTCAGTCTTTACTCACACCAGTATTACCTCCTAAAACAGCACCACTATCATCAATTTTGCTGATGATGCCACAGTCATTGGACTGATTACTGGGAGAGAGGAGGAACATCTGGTGGGCCAACTCCATATTTAAGCGTATGTATTAAGAGTGGGATGTCATCAAGTTCATTTGTGTGTTAAGACAGATGTCCCAATAGTTTTGGAGATCACAACAAGGACTCACGGCATTCAGGTAAAACACACATTTATTATTATTAGTACGTACTATTATTAGTACTCCCAGTAATCATTGAATACTCCTAGAAATTGTACAAGTTGGTGAGGGTACATATTAGATGGCTGGACCAAATAAGAGGACTGTCCGGGGAATTCAGAGCTGTTGTTTCCGACAGCATCAAATCTAGTTTATACTTTGTACCTTAGTCTGGACTTCTGATCTGTGTTTGTGTGTTAGAGGAAGGACATAGTAAAACAGAGTAAGACTCTCACTGCATAGCGAACTGACTGTTTACGGTGCATATGACTCTTGAATCTTGAATAATTATTCAGGTAGGGCCGCCTAGAAATCAGTCAGTCTATTTTTTGTTTTTCCATGACTAGCGGACTAGGGAAAGTGCACTCGACCTTGGGAATGGCTTACTGTGCTCAGAAAACTGCTGGCAAAGGACCATGTGGAAAAAAGTCTGCAAGATGTCGGCCAACAAACTAGCCATCTGGGTGAAAACATAACAGTAATTAAACCAACCGCTTCACCCCCTCAATCTTAAACTGGGCTGCGGAGGGCGGCACAGAGCTCATGTACGCAAAGCCATCAAGGGCGTTCAGCCCAATTTATCACTTCACATGTCTCTAAATTACACAGCTATATACATTTATATAACCAGTCTTTCGAAAGTCTTGCATTATTATGTGTTAAATAACATGTTCTTACTTTAAAGAATCAAAGAGTATTTCCATTTCCAAAATGATTTTGTTTTCCAAAATAAGAAATAAATGAATTTTGATTGTCGATTAAAAGTCTAAATAATGCAATGTTTAATGTTTAATGCATATATTTAGAATCTACGGTGCTCAGTCTGACAGTAGGAAGAATTCTTGTTTAATCCTTTAGATGCAGAAGACGGTGATATGGGCAGATTTTCGCCTTGGAGCTACGCAGCCGTTCAAATTGAGGCTCAGCATGGACAAGATTCAGGTTGAGCTTCACAGCAAGCAACTCAGAACACGGCTGCTAATCAACAAGCAGCACCAGAATCCCCAGACATGGATAAGAATATGTTATATTTCGGGAAGCCAGATGTAATAAACATTTTCAGAATGTACATGCCTCTAATCTGCAGTCTTGCCCATGATAGAATTACACAGAGAAGGCAGCCAATCGGCAGCCATGCACACACCTAAGGGTCGATTCGCACTCCTTGCTAATAACATGTGTGTGTACGCTTCATGACCGCCACGTGTTTTCTGTATTGACGTGTCGTCTGTGCAGCTATGTGAGGAATTAATGCTACATGTATGCAAGTACCACCAAAAATTTTGGGGGCACTATGGTCACATTTTGTCCCGGGCCTGTATGTTTATACACGGTACAGGTAGTGTTGATGCAGCATCTGTGTTTTTTTTTTTAAGAATGAGTGACCATAAAATGTTCAAAGCTGAATATTTTAAGAGGCAAGAGAACAAATATTCTGAGCACTATTGTGTTCAGCATTTTCACAATTTAATGGCAGCTTCGTCTGCTTGCAAGTTCAATCTGAGCTAAGAAAGCGGTGTCATATGTACAAAGTACAATGAAGCTTTCGCTCGCTTACTTTCATAAGTGATGCTAATTTTCAGTACAGTTCAAGCATTTAGAAATCTTGGTAATAAAATTTGCTAAGAGTGGCCTTTACATTTCTCTAGAACGTTTATTTTGTTATAGGAAAAAAACTTCGCAAGCTCTGCAATTATAATGACTGCTGTATTTCAAGATTACCTAGCATATGATTAACATTAGTTTCAAATTTACCCCCACTACTTTTGCACAAACTCTGCATGCGCTCTTCGAGCCAATCCTAGTCATTTTCATCTTTGCTGTTAAAATCACTCATAAATAGATATGTTTGTGAGAAATTGATTTTCTTAGACTCATTTTCGCTTTCTAAATATTACCATATTTATCACAAAAAATGGATTTTTTCCAATATCATGCAGCCATAATGCTAAGTACAAAAGCGGAGTACCAATATGATGTGGAGCAGTGGGTAGAATATAGAGAATGCTGCAGCATCATTACAAAATTTGGAATTCGCTGTGGAGGCCGTGAGTGTGCAACATTTCATGCCACTGCCTCATAGATATAAGAAAAACCGGAAATGAAGGAGCCAACCAAGATGGTTTTCTCATACTGCCCCTTGGTGGACATGACCTTTAAACCTCCACACTAACATAAACTATGCGGGCAAGTATGAGTAGCAGCACTGGTTACATATTGTTAGCATAAGTAGAGCATAAGCAGCCCTAACTCTCAACTATGCACCATACACTCACCTGACCCTCGACTATCCACTTGGAGATGGAGGTCTTTCCATCATCCCCTGCATGGAACTTCAGTGTGGCAGAGCGTGGGCTTATTTTGGAGATAATGAGGTTCGATGGAGGCCCAGGAAGTTCTGAAGGGCAACAGAACAAGAGTTAGTGAACTTGTTGATTTATCAGCTTTCGTTGTGTTTATACGCAATCTGAATCTAAACACCTTGAGGATATGTTGGCACAAGGTCTAAAGTGCTTGGCTTTGAGTTGAATGTGTTGCATCATCCAGAGTCAGTCTAGCTCTAAACAAATTTAAATGGATATTTCAGACATCTGATTAATGATTGTCAATAATAATAATAAAATAATAATAATAATAATAATAATACATATATGAGTAGCCATGTAGTGACGGTGACAGTAATCTTTAGAGATCAATATTCATATTTATGCAGATTCTAGGCAAAGCTGTGAGCTGTCAGCCAAATGGATGTATACCATCTGATACCCACTTCAGTTCCAGGGGGAGATTTTTGGATAATAAACAGGATCTCAGCTCTGTTTGTCAAGGGAGTGAGCTCAACTCAAGCATAAGGATTTGTGGAAAATGGTGGAGTGCGTGGGGGTTAGTCTCATACTCCAAGAACTACCGTGAGGTTGAAATGCTGAATTGTGTGGTTACAGTGCTGGACTGTAGGGAGGGGTGAGAGGAGCAGTGGGGGACTGACCTGGAGGGACCCCTGAGGAGATGGTGGAGGAGGTGATGATCCCCAGGCCCACACCTGTTATGGCAGCAACCTCCAGAGTGTAGGTGGTAAGGGAGGTGAGGCCGGTCACCTTGTAGTCCAATGTAGTGTTGGGCAGTGTGCGGGACACCCGTGTAGAGATCTCCCCCTGTACTTCCCAGGAAATCAGGTAGCCTGCAGAATGGGGGGTGGGGGTGTCAGAAAATATGTTTCCATTTCCATTTATCCTTTATTTTCGTTTGTGCATCATACCAGCCCATCCCGCCAACAAGAAATCATGTGTCAGGAGGATAGGATCAGGGGGACTGGAGTGGAGAAAAGAAACTTGCTTTTTTGACCCCACCTTGGAAATATCACAAAGCATTGCGCCTGTACAAAATGCCCTGGACCTGGGAGCTTGTCTCTAACCTGTGTCTAACTCAGACTAATAGCCAGTGGAGGTCCTGTTTCATTTCCAATGTGTTGGTTAGTATATTTTCCTGTTCTCAGCACTGCTCCCAATCACAGACCGTCCTCTCATATCATAGGGCTCATACATCAAAGACGATGCCAGAAGGGGCCCCAGGAAAGAGCTGAGCCCACCTAGGAAACCAGCCCCATAGGGCTGCTATCAGGAGCCCTCCCAGCTATAACGTCTCCCTCCCCTGGTTCATGGTGGGAAGCACAGGTGAAGCACGACCACCTCGCCCCCTTCCTCCAACCTCGTTCCCCCCCACGCCCCCACTCCCTCCCTCCCGTGTTCTGTGAACAACCCTCTGTGTGACGGACAATCACGTTCCCGCCTATGTGTAACACAAATGTTGATGGTGGTTAATGGATCTTGTGCAGAGGCCCGATGGAGCGGAAGCTGCAAGCATGTCCATTAAACTGGCTGAAAATGTGGTACATTAAAACGGAACACAGTACTGTATGTGTGAAGAGATGCGCTCAGTCCTCCAATTAGACAGAACAGAGAAAAACTTCCCATCACATGAGGGATATTAAAATAACCTGATACGTCATGAACCATTTGATAAAGATGTACACAGAAGGCCTGTTTTTTATTCGACTAATTAATTCTACACTTCAGATTTGCATTCCGGAATGCATTCATCAATTCCATCAAAATCAGGAAACAGAACTGGAGTTGGAATTTATATTTCCCTGAAATTCAAATTCATCTCCAGTTCTGTTCCCTATAGTTTTTTTTTTCCATCCCCAACTCCAGTTCTATTTCCTGATCTGGATTTGAACTGATGAATGCATTCCGGAAAGACCCCAATGTTTATAAAATGGATACATAAATGCATTATGAAAAATTATAATTCGGTTTACAATAGGATGGTCTGATGGGTTCTGACAACAAATTAGAAATAGACTGCAGCTATCCCCCCTTAAAAAAAAGAAAACTTTGTTATGGTATAGAGAAAAAGAAAAGATGTTGACACATTTGATCACATTTAATCGATCACCTTGGATGAGGACTGGAGTAACAATGTAGGGAGATGACATCACTACCCATAATGTACCAGCCGGCAGACAGTTGGCGCCTCACCTATGATTATGCCATTCTTTTCTGCTGGTTCCTGCCAGCTTACCCTCAGGGACGTGTCCAGAATCTCAGTGTAGCTCAGGTGATCCACTGGACCTGGTTCTGGAAAAATAACACCAGAAGTCATGGTATCATTACACAGTTATAACGATGATACATTGCACGTGTTGGGGGTCCAGCCAGTGGAACCACAGAACTGTAACGGCTTGCAGACTGTGATGGTGCAGAAAGCAGTCAGGAATGAGATGGAGAGCTGATGCTGTATGAAATGGTAACACTGTGCTCTTGCATTCAGGAAACTCATTAGTAATCCATACAGAGACTACATTCATGCAGGAGGTGGCCAAATGCGAACATCATCCTCTCTGATTTTGAGTGTTTGTCTCCTCCACTCTCGGGTCTGTCATCCAGATGCCCCAAGCCAACAGATAAGGAGCTTTTGAAGACTGACTCCATTACAATGTCCTGATTCATATTCTTCGTGCTCGTTTAACTTTCCTTCCTTGTGTTTTGCTGTCGATTCTCCCCATCGACACACCAGAACCATTACAGCTGCAATCCAACACAAATTCGACCACAAGATAAGGAGACACCAATGACATTTAGTGGCTTCAGAGGCACTCTAATCTATTCACCTCCACAGAGCGATACGATCCACTTCATCTCCTAGAATATGACTTGGCTTCCCTGTTATGTTTATGACCACCGCTAAAACTGTTCCCTTTCAATGCCATGCCCATCCCCTTCATCTGCATGCTGGATGTACGGTAAATAAGCTCACAGAGGGACAATGAAATATAAAGATCAGCGGTCATAACCTTTTACATATCGTGTCAGTCCCAAGAAAACCACACATATACTATATTCAGACTATTTATTATATGTCATGACCTGCGTGTCCAGTCCTCATGTGTACCAAGCCCACCTCGTTACCCTCGTGTGAATGCCGCTTCTTACCAGCTCTTTCCAGTTTGATCTAGTCAGTCCTGTGCATTTAGTCCGCATTCAAGTCTGTTATCCCAGGTCTGACATTAACATATGTGTCGTGTTGTTGTCCGTCTGAGAACAATCATTAAACTCATTAACTAAATCAGTTTCATTTTAAACTATAAGACCCTTACTATCCTGTAGTATAGTGATTTCAGCTTTTAGAGCTCTTTTGGAGTTAAATATTGGAATAAACTTTTAATGTTATGCTTAGCCTTTAATGCAACCTTCCTTTCGACATTCTTCTTAGAGAGTCTAACATTATTTTTAACTTAACCTATAGATTTAGAAACTCCTGCTTGATTTCGACGCCATTAGTTATTTTCCATTTGTTGAACAGAGTCCCTTTCCCCCTCAGTTTATTCTTAATTTTAGTAGTATGGGCATGTCGAAAACCACTTTGTGAGTTAAAACCAGACTTTGAACAAGTGCAAGCTGCAGAAAGGTTGTTATAACTCTCTTAATTATTCAGAGGTCTGTTTTGAGCGTAACATGCAATGATCCAATTAGAATGGCACTTCACCTCACCCATAAAAGGCAGGGGTGCATGCACTACTGCAGATTGCTGTTTTAACAACGTGTTTACCTGGCAAACCAGATCGGTTTTCAGCCCAGGAAATGGATGTCCTCGTGCGAAAAGTTAAAATGCAAACACATCATTTAAGGGAACACCACTTTTCCACCAAGTCTTTCAAGGTGAAGCAGGCGTGGGAAGTGTGTCCTCATTTTCTAGCATCACCAATTCAGCTACACAGTGCCAAAAGCAGTATGATGTCAGAAGAGGGAGATAACAAAAGCTTGCTGCTGATGGAGAGCAGTTTTGTAGTCTTCAGTTTGACTTTTCTTATTACCCTTATTACTGCTACCTCATTCTCCATTTCACCCTGCATTACGACACACATCCTCTGCCACCATTTTCTTGTCAACTGATTTTCAAATATAAGAAATGTTAAACATATACCTTATCAGCATTTTTACTGTAACGCCCGTTCTTCTGCCTGCACTTCCTATCATGTGGTGCAGCAAAGTCCTTACATTTATGAACACAGTTTAAGGCAAAAAACAAGCACTTGTTTTTATGCAACAGATCTCTAATGTTCTAATTGTAAATATGGCAGAATCACTGTCAGGTAACAATGAGATTGTGCAGGGATCGAGGAATGGAGAATGGAGTCCTAGAATGAGACTGCACATTGGTATGGATTGAGATTGCGATTCAAAAATGATTCATTGTGCAACTCTAGCGTCAATGCACCTCACAGACAGCTGTCACTTGAACCCAGAAGTTTTAACACCTTAACCCTCTGGGATCGACAGCATCGTCTGCGATGCCATGTATGTTTCTAGTGTATTTCAGTTCATAACTCGCTGAAATCTTATTGTAGAAATGAAACCACACTGACTAAATCCGTAATCTGTCTTCTTTTCAAAACGTCCATCGTCGGAAGTTTTAAAGTTTTAAAAATTAGGTTAAATCGGCAAAAAATTTAACCATATCATCTTTCTTTGTTTTACCTGCACTGGGGCCGTGTAGTACCGCCCTCACCTGAAGATCGCTATTCGCATTAGAATAAGTAAGAGAGATAGTAAGAGAAAGCTCTGGTTATGTCCAAATATTTAGAATAGCTGTTGATAACCTACCAAGTTCATGAGGCACTGATGCAGTAGAGTACCTATATAATGTCGGGCGCGGGGCCCCGCGCGCAGGGGGGGGGAAGAGCGGGGGGGGGGAGCGCAGTCCGGGCGG
>JAODJX010000048.1:6814959-6852433 GCA_026776945.1 Isichthys henryi | reverse complement strand
TGTGGAGCTTATGTCACTACAACAAATTCCTAGTATGTGGAAACATACATGGCAATAAAGTCTGATTCTGATTCTGAAAATTTCCCATAAACGTACTCTTAAACCTTGTGGACAGCTTTCCCAGAAGAGTTGAAGCTGGTATAGCTGCAAAAGGTGTGCCAATTCCATATTAAAGCCTATAAATTAAGAATGGGATGTCATTAAAGTTCATGTGTGCGTAAAGGAAGGTGTCCCAATACTTTTGGCAATATAGTGTATATAAGACTACTGTTGACTATAAGCTGTTGGGCAGTAATGATAAAAAAATATACATTTCCCATCTCTAGAAACAAAACAATTTGGTTTCGAAGCATGCTCTTCCTTATCAATGCATTGTGAATTCTATGGTACTTTACATTTCAGGTATCACACAAAAGTGTGATTATATTGACAGGGAAAACACAGGCTGCAAGACCTAAGGTATTCTGACTGGGCATTGCCTGTGTAAATAAAGGTTGAGCTGACACATTATTATACTTAAACATACTCTAGTCTAAATAATCATTTCTGGCCAGGCCTGGACTGCTCTGGTTTTGGGGGGGGGGGTATAATTATACATTTTAGGTGGGAAGTTTTTCCACACAATGGACCATACTACAGTGCAATAGATAGGGCACATGGACATTTCCATATTTCACATTCTCTGTATTATGCTGTCATACTCATCTCTCTAAGCAGGAAAGACATTATTATTATTATTATTATTATTATTATTATTATTATAATAATAATAATAATAATAATAATAAATAATAATAATAATAATAAATAATAATAAAAGGCATGCAGAACATTTTTTGCAAGCTATTAACATTTGAATTAAGAATTCATTACATAGCCTGGAATTTGTAGCAATGGTTTTGTTTTTCTTCTATGGTTCTTGATCAGGGTGTGTCACCCAGGGGCAGATGTCAAGCAGGTGATTTCAACCCCCATAAACTGTGTCTGGCTGGGTAAAACCTGGCATTGTGGCATCTCAAGGCTCTGTATTGCTCCTTGACAGTGTGCCAGATGCATTCCCTCAAAGATAACTTTAACCAGCCTCCCACTCAGTAGTTGTGCGAGTGAAGAAACATATAGCATCGAAGATCAATAGCCCACTTCTTCTGCCTGGAATTAGCCAGGGTCAGTCGATTACTGATCTGCAGCAAGAAATCTGTTCTAGTTTTTCATAGATCCCAGCCTGGAGAATCACCCCATTGTGTTTCCTAACCCTCAAATTCAGATCATGAGATCATTGAGAAATTACCCCTCAATTCCAGTTCAAAGTTTATTAACTAACCTTCAAACTGACCGTTACACTGTTAATTAAAGTAAAAACTATTATTTCAAACAATGCTCCTCAGACCTTTAAAATGCAGGTAGTGGCATCCTTCACTAGCTCCCTTTTCTGTTTACACGTAACATTTCTCCATACCTTGCCTTAATCAGTCGTAACCCTAACTTGAAGGCATAAATTTGCTCTTTGAACTTCTGAACTCAACAATCTGGTTAGATCAGGATTTGTATTACTGAACTTTCATCCATCCATCCATTCATCCATCTACCCTTCCCCCTTCTTCCGCTTCTCTGGGGTCGGGTTACGGAAGAAGCAGTCTAAGCAGAGATGCATGGACCTACCTCTCACCAGCCACCTCCTCCGGCTCCTCCGGGGGAATACCAAGGCGCCCCCCAGCCAGCTGAGAGATACAATCTCTCCTGCATATCCTGGGTGTACCCTGGGGTCTCCCATTTGACACACCTGAAACACCTCCCCAGGGAGGCTTCCAGGAAGAATCCGAAACAGCTAACTAACTGCTGATGCTGCACTGATCCGCCTGTCGATCTCCTGCTCCCTCCTTCCCTCACTCATGCACAAGGCCCTGAGATACTTAACTTAGCCCGAACATGGGTGGGGCAATCCATCCTTTTCTGGTTGAAAACCATGACCTCAGATTTGGAGGTTCTGTTCCTCATCCTTGCCACTTCACATTCAGCCGCAAACCATCCCAGTGCATGCTGTAGGTCACAGCCTGGATAAAGCGGCAGGACCACATCATCTACAAAAACCAAAGACATGATCCTAAGGTCACTGAACCGGACCCCCTCTGCCCCTTGTTTATGCCTTGAAATTCTGTCCATAAAGGTTATGAACAGAACTGGTGACAAAGGGCAGCCCTGGCGGAGTCCAACACCTACCAGGAACAAATGTGACTTACTGTTGGCAATGTCAACCAAACTCTGGCTCTAATTATACAGGGACCCAAAGGCTTGTACCAAAGGCCCCTCCTACCCCATACCCACAAAACAATCCCTACAGGCCCCCCTGAGGGACACAGTCGTATGCTATTTGTAAGTCCGCAAAACACATGTAGACTGGTTGGGCAAACTCTAATGAGCCCTCCTATGTTCTTGTGTGGGTGAAGAGCTGATCCAGTGTTTGTGAACAGGACAGAATCGGCATTGGTCCAAAGTTCAACCAACAGAGAGACCCTCTTCTCCAGTACACTTCTCAGGGAGGCTGAGGAGTGTGATCCCCCTGAAGCTGGAACACATGCTCCGGTCCCCTTTCTTAAAGACTGGGACCACCACCCCTGTCTGCCAATCCAGAGGCACTGCCCCCAACCTCCAAGCCATGTTGAATAGGCATGTCAGCTTTGACAGCCCAACAACATCAAGAGCTTTCAGGATCTCAGGGTGAGAGTTTTTTGACTACTTCAGTAAATTCAGCCCTGTGTGATAGGTATGTCCTCCTCTAAGTCTTCCAACTATACTTCCTCCAAGGAAAGCATGTCCTTCAAGTACTCCTTCCACTGCCTGACTATATCCCCATTTGAGGTCAACAGTATGGCTGGGCATTGTTCAAAATGTTTTGATACCAGTACCAGAACGATACATTGATCTTGAACAATCCTTTTTTAAATGCCAGTATGTTTTTAAATCAGTTTAAACAACAACAATAATACATTAAACATTACAGTACAAATCTTTTACTTGAAGTCATTTTGTTAATTATTGGTTAGTTACTGGGAGATCGATTGCAATCATAACAGGACACAGTCTTTTATTAATATTTTACTTATACGACTCACAACATATTTATAATTCATAAATAAATCTAGCCAGCAGATCAATCTTTCATTTTTCCGATAATAAAAACGATGTAACGTTATCCCACTAAAAAGTAGTGGCACGTTTCACCACTGGCACCAGCAATACAGTATATGGAGACGCAAGCAAAAAGGTGTTCAGACTTATTGAGGTGTAAAATTTATTCCATCTGTTCTCTCACTTTTTTTCTGCATTTCCGCATAACTTCCACGTTAGTGCCGGTACTTGTGGTCAAGCACTCAGCAAGTAATCACTTGTAAGCACCTCCTCAATAGTGCCTCGGAGGAACTGCAATTTGACCAAGTTCCGATGATCCTGTTCACAAAGACACATGCATACGTACACATACACACCATACACATTCTCACTCCCACCAGGTGTGAGGTTGATGATGTGGCCACTATTTGGAGGGCATATTTGGGCATAAATGAGGCGTATATTTGCAAGTCGCACTAGGGCGCCTAGTTTATTAAATTTAGCAACATTCTGTTTGACCTGCTGGTACCTGTGAGCTGCTTCAAGAGTCCCTCAAGCTAAGCTCAAAAGGCTCCCATTTGCAGTCTAACACTGCCGCTGTGACCAGCAAAACAACCACAAGGTTGGAACAATGCCCATTTAGGGTCAATATCTCCAACATTTCCTTGGGAAGCAAGAGAATATCTGCTGGAGGTGTTGAAGAACTTCCAGACAGGGGAGAAAGCTATGATCATCTCCAGTTACCACCATCACTATAAGGTTACACAGCAAAAAGACCATTACCCCTGTCTGTCAATCCAATGCCCCCCAATCTCCAAGCAATGCTTAATAGGCATGCCAGCAAAGACAATCAAAGAATATGAAGAGCTCTCAGGATTTCAGGATGAATCTCATCCATCCCTGGAGCCTTACCACTAATTTTGAAGTCCTCAGAAACATCGTGCCACGTGACTTAACTTTTTTCATGGTTATGCTGACCATGGGTCACAAGGCACGCCAAAAACCAGAGCTGATACTCACTGGGTTTACTAACACAAAGGTAAGCAGTAAACAGCTTGCACACAAAGGTTAAAGGGTTCGACTTGCACCGCTATCAGAGCAGTGTTTTTTTTTTTTTTTTTGATGCAGGAGATGTGCCCCAGTAACTCTCAGATTCATGCTCTCAGCATACTGCTCATCGCCACAGGTCACCCATCCATCCGCCTGCCACAAGCCACTCCTTTACAGTCTCCCATGGGCTGCACATTTTAGAGACACTCCAGCTTTTCAAAACCAAATATTATGACTGGCAAGCAAAAGCAGGGATGGGAAACGGCAGGTTTGGAGCACGGCTGGGATGGGAAACAGCTGGGCCGCTCATTGGACACTATGAACACTCAGAAAATCTCCCTTATCCCTTAGCATCATCAGCAACTTATAGCTGCTATCTACACTTCTACTTCAATGTGTTCCTGATACAAACCCAAACCGACTTCCTGCGAATTTATATCCTGACGTACATGAAATTCATCCTACTCTGCACTGAAGAAATCCTGCAAGACGCCTCCAATTAAACTGTGCAGGATGGGTGCAGGATACAGAGGATGTTTGAAACAGATATAGAAGATGCTTCAGATGGATACAAAGAATATTTGAGAAGGCAGCCATTTTCTTTTACATGGAGCAATGTCAAGTGTCTTACAGTAAGCGTTTGAATATCAGATCATTTACAGCTAAAAACGTGTTTTTTTGTGACCCTGCTAATACTGTACGTGTACGACATGTTGAGCATCTTTCCCTTGGTAATATTTGACAGAAAAAAACATGGCGTATAAATGATGATTGAACTTTAGTCAGCAATAACAGCTTCTACAGATCATGACTGCACTTTCCACTCCTCCAGAAGTAGCTGTAGCAAAGAATATAAAGTATCTGTGCAAATGTCCCTTCAGACAGGACAATGTGATTTTCATATCTAACACATTTTACAAATTTATTGGCTTAATCTTTTCCTGACAGGACATTGTTAAACATTTTATTTCGCCCTTGAAATAGTCAGTTTTGCTACTTCATACTTTGATACTGATGTGAATGTAAAACATCCATACTATTAGAGTAGCCGATTGCTACATCTCCATAGATGTCAGGCTGCACATATCGGTGAACAGAAAGCACCCTGGTAATGTGCTTAAATCTCCATACTAAAAAGGAAATCTTTTCCTCCAGCAGGTGTGGGACTGCAGGAACATTACTGATGTGCAGAACGTCAAGGTACTTAGCAGGTGTCAGGTGAGCTGTGGAGCAAGCTCCTGCTGCTGCCACATGGCTGACAAGGAGTCAGATCTCCTACAGGGGATCCTGCCGGCAGTTTCCGTACGTCCTTTACGCTGCTGGCATGGCAGGTCTCAGCTTTGCCTGGGGACGCCTTCCCTGGCATCTGTTTATTATGAGGCAAGTTCTTCCTGTCGTTCTGTGGGACACACTCACATATCAGTCCTAAGCCCTGGAGACCACTCAGCCCGGCTGTCCGCTTTCACTGTAGCAGAGCATCATGTTCATGGATATTCACATCCACTGACTGGAGTTATCCTTCAATTAAATAAATATGATTACTTATAAGAATAAGTGGCTAGATGATGGATGGATATTCACTTACAGTAATTATATATTTTTGCCACTTCACGCCTCTTTGGTTTGATTGTGCCAAGATAATTGCAGTGAGCGAAGGGCACCGTAAACAGAATTTCAGAAAAGCTACCAGCGGTCTTTGACTTGTTACCAGCCAGGAATGTTAGGCCTCGGCTCTCCCCTCCGTCAACAGCATTACCTGCCATAAAGCCACCGGGAATCGTACTCTGCCATGCAATGACAATGGGGGCGGGAGGGCAGCTATTATGAATGGGGAAGCAGGATCATGGGCACAGAATGTAAACAAACTAACAAACAAATCCATTCTAAATACCGCTAATGCTAATGCTAGCTAAAAAAAAAAAAACATTATTACATAGTTAAATTATGGAGGATAATGTGCCCTTCTGTGAAAAATGTATAGCACCCCATTAATGGACAGAAAATAAAATGTCTTCTGATGCATAATGTATTCTCATAGTCTTCAACCAGACTCCCAAATACCAACCACAAGTAAGACGCCAATCATTCCATACAGTGTAAGCCTCTTTTGTACAGCATAGCAGAAGGCTGATTTACTATGTCAGAGGAACAATCAACAGCCGAAACAACTGAAGCATTGTTTTTAGGGAAATTACAATTCTCAATTACAGACTTGACTTGAAAGGTTAGGCACACTGAGATGATTCATCTGGAAACATGTCCATGTGGTCAGAATTGGCAGTGTTGTAAGTAACAAAAGCCCTGCCCTTTACTGCTGTGTGTCATATGACCAACAGCCCGTCCATTTCACTTCCATTTAGAGGACCTGGAAAGTCATTAACGTCACACAGACAACAACTGCATGGAATTAAAAGTGACAACATATTAACATTCTGTCACATGACCGGAATCTTCAGATCTGAGAGAAATAGGTTTTGATCAAAAATAACTTTCTTCATGGCATTTTTCAAAGTAGCCTTTAACAACCATCCATCCATCCGTGTTCTATGCCTGCTTGTGCTATACAGAGTTGCAGTGGCAAAAAGCCTATCCCAGAAGCTACAGGCGAAAGGCAGGAAATAACCCAAGATGGGGTGTCAATCCATCGCAGTCCATTAGCAATCGAAAAGGAAAAACCACATCATTGCAAATTACTTTCTGCCCATGAAAGAACACTCAGATGTGCTTGGTTAACTACTATGAATAGGGAAGATATTCCCTGTGTCATAAACACATCTACATTGCTTAATTGGTAATACAGCAATTGAAATTGATACCACAATGTGTACTCGTATATCACGGTAATGCAATGTTTACACTCATATTCTGCAGCCTAAGCAAATCAAACAGATTAATTTTTAGGTGAAATTAATAGCAATAGTATTAATTACCCTGCCTAGAAATAATCCCTTTAATTTTTGACCTTTTGGCTATTTATCCCCTGCAATCAGGCTCCACTTAGACTAAAAAGCTGGGCTGAGTTGATCAGGTGGAGCTCAAGTCGTTGGTGGCCCACCTGGATCCACGGGGCCTGTAAATAATGTGGAGGGGATGTGTGTGGCCCTTCAGGATTAGGGGCGGGGGCTACGTGGTACAAGTGAAGGTTGTCTGAGGGATAGACGTTTGTCAAGTGGTTTTTCAGCCACCTCCTCTTGTCCACGGACAGAGACTCCCTGTGCCCCCACGCCTGTCATGATGACCGTAAGCTGTTATCGGGGTCTGCTAATTTAAACCTACAATTGGGAGTGACATTGACCTGGTTTAAATGAATGAGTCACTTCAGAGATGTTTGGAAGGACATTACCTTCTCAATACAGCTTGCTAAACTGTTTCCAGCAAAGTAAAAGCTCTGAAGGCTTAATTATCACATACTATCTAATGTCACATAGAACAGAACCCTCTAATGAATGACAAACAATATGACCACAATACATTAATTATTAAATTATTCAGAAGACTGATCTATGGATATTTGTTTGAGAAATGCACAATGCAAAACTGTAAAATGAAAAATGTAAAAAAATAAATGCTGAATCACTATAGCATGTAAATATACATAATGAGTCTAAGGGGAGGAAGTGTGTTTATGAACACCAAAGGGGTCAAAGGTCATGCGGCATGTCTTTACTGTTACAGGACATAGGGAGCCCAGGAGGCCACTGCTAGTGTGCCCCCCCGGCCCGTCTGGTCAGGCCATCTTTGGAAACAGCGCTGCTGAAGATGACTCAGAAACCCTTAATTACACACAGCTTCTCAAAGAATATTTGTGATTTTAATGGAAGCAATTAAGAACCCGTAACTATCAACCTGTCAGCAAAGAGACATAAAAGCAGATTTGGCAGCAACTCGCTTGGTCAAGTGCCAGGGAGAGGTAAGGGGAGGGCAGGGGTGTCCTTGGTGCTAAGCGCTTCCTGAATGTCATGTTTCATCTCAGCGCTGTGCAATTTTTCAGTTTGATTTCTGTTTGTCAATAGGGAGCTTTTAAACACTTAAGGGATGAAGGAAGCAGCCAAAGACCTTGATTTCATCAAAACATAACAGCCTTTGTTTTAACTGTGAGTAACAACACTATTCTTTTATTTTTTTGTTATTTATACCACTTTTGAAATTCAGTTGGTGACAGCCAAATGTTATTTCTACTGCAAAGAGCATCTACTGCTGGCATATTATATTTATTTATACATATATATATGTTTTATATTTTAAAGGGTTCTTGTGTGACTATGGTTAAAATTACACAACTTCATAATAATGCTAAAGATCCTGTTTTATATTTTCCAACAAGGGTGGAAAGAATGTTTAAAATCTGTGACACTTGAGTAAACTGAGAACCTTCAGTATCTGTGTATATTAGGCTTAGGCTTCATGATATTATTGATACTTGATGATAACAAACAAATAACACGGTGTCTGTTATTGTGATTGACCAACGACTGACACCCTGCTTGTAGACTTAAAGATGAATTCGCTTTAGACCAGTGGTTCTCAAGCTGCGGCAGATAGGGTCTCCTTAAGCAGTATATGAAGGTATCAGTGTATATAAAGGGCTGAGAGTGGCCAACCCACACCCCTCTCCAGGCTTCAGACTAACTTGTCTTCTAGTAACACTAGTGCTCCTTATTGATTAGGAGCATCCGCACAAAATTTAGGTGCACCGCTTAAATCAACATGCAATGTAAAACATTCAGAATTTTTCCATTTTAACTGTACTATTGAAAAAAATAGAATTTACCGAAAGAACAATGTGATGTTTTATTTTAAAGGAAAAAGTTATAAAGTGAAGTAGTGCTTTTTAAAACAACCACCAAATAATACATTTACAAAGGTAAAGATAAGGTATGTGGTCAGCCACTCTTCTGTCAGTGCATCTGTCCCTGCCTAGATTATGCTTCAAGTTGTTGTGGTTCCGAGTTCCTGGATTGCTTTCCCACTGCACAACAGCAACTAGGACCTTCATACTAAACAAGCATGGGAGACACAAAAAGCTTCACACGTAACCTCACACGTAATCTCATAGGAAACTACACCACCACCACAAAACAATGGATGACAAACAAGTCATTTTGTTAGTTATTTGTTAGTTACTGGGGGGGTGGGGGGGATCGATCATGATCATAACAGGACACAATCAGGCATGGAGTGGGACTAATTTTCAGCCGGGGAGTTTTATGCCCAAGACCACCCCATTTGGTCTTTGTCTGGGGGAACACAATTCACATTTTCAAGGAGAAAATTAATAACAAATAGCACTCTGAACTGTTCAAGCAGTAATTTTCAGCCCCACCTGGTTTCTTTCTAACATCCATTGTTTGAGAAACTTCCAGTGATTAGCAATAGCAAACAATTAGTTGTGGCACCACTGAAACCATGCATTTAGTTCTAAATGACAATGTCACAATGTTAGAAAAACCTGTTATTTTGACATTGTGGGGACCATTTCTTCAGTCCCCCCTAGGGCAAATTCAATTTAATAATAATCTGTGACTGCAATCAAAAAACTAGAAATGTCAAAAGACTTTGTTTAGATACTTATGGTTAAGGTTAGGGCTGAGTAGGGTTTAAGGTTGTCATTGTTAGGGTTAGGGTTTTGCCTATTAAAATGAATGGATCATCCTCACAAATATATGTAGGCCCTATACTGTACAAACGTGTATTTGTGGATGGGGAGAATAACATTGCCCAGGCTTACTGTATATATAGAAGTAAAAACAGCATTAACAGCTCTAATCATAATTCTGTTGTCATGGATCCGAGCAGATTTGCGGTGATGGCGAGACATGAAACAGGCTAAACACAAATGTGGATGACCCACTTGAGGCTAACAGGAACAAAAAGGGTTTATTGGACAAAACAGAAAACACTGCAAACAAAAAGGGGTCAGAACCTTTCAGAGTCAGAACAAAAAGGGATAAGACTAATTTCCAATTGGGCCTAGGCAACAAAGAGTGGGTGGGTGGGTAGTTACGTAGGCAGGCAGGTTACAAATAACAGACCATCCAAATTTCATACATATAGCAAACAGCAAAACAACAACAATGAACCACTGGGGAACAAAAGTCAGGCAGGAACTTAAATACGAAAACTGAACTGGGTAGTGAGACAGCAGGAGTGAGACATAGACAATTAACCGATTGGAGAGGGTGCAGGACAACGAGCAATCAGAAAAACACACAAGCGCAGGCACAAGAACAGGCAACAGGTGGAACTAATTAACTCAGGGACTGGGAGGGGAAAACTAAGACACTGACAGAAACAAGGAAACAGAATCTACACTAAGGGAATAACATGCAGGTAGAAACACAAGCACGGGCACAAAGAATGAAACCAAAACCAAATATAAATCTCAAATGATATTCACAAAGACACTAGAACTAGAAGAACTCATACAAATGAAACGCTATGGAACAAAATATAGAAACAGAGGAGGTGGGATTCAAAGACGCAACAAAGGGATTTGCAGGTAGCCACGTTGAGCCATGCGGCTGATAGGGAGCAGGGGAAAACGCAAAGCCTGACAGGAGGGACAGGATGACTAGCGACGCCTGCTGGCCAAACGGGGAAGGGACACAAAAGACTGAGACAACAGGACCTGACCCTGACATCTGCACCCTGTAACTCGACATCAAACATGATAATGAGTGATCTCAATACCATCTGAATACCATCTTCCAGACTCAGGATTTGCTAGCCCCCCAACCCCCCATTATCACAACAGTGTCAGCAAGACATTGGTCAAATGAGCGCAGCACAGTGAGCACAGCAATGTTAACAGCTCATCACACATATTAACCCTTTCTTTCCACCAAAGTGTAGGCTATAACAAACACCTGAGCTGTATTCTATCCCAGTGAAATGACATCTGATTTTCAGAACTAAGGAAATAATCACTCGACCAATTAAACCAATCAATGAACCATTACATGTTTTGATTGACAGCTCACAGATTACAAAAGAGCATTTAAAGGCTGTGAGTTGCCTAGTTTTGGAGATATTGGCTGCAGAAATGTTTTCTCTCAGATATAATGGGAATGAATAGCATTTTTCTGCAATGTTTAAATCAATTCAACAGCAACATTTGTCTCTTACCAGAGATCATGACCTGGTTACTCAAGATAATCCACAGACTTTGTAGTGAGCAGTTTAATGTAGGAACTATTTTTTTCTACCAAACTCCAAAAACCAGTCCTATCACTGTGTGGTATCTCCAGATATCTCCAGGGTGCTTGTGCTCGTATCTTCTGCATAGTGACACAATTGGTGTCCCCAGCCATGCCTGACGTGTGATCCCTGGCTCAGGTGCAACAGCCTTCGCTAACTGCTGATTTGGCATTCTGAGTGCCAGCACAATAACAGTGCTATATCTCTTAGTGTTACTGCACCTGAAGGATAAATGTCACTTAAACCTAACATACAGGTGATCCATACACTTTGTACCTGTACAGTACATACTGTATTACAAAGCAATACAGCCTACATGGCAAAAAGTCTGTATGATCCGAAACATACTGGGGAGGGAAGTGATATTTTCCTGGTCATTCACACTCTCAAGCCCCCAAAGACAATAAAGTCATTCCCCAGGTCTCAGATATCCTGGCTCAAGGTGGCCTTCACCTTTCCTCTCTGCTTTGAATGCAGCCATTGTTAGAGCCTTATGTGTTTCATATACCTGACACAGCTGACAACTCATTTTTTAAAATTCACCATTTAAATTCAACCGTCAAACGTTTCCAGCCTTGAAGATCTAACCGACGTTCCAAACGGCCTGGGAGGAAAGGCTGTCTATCTCTCTCTGACGAAAGAAGAAGGCACTTTCCTGACCTAAGAGTTCATCTCCGTCACTCATACACCTCACAGCTCCTTTAAACGCGACCTGCACTCATGCTAAAAAGCACGTATGAAGTGGCAATATAACATAATCCGCCCGACAGCTTGAGTTCCCTACACTGTCTCTGCTTGGTTTACGTGGAAACAAAATGCTTTCCAGAAGCTGGAAAAAAGGTCACACTGTGAGAAACTGACATGCCCTCTGTGGGATGGTGTCTGTCCTGAAGGAATTCTTCAGCTCTACAGTAAAGACAGGTATCCTCACTGACAACATATGTTTCACCTGTGCACCACTGGCAATAAATAAAAACTGAATGATTGAATAAAGTAAGTAAGTAAGTAAGTAGAGCTTTATTGTCACCCCAAACAATACACAATAAAGTATACAGTGAGACAAAATATCGTTCTCCTAAACCATGAGTGCAACATGAAACACAAAAAAACACACAAGACAGATGAGGGTGAGAGAGGCAATTTTTACACTACACCTGTACACATATAAATATCTGAATATGATTGAATGTGCATATATACAGGGTAAGTAAAGTGAGTAAGTTATGTTGTGCACCTATGTGGTCATAGGCGTGCATAGATGTGGACATGTTCACGATAGCAGCCGTGACAGAATCGGAATGAATAAATATAAAGTGCTACGTAGTGCGGCGCAGGGTGAGCAGCAAAGAGTCATGTGTGAGGGGTGGCAGCATGCTGTTCAGGAGCTGGACTGCTTGGGGGAAGAAGCTATTACACAGTCATGCAGACCTGCTCTTGATGCTCCAGAATCTTCTTCCGGATGGAAGAGGGCTAAACAGGTCGTGGGTGGGATGGTACCGGTCAGTCACAATGCTGGTGGCCTTACGGATGCAGCGGGAAGTGGCCTGCAGGTTGGGGAGGGAGCTGCCGATGATGCGCTCAGCGGTCCGCACAATCCTCTGAAGGGCTCTGGTGTCAGAGGCATGGCAGTTTCCACACCAGACTGTAATAGAACCGGAAAGAATGCTCTCAATGGTGCCCATGTAGACGGGGGTGAGGATGGGTTTCGGGAGGTGCACCTTTTTAAGTCTCCTCAGAAAGTACAGGTGCTGCTGGGCTCTTTTGGTGAAGGAACTGGTGTTGCTGGTCTAGGAGAGGTTGTCAGTGATGTGAACACCAAGGAATTTGGTGCTCTTCACTCTCTCCACTGTGGTGCCATTGATATTCAGCAGGGGATGGTCAGTCTTGGTCTTTCTGAAGTCAATAACCAGCTCTTTTGTTTTGTTGACGTTAAGTGACAGATTATTGTCCTTGCACCAGACTGCCAGTCGTTGTACTTCTTCCCTGTATGTTGTCACATCGTTGTTCTTGATGAGTCCCACAACAGTGGTGTTGCCCGCAAATTTAATGATGTGATTCGTGCTGGAGTTGGAGGTGCAGTTCTTTGTCAGGAGCGTGAAGAGAAGCGGGCTCAGCACACATCCCTGGGGGGCGCCTGTGTTCAGCGTGATTGTGTTGGAGCTAATGCTGCCGATCTGGACTGTCTGGGGCTTTCCAGTGAGGAAGCCCAGAATCCAGTTGTGGGTGGAGATGTTCAATCCGAGCAGGTCCAGCTTGGCGATCAGCTGCTGAGGGATGATAGTGTTGAATGCTGAGCTGAAGTCAATCCTCATGTGGGTGTTTTGGTGTTCCAGGTGTGACAGGGACAGATGAAGTGCAAGTGAGATTGCATCGTCTGTTGATCTGTTTGTGCGGTACACGAACTGCAGTGGATCTAGCATGGGGGGGAGCTGGTTCTTGATGTGGCTCAGGACTACTCGCTCAAAGCACATCATGGTGATTGGAATAAGTGCTACTGGGCGGTAGTCATTGAGCTTGGAGGGAGCTTGCCTCAGGGAGGTGTTGAAAATGTCCACAAAGACTAGTTAGTCAGGGCGGGCTCTGAGCACACGTCTGGGTATGTTGTCGGGTCCAGCAACTTTCTGTGGGTTTACTCTAGCAAGGGTCAGAGGGGAGAAGTTAATTCTTGCTGTTTTTAGCACCACAGCATCTTTTACTCTGAAAACAGAATTTTGTGTTTTCAGTAGTTTATACACTTCTGCTGTAAACCATGGCTTCTGGTTGGCGCATGTAGTGACAGCGATGAACAATTTTTGGTGATCATACCTGTGTTTCCTCACCATTCTGTGTTGATATACACACACAGGCCGCTACCGCGAGCTTTTCCAGATTTGCCGGTGTCTCTGTCTGCGTGGATAGCATATAGCCCCGGTAGCTGAATAGCTGTGTCGGGGATGTTGTTGTTCAGCGAGGTTTCCGTAAATATGGAAACACAGCAGTCCTTCATGTCGCGATGTGCAGCTCTCTGTAGTCAGATGTGGTCGAGTTTATTTTCCAGTAAACGGACGTTTGCCAGAATGGCACCGCTGGTCTGGTTGGATTACCCTTTAGTTTAGCCAGGACGCCTCCGCACTTTCATGCTTCTAGGTTCGTTCACACCGCTTGCGGCGTCTTTTTACTGGGATGGGTGCTGCAGCCGATTCAGGGGCAGGCTTGCGGAACAGGCCAAGCTCGTGCAGCTCCTTCATTAAACGTCTTCGGTGAAGTTGTTCTCTTTGAATCTGTTGTGGATTTCCGAAAGAGCGCAGTGGTTGCATGTGTGTCTTTTTGCATCTTTCACACACATGTTTTGATAGCAGAAGACTACAATTATAGACAGGACCAATAAAACAAACGCACACTATGAGATCCGGAGTAGCCTCTGCTCATCCTACCGCACCGCAATCATTTTGTAATTTTGTTACAAAATTATGCCGCCATCATTTTGTGAATGAAGCACCGTTTATCAATTAATAGCAAGCATTAATGCTTCTTATGATTAAACAGCTAGCATAATGTTGTACAGAGACTGAAGTAGTGTGGGGGGAGTGATGAAAGAATGGAGAAAGATGGGATTATTACAGTGTAAGAACCAAGGAAAAATGCAAAATGAAGAACCAGAAGGAGGTGTTGGGTCACGAAAGGGGTGTAACTGAGGGTGCGTCAGGCTATGAAGTTTGAGTGTTTGCACTGGCGTGATGAGGAATGAAAACCCTCTTTGTCGCTACCCGATCCATTCCAGTTCATGTATAGTGTACATGTGCGCATGGGAGTACCACTCACATCATTGCTGTCATGTTTGTGTTACGTGCTTGGGAATGGTTAGCGGTCACAATATGCGTACCTTGCCCGAGTCCAACTGAACCATGCCATGGCCCACCTACTGAAGCAGTGTCAAACGAACTGGACTTTGGGGGTCAAATGTGCTCGGGCATGGTTGCCTAGTGAGAGTACACCCTTAGAGTACTTACTTATAATTCCTTAAGTTGCCTGCCAACATCTGGGGTGAAGAGCCTTTAGGCCATTCTGATTGGTGCCCAGGATGAAAGAATTTGACTGGGTGTTGGGAAAAATTATTAAATTACTGTGTACTGATGTCTGGGACAAGGAAAGTGACTACTGCTGTAGGGTGATCTTCACTTTATAAGAAGGCCGACGGCTAAACTAAGAGGATGTTGCTCTCTCCACCTGAAGTAAAGTGGGAGTTACACAGATGAGAGTAATTATACACTTATCAATGGTTTAATATGAAGCACAATAATTGGTGAGAATAACCAATCCACACCTAATTTACAAGAAGTGGCAGAGTTATAATTCTAGCCTGACTATGAATAAAAAAGGCTCAAATTGGCAATAAGTCAGGAGCAGTACAGTGTAAGAATGAGGAGGACTAATTTTAAAGGCATTTCACTAATAGGATTACAAAATTCCCGAGGGAGACATCCTATTAGCACTGGAGGACACAGAGCTGGTATTTGATTTAACAGCCACTGCTAAGATTAAGATGCTGCAGTTATTTATGGTGGCTCTGGCCAACGGCATGACAGTGGTCACATCTACCATACACATTTGCAGTCCTCTGGATCTGGGTTTTGCCCTTTAATCATCTGCTGCGAAGCCTATTAAGATGCATGTGTGCTACAAGACTTCATGACAGCGTGGACCATTTCAAGAACTGAAATCATGTATCTCAGGCCGCACCTGTATGTTGGCCCTAGCAATGACATTAGAGAAGGAAGAACTGCCAAACTGAACAATCTGAAATTGCAAAAATGTAAAGTTTTTTTTTCAATGATATTACGAACTTCAGACGAAAAGTCACTCAGGTCTCCACAAACTGTCTCATGCTATGTGACACAGTGTGTACTTTTTCTGTAATCAAAACATTAAATGCTAAGTGAATCCATTACCAGTTAAGCTACAGTACATCTTGTTTTGTTGTTACAAATATAAAAACTGGCATCATTATGAAATGTTTATGTGTTCTGTATTGTAGCTTCTTCCTGCTTGTAAAGTAACAGGTAAACCAATCACTTAAAAAGCATTTATAGCAATCTACAAAAAGGAAGATTAAATCACTTCACACCTCAAAGTTAACAAAACACCAAAATTCACAAAAGGAACACAAAAGGTCACCAAAGGCATACCCTGGCTGGCTACATTTACATGCATAGCTAAGTCGAGCTACGGTTATAGCTCAACTACGCCATTTAATCGGACTACTGTCCTTGTCCCAGTATACATGTATGGGAGGGGAATAGATTTATTGACTGAAGTATGTCCGACTCCGCTACAATAGGCGGCAGTATGGCTCTTTTCAGGTTGTTAGTATTGGGCTTTTTCTGGTGGACGTATTACATCACAGATGTAAAAATGAATAAAATTTGTGATAATGTGATTTTGTTGTAATAAATTTTGGGGTATTTATGAAACAAAAAAAGGTGGTATTCAACATGAATTTCTCACGAACCTGTCTAGGAGTGATTTAAACAGCAAGGATGAAAATGATTTTGATTGTCTCGGAAAACGCATAAGGCAGAACTGATAACTAAGTGACTCAGGGAGCAAAATATTAACATTTTGGGTCCATGGCCAGGAAACTCCCCAGACCGTAATCCCATTGTGAACTTCTGATCAATCTAGAAGAGGCGGCTGGACAAACAAAAAGCTACAAATTCTGACAAACTCCAAGCATTGATTATGCAAGAATGGGCTGCCATCAGTCAGGATTTGGCCAAGAGATGGATTGACATCAAGCCAGGGCGAATTGCAGAGGTCTTGAAAAAGAAGGGCCTACACTGGAAATGTTGACTCTTTGCATAAACTTAATGTACCTGTCAATAAAAGCCTTTGAGACTTATGAAATGCTTATAATTACACTTCAGTATACCATAGAAACATCTGACAAAAAATCTACAAACGCTGAAGGAGCAAACTTTGTGAAAATCAATACTTGTGTCATTCTCAAAACTTTTGTCCACGGCTGTGCATTACACACCCATCCATCCGGGCTGGCATCACATTATTGATTAAGACATAGCAGATACAAAAAGTCCACCATATTGTATAAACAATAAAATGCTACTGGCCCCACAGTGGACTCCAGGTCCATCAGTGGGTGTGCGTCACTGTGGATATGTAGCAAGACCCTTCTTGAAAAACCAAATAGTTAATAATATAATCATAAATGGCAATGGGTAGATAGCAATCATTTTGCTTTTGATATGTATGGGTCACATCCTGTGATGTCTGGGATCTCTTCATGTTATTTTTTTAAATTATTTTGCCCATATGACATTTAGCATAATCTTATTTTGCATCACCATTTGCAATGTACTGAATATGGTCATTGTGAGTTGACTTGCATACATGTCATAGTTGACTTGCTTGCATACATGTGCTTAGAGTGCTTACTATGACTGACAATGTACCTAGATGCTAGCACAAATAGCACTGCAACCTTGCTCTGACTACAATGTGTATCTCTTCACTTTTCCATGGACAATTTCAGTCGAAGAAACACTTCCTGTAAAAGGTCTTTATACAGTGCTCATGTTCTCTAGGACCTGAATTAACAGTGGTGAATCTTGGATTCTCACATACATACTGCGTTACCTTTGATTTTCACATTGAAGCCTATTTCTTTAGAGAATAACTCCTAGCCGCTTAAGAGAAACTGGCCCAAGGCTACATACATTCATCATAGAGCTGGGGAAGCACCATTTTCTTGTTATTGTTCTACTTAAGCAAGATCAAGAAAGATCGGATCAGCATTGACAATCGAGGGCAATAACAGATGTTGGTCTCCAGTGGATCAAAACATAATAAAGATCTGCAAGGTTCCTTCAGTAGTCACTTGTGAGGAAGTCGGTGGCTCACCTTTTGACTCTGAGATCCTAGGGTCATCTGGGAAGTGACACAGGCACACTTTCATGAAGTCTGCAGATAATGGTATAGGTCATGCCCACATGCCTCACAAGGCAGGATTTTTTTATTTTATTTGGCATTGCCAAACTGGAAAGCAACAAGCTAAGGAACACTGTCAGAAGCCTGAGAAACTGTACGGAATCCTGGCCTCATCATTTCCAAGCAAATTCTCCGCTGCGTAAGTTTTTACAGATCTAAGTCTCACAGTTCTGAGCAACACAGAAGCTGTCAGGGCTGTTCTGCCAAATTCTACATGTTTACAGTAATGAAGCCTGTCTCCTAACAGCCCATGAAGCAGACTTCCAGAACCTCCTAACATTATCCCACAAAGACACACCAATCTTCCAGGTGTATATGAACATACACAAAAAAAACTTTGTTTTTACACAACTGTCCATCCATCTATATATCCAGACTCCATAACTGTTTACCTAGTACTGAGTCATGGTGAGCCTGGAGCTCATCCCAAAAAACCCAGCACACAAGCAAGGGAAACCCTGAACAGGTTGTCAGTACACCAAAATGTAAACAGTAAACCAGCATTTCTTGACTGAGGTTTCTACTGACACCAGGATTTTTGGTAAGAGCAGTGGGATCGAGGCAATCAAAACATCTCACACCACATAAAGGGTGGCCTGCAGAACAATCTAAGCAAAAGGCCTCACAAGTCATCAGTTTTGCAAGCCGAATTTCATTTTAACATGGCACGCTGTGAAACATAATCACTGCCGGCTGTAACAAATGATAAGCAAATAGCACCACCCAATTTATTAGTGCAATTAGGCAATGGTGTGGAGGTAAGCTCATGTTATTTACACACTGTAGCTTTAGCTAGTAGCCTAGTAGCAATCTGAAGAAATTATAAGAAGATTAATCCAATGAAGAACAAATATAGCAATTTTCTTTGTAAGATCTACAGGCTGTATGTGAAGGCATCTAGATTAACATCTACACTTAAAATGGCAGCTTTTGATGGTCTTTTGATTCACAAATTAATGTGGATAGATAATTAATTTTTTTTTTTTTAGAACTGGGTAATTTTCATGGAAAGTTTCGGGAAAGTCACCCGAGGAGTTTCTGTCTCCAGTCACTGTGAATCTTAACACGGCACTAATACTTTAATGACTAAAACATGTCATGTTGTTTAGACACAAATCTATTCTTGGTGACTTTAAGTGAAGCCGTTTTAGGATTGAATGATATTGCAGAGGGTAATCATAAATTTCCTAATTATAGTTTAGATATGACAGAACTAATTTTAAAACTTTTTCCCTCTTTAAGATCTTATCTTTAGACTTTAGATGGGATGCAATAGGAGGATTTTGCTATTTTTTCTCGTCTCTGAATGTCAACTCCCCTGTGTACCTTTACATACTAGTAGTCCGTGCAGATCCCTCGTCCATCCTTCAGCTCCTGCTCCACCGTGGGGGTCCCAACTATACTTCTCATGATGGCTATGCCCTTTGAGAAGCACGCAGAGCAATACATGACCCTGAGAAACTGCAGAAACTCGCACAAATTCAACGTCATCCATCAGCCGCAGCCACTGGCTGAGGTGCAGGAAAGCGGCAGGGAAGTGGAGTTATAGATTATTTAGAGAGGCAGGATGTCATTGACAGCTGAGGTAGACAGGTGGTAGCTGCAGTTGCTGAAGTGAGAGATAAACAGCAGCGGCTTCAGCAGATGGATGGAGTAAGAAGCAGAGAAGTGGAGGCTTTGCTCTGAGCTGTAGGCATGGAAGTGACATGCTCACATTAGCAGCAGGGCAACCTGGGGGGAGATGAGGGCGACACTGAGAAGGTTCTATATATGCCGGGATTTTGGCAAAGGGGGCTGCGTGACGGTGATGCAGCGATGAATAAAAATAAGACAGATTGGATGAAACCAACAAAATACAGCCGGACAGAAAGCAAAAATGATGTGAGGCCTGTTAAGAACACTTCCATGTGACGATTTCCATGTGCCCCCTTCCTGCTTTTGATAGCAAGCAGAAGTAGTGTACCACCCAATGGAATTGATATGTACCACATAATGAATTTGGTGACACTTGTTCATATCTGAGCAAATAGACCAAGGAAATCATCAAATTTGAATCGATAGAACGGGAGGTGAAGTTTGTCCAGTATGTGGAAAGGTGTGAGCCACCACCAGAGGAACGCATGGGGTTTTTAGGAATCCTGGGCTACTATCAGAATTTATTACAATATTTCTGCTGTTGCAGCTCCATTGACCTTTTTTTTTCATGCAGAAGTCAAATTTGAGTGCACCTCTGTTTACCAGAAAGCTTTTGAAGAAATTAAAACACTTCTTACTGTAGCTCCAGTTTTGGCTGCACCCAAATTGGACACATTCATATGAGCCGGCTGTGACATTTACTTATTATTTCAATTTGGGGCAGACAATTATCCATTCACAAATCCATTTATAGTCACGATGTGCTACGTTTATCATCATGAGCAGGACGTACGCACTTTTATTATCCAAAGGTCTTCATAAATCAAACCCCCAGTAACCTTACTGGATTACTTGCTTATGGAGCACATCAATCAAAGATTATTATTTCCTTTACCACTGAGTATAAGGGCATTAAACCTGATAAAATACATTATATGTGACATTAATGAGAAAAGCAATGTTCACTTATGAAAAAAAGCAAAAGCTCACACGCAAAATCATACACTGCGGAGACACCAATTAGCCTAACTCCATGCCTTCGGACAGTGGAAGGAATCCAGAGTACCCAGAGCAAAACTGCGCGACACAGGGAAAACATTGCTGAGCAATAGCTAAAAAAATAATATGTGATATTTTAATGATCAAGTCGGTAGGCCTGATTTAATTGTGATTTAAAAACATGTCAGAGACCATCTAACACCATCTAACACAGTGGTTCACAAACTAGACAAGTACCACAATTATAACCGATGTCTGTATAGACTGATACCTTTGCATGTCATATAAGTAGTTAAAAAATAATACGATGTGTTTTTTTAAAAATCTGCATCAGGAATATAGGATGAAAAACTAAATTGAAACCCAAAACACAAATCTTGATATTCACTTTATGTGTAGCTTAAGCCTATATCACCGACAAAGCCGATAATTGCCAGATAGTCACTGTCAGATCAACACCAGGTTACTTGTCTGATATCGTCAATGACCAATTGGTTGATTTTTAAGTATTTTACGGCAAGCCACATTGATCCTACAGACTGCAAGGTCAACATAGTGATGGCGGCATGTGGCTACGAATAGCAGCGTGACAAAGTGTTGTGCCATGCACAACACTTTGTCAGTGCTGTAGTGAGGCTTATCAGCTCCTACAGTAGTAAACTTGTACGGCACCCAAAGGTAAGAACTCTAAATTCCTCCCGCTTACATCAGCTTCACTCGATGACATCACCACAAAGCCGAAACGATCTAAATTCTGAAACATATTCTGAAACACCCACATACACACATATATATCAAAATTCATATTCTGGAAACATTACAAATATCCATCCATCCATCCATCCGAGTAACCTAGTTTCTAAATATGTTTTATATTTCTGCTAATTATGTTTATCTGTTTAATGCAGAGTTTTGTGATATGGATTTTAAAGAATAATAAATTCTCATTTATATATGTGCTTTGTGATAACACTATGTGTTGTATTATTATAAGGTGTGCATGTTAGCAGGCGTGGATTGACGCACAGGCTTTATAGGCTACAGCCTATGGGCCCCACATGTGCCAGGACATAAAGTACTAAGCAACTGATTGAGTACAAAGTTAAAAATATCAATTGGTTTTCAAATTATACGACATTCACCGTTCTCACCAGAATCATTTATAACAGCATAGTAATGTTAGAAATAGGTGGAAGCTAAATATGATAATGGGGCACAAAAATGGAAAGCGCAATGACTGAGAGAACACTGTGACCAAAAACTTCTTAAAAAGATTGCTAAATTGACAGGATATTTCAAGGCTACTGAATCGTTAAATAAACGGGATAACAATAATAAAGAAATACGGCACTGTCATGAATTGTTAGCATCCACTGTCATGGTCGATGGAGCTACCGACAGCGATAATGTTCATGCCTCACATTCAGCTAACTCTGAGGAAGAGTGTGACATTGAAGGACCGACAATTCATACAGTTCAAACTTCATACACTTCCACCACCAGCATATCGTCAGTTAGGCATGATGATGTCTTTGTTCCAGCAAACACGGATCTCACCATGGTATCATCTGTTGCTACTGAGAGGGCACAAGAGTCTGCAAACTCTACCAGTGCTAACAATAACATTACCTATCAGGTTAGCTTGGACCCAGCATGTTGGGGTGAAATTGATGAATACTGGATTAAAATGGGACCTTAAACTCGTCATAACAGAGATGCAGATGCCACTGCCTCAACACAAACAAAAAGGCACAGTGTTTTGTTTTGCATGTAAATTATTTGATAATGTTCAGTGTGCACTCACATCAGGCTATAGTGACTGGAAAAATGCAGCCGTGCGCATGATCATAAAGAATTGGTGGTCAGCCACAGAAAGGCTATGATAGCTTATATTAGGCGGTGTGTCGATGCTGGATGCATAGACAGTTTTAAAGAGGGTGGGTGCAGTGGTAAACTACTTAGCAGAGTGAGGGCTACCGTTCAGGGGACACAGTGAAATATTTGGGACACCTGATAATGGTAACTTTATGGACGTGCTGGAAGTTATCAGTGAATTTGATCCCTTCATGTAGGCGCATATTGAAAAATACGGCAATGTTGGCAAGGGAGCACCATCATACCTCTTATCAAAAACATGTTTAGAATTTATTGAACTGATGAGAGAGCAGGTCCTAACAGAGACAATCAGTTATATCAAAATGGGAAAGAATTTTTCGATCAGTGTGGAGTCTACTCCTGACCATACACATACAAACCAGCTCCCACTCATCATGCAATATGTGTTAACGAATGGCTGCATCACAGAGTGTTTTGTGAAATTTCTGTCGATTTAGATCATTTAGGAGAGTCACTTTTCCAGGCTGTTCTTGATGTGTTGCCAGACATGCACATCGATATTAAAAACTGCAGGCACTAATGTTATGACAATGCTGCAAACGTGTCCAATAGTTGCAGAGGCTTAAACAGATTAACCCTTTGGTCGAATGGGTACTGTGCACTGCACACACTCTCAAGGGGGGAGAGGGAAGAAGGAATGGAAGAGAACTGTGGCAAAACTACGCAGCTCACATACTTTAAGATTAGCAGTGAGTCATAGTGGAAGTTGTCAACCTGACGATGGGATAATCTCATAGTGGAGAGTCTGGTCAGCTAAATGTGAGTTTAAACACAAAGTATAATAATCTAGAGACCAGTCCCATGAAGTTGCACTAGCTCACTCGCAGGTAGCGGTTGGTGTGTTCGCCAAAAGACTTAGTTGGAAGGGCACTAGTACAGCAAACAATGAGCCAAATCATCAGGAAGAACACACAGTGAAGAGACCTGAAGCAGAGTATTGCGTCAGACCTCGCAACTATCCCCGCAGTGAAAGACGCCAGGATTCCACGACTCCAGTACTGGCTGAGAGCGGGAGTGGAGGCGGCACATCCCAGACACCGTGTGAGAGTGTCGGTTTATCTTTTTGTTGTTCTTGTGGCTCACAAGAGTGAAACAGCCTCTTTATTTTCAGCTACGCCAAGCCTGAGCTTCGGAACAGGCCTGCACCATGTCAGGACATCTATTTAATTTATTTTGATCTACTGGCTATTGTGTATTTAATTTCACTTAACCCATTAGAGACTTTTTTCATTTCGGTTGAAGGGATTTGTGATAGAAACTACATGTGCGCTCCTGATTCAAATGCTTTTGTATACAATTGTAAAAAATTAATAAACAGCTTGCAATTTACTACTAATTATTGTTTTGTTGTGTTATACATGTTCATCAATTGCATGACCATAGTTAATGTTTGTATTTATGTAGTTGATCCATTAACAGGAATTGACCGGGTAAGTTTCTGTTGCTTTGAGTATTATACACCTACAGATTTCGTATGGTACATGTACATACATGTACAGTATATCACTTTTCTAAAAAAATTATTTGCTATATTATGGCTTTTATGTAGGTTTTATAGAACAATTGGAAGCACTGATTAGGAGCCCAAGACAATATAAGTACTGTAGAGAAAAGGAAAAAAATATCAAGGGAAGCTCTCTTGGTAACATTAGGGTTTGTAGGGGCGTTACACATCTATTTTCAGTAACTACTTATTCAGATTAGGGAAGAACCCAGAATGGGACGCCAACCCATCACAGAAATTATAATATGTCTATGTAAATTTTTTGTGATATTTTTTGCCATATTTATGAAGCAAAAGATGAGTTGAAATGTATCTAAAATAAACTATAGCCAATGAGATTTGCTGCAAGTTATGCCGACACAAAGCAGCGCTGACACATTACTTCCTGTTGCTTAATCTCATCTCTGTGGAATCCAAAATATTTTTGGATAAATATATCCATACAGCGGAACACAAATGTCTTCTGGTGACCAGTTCTTGTCCACTATCTCATCCTCACTTTTTCACAAATGTATCATGCTGTCAGACAGTGAGTCAGTTAGCAGTGAGTGAGCCAGACAGCAAAGGCAAGACTTGGGTAGTATCATGGGATACTGTGATTTGCAGAATTAAATTTATCTACTTATTCATTCATTCATTCATTCATTTTCAGATTTTATTGCCAAGATTTCAAAATACCAGAATAGTATTACTTTTGAAAATACCGTGAAAATACCATGTACCATGGTATAATGTCTGGAGAGTAAGATGTTATGAAAAATTAGATAGCACCCAAGGCTAATCTTAACTCAGATGAATATTGCATTTCTTGTGGTGTGAAAATTGCATGTACATAGCATGCAATTCTGATATTTTTGCACATCGTGCAGGCCTAACTCCTGCTACATTTATATCTAAATAAGGTCAAATTTTATCATTGGTCCATTATTTCATATTGTGTGAATTAATTGGTAATTCACTGATCTCATTCAAATGAAGGAACAAATTATAATTCCATGTAATTTTGAGATTACTATCAAAGGAAACTAGAAAAAAAGATGTGTTTACCACCTGCAAAAAAATTCCGAGTAGTACATTGAGCACTCTTGTTCACATTAGGCTCAGAATTTCAGCGTGAGGAACACCTAAGTCATGTGACCATGTATCAGGGTCAAAGCATGAGCAGTATCCCACGCATGACCTGTAACAGAGGACCAGTTCAGGGGATGAGGTTACAGGGTGTCCCACAGGACCTGAAAGCCTTGGCCCTGTACCCCAACCCATACCTGCATCATATGGGGTGTCTGAGTGACCTGCAATACAGAAAAACGGGATTTTTGGGACCTGATATCAGTAATGGGCAATATCAGACAAGTAATCTAGTGCTGACATCTGCCAGTGACTGAATGGCGGATATTGCCTTTGTTAAGGAAACAGGCTTGTGTGAGACACAATGTAAGATAAAGAATTGCGATTTGGCTTTTAGTCCAGCCTTCTAACCTATGCTTCCAAAAGCAATTGAAAAAAACACATTGACGCAAGTTTTGCTGAGCATGGTAAAATTAATTGCGAGCGTCCTTTTAAATGCACAGCAAAAATTGATTAACACGATGCCAAAACTTCCTTCAATCAATACATTAGTTGTGCAAACGGAAGGCGAACATAATAGCAACCTCCTTGGTCAACACATGACGTCAGTGCATTGAAAGCACATATGTTTAAGTCTATTGCAAACCAATTGTTTTGTTTAAACTTAAGAAAAATACTTGCCCACATAATAATGTCTAAGAATAAGAGTGATGCAACAAAGGTGGGTGGAAACAAATAAAAGTGATTACTTTGGACATTAAACTTGAGATAATTAAAAGACTAGAAGATAAACATGCTAATGAGTCAACAATACTGACTATTGCTTACATCAGTTTATGTAAGGATGTTGTATTATTTAGGTTACATATTTTTAATTATATTAAGATCAACATTAATAATGGAGAAATTGAAATTTTTCTAACTGATTATATTTGATTAATGCGGGGCGCCTGGGCATGACATTAAACTGCCTCTGGCCCCGCAAGCAGTCCTCCAACTTTCAGGGAAAAATTTGGGAGTTGTTGGTGGATTTGCCACTCCAGCCACCGTAAAAAATTCACAGAGCTCTGACAAAGCAGGCAAGTCTTTTCCGCTCTCTGTGGGAGTAGTTCTGCTGTAGCTGCCCACAGGAAGGCTGCAAGCATCATGAAGGGGATGGGGGAAAGTCCTCAGGAGCCGCATCCCCAGAAGAGTCAAAACCGCCCGAGATCCATGATCACTTGCTGAACTATCAGCGACTGGAACAGTCTGGTTTTACGCCTAAGAAGTCTACCATTGACTGCATCCCGTCAGTGAGGGTTCTCATTCAGCGCAAAGACAACAAACACAAATATCAGCAGAGTTTCTTGGCAGCCTTCATCGATTTTCGTAAAGCATTTGACTCAGTTGATTGAGCTGCCCTGTAGGACAGGAAGGCTGATGAACATCATATTCGGCCTGTACATTGGTACTCTGGGTGAGGTGCAGAACCTCTATATTCTTCCCAGTTGATTTTGGGGTTTGTCATAGATATGTTATTGCTCCTACTCTGTTCAAGGCTTACATGGACTGGGTGTTGGGCAGGGTCGTGGGATCCAGTGACTGTGGGGCATCTGTTGGTGAGGAAAGATTCACTGAGTTTATTGGCAACATTATCTGGATTGCGAGGAAGCATCAGTTACGGCACTATAGCCACGTGGTGCGTTTCCCTGAGGGTGATCCAGCACACAGGGTCCCCATTGCTGAGGACCCATGCGGCTGGACCAAGGCAAGGGGATGCCCATTCAACACCTGGGTGCAGCAAATAGATAGATACTGTATTCTTGGAGGGTGGGACTGGACTGCGTGTCAGACTGGTGGGTCACCAATTGGGATCCAGAGGTGTTATGTAGTGTTTTGAGTGCATGTGAAAGCCAATAAATGGGTTTTTACCTAAATTCTCTGATCCTAAATGTGATATGTATCTCTGAAACTACACCTACTCCTTTACTGCACATTCCACTTACATCTGAATCTGCACCAAGTGGTTACCTGTATTTCTTTGCATATCAATGCGTCTGTGTCCACGTCTTAAAATATCATTTATATTATTCATATATTTTATATGGGTAAATATGTATATTCTATTTGTTTCTCATTTGCTCTTTCACCAACATTTCATAACAGTAAGTAATATGTATTTATATTATACCCAAACCACCACATTATTGTATTTATTAATACTCATCTGTACTTTTAAAATTGCTTGAAACTGATTGCTTTTTACTAGAACCAATGTTTGGTTTTAGATGACAGTGCTATTCACAGGACCTCACTACTTCATTTTGTTCCTTTAGAAGTTTTTTTATTTTAGAATTAGAATTCTGTGATCATTGTTGACACAGCACACAACAACGAAATGTGTCCTCTGCATTTAACCCATATGTGACGTTGTGACATACAGTAGCAGGGGGCAGCTAATTCAGCGCCCGGGGAGCAGTGCTTGGGGGAGGTACCTTGCTCAGGGTACCTCAGTGGTGCGTTGCTGGATAGGGATTCGAATCTGCAATCTTTCAATTACAAGAGCACTTCCCTAACCATTAAGCCACCACAGCCCACTTTACATGCTACCCCCATGTTCTTCGAAAGACAATAAACCTCTTAAGTCTGGAGAACTGTAACAGATACTGTAATGGTACAGACAGAGACCTGGATGGGGCATGGACAGGTTGTTTTTTTTTTTTAGTGGGCCCTATGCATTAAATCATGTATAGAATTTAGGTTAACATTCCCACGAACTACAAAGTCAATCTCAAGAAATCCCTAAAATATGTACACAATTTACTTTTGTGATCTCTAATTAATTTTAAATTTTATTAAATTGAATATTTTGATTATTCTAGTTCGTGCCTAAAGGCCACAAAGCCTGAAGCCACGACCCCAAAATAACAGTGACATAAGCTCACGACCATCGCCAGGTTCATATTGTATTAGGGGTTTCCAACTTTTATTACAGCGCTACCAATGAAGTCCTGATTGTATATACATTGCTGGTGGGGACAGCCCGGTTGCGGCAATGGTTAAAATGGGATATTTTTCACATTCTGTTTATAGAGGTGTTCTGCCAATCATCTTACGACCATCCACTTTGGAAACCACTGTGCTAGCTATCCATACACTACTATTTTGACATTTTTCTCATAAAATTACGACTATTTTCCCTCATAAAATTGATGTTATATTCATAATATTATGACTTTATTCTCAAAATATTGAGTTATCATTCTAACATCATTCTTGTAACATTATGAACTTATTGTCAAAATCTCCTTTTTTTACCTTAATATAGCCCTAATGCTCAGTCGTATATATGCTAGATTTGATAAATCTGAATTTTTGGGTGCATATGCATTTTTTCCCATTTTGTGCATACACATTTTTTCAGGATGAAATTAATGCAAAGATTGATAAAAGATGCTCCTGATCTGTTCTGCACACGGGTGATTCTAAGGCAACGGTGGGGGACAATAATTCATGCAGAGGGACCAATCTTATCATCAGCCAATGTTATGTTTTGAATCAGTGAATAACAAAGAAGGGGGCACTTTGGAGGCCAATCAGCTTTTAGCTTGTGGCAGTGCCCCAGTGCTCCCACCTTTGCATATGCCCCTGTGCTCCGGCCTTTGTATATGCCCCTGTGCTCCGGCCTTTCTATATGCCCCTGTGCTCCCGCCTTTGTATATGCCCCTGTGCTCCGGCCTTTGTATATGCCCCTGTGCTCCGGCCTTTGTATATGCCCCAGTGCTCCGGCCTTTGTATATGCCTCAGTGCTCCGGCCTTTGTGTATGCCTCTGTGCTCCGGCCTTTGTGTATGCCCCTGTGCTCCGGCCTTTGTGTATGCCCCTGTGCTCCGGCCTTTGTATATGCCCCTGTGCTCCAGCCTTTGTATATGCCCCTGTGCTCCGGCCTTTGTATATGCCTCAGTGCTCCCGCCTTTGTATATGCCCCTGTGCTCCAGCCTTTGTATATGCCCCTGTGCTCCAGCCTTTGTATATGCCTCAGTGCTCCCGCCTTTGTATATGCTCCTGTGCTCCGGCCTTTGTATATGTCTCTGTGCTCCGGCCTTTGTGTATGCTCCTGTGCTCCGGCCTTTGAATATGTCTCCGTGCTCCGGCCATTGTGTATGTCCCTGGCTCTGCGTGGCTCTCAAAGGTCACATGTAAGTTGTCTGTTTTTGGGAGCTCAAGGTTGAGCTTGAAATTCACTGGGGTCTAATAAAAACAACAACAAAGAAAACAAATTGATTTTGAGAAAACTGTTGTAAATAAAAAAAAAGCTTACAAACTTTATAAGGTCCTAGGAAGAAAAAAAGGCATATTTTTCAACAAGTTAGTTTACAGGTTAAAAATTCAGCCTCAGTACACTGCTATTTAAGATAGAAGGAGATTCACACATCTACCAAAAAAGGAAAGAAATTCAATACACTTAGTAAAAACTATTCCTATTACATTAAACCTAGATGCAAGGATTGTTGAAATGTGGATTCCAGGTACAGAAATAACCTATAATTGTGGTTCCAGATGAATAACAATGGATTTCCTCTTCCAGGATTTTACAAATAAAATGTGTTTCAGAACAAAATTGCACACAAAGTGAGCAGGAAGACACTACGAATTGGACAGAATGCAAATACAAATAAATAACTCAAAATCTTGTGATGGGACAGATATGCTCTTTTTATAAGCTGAGGATTCCGTCTGTGATGAAGAGAAAAAAAAACTTTGATACGCTGTGTGTCCTTTTCTGAGAGATGAAGGTTCACCTTTGACTAGGTGTATGTCACATGTGGCACAATGAGTAATTACCATACCATCTCTTTCTAGATATCGCTAATTAAAGATAATTACACATCTCTGCATTGTGATTTGGTCGTCTCTCTAAACATACTGATATTCATGCACCCTTAATGGCTCACCTCACTAAGTGTAAGTGGATTATGGATGTCTAATTTGAAGAGGCCTGTGTCACGAAGAAACAATGCTGTGAAATCTTGTGTTCATCTGCTTGGGTTTTTAGAACCTGTTACCACAATAGGAGGAATCCACCTTGATGTTACCTAAATGGAGTATCGCATTCCAGGATTATCAGGCTCAGTCCGTCTCTAGCCTCTAGTAATTACGTTTCAGCTGACCTTAGAGAGCACTCAGGTATAAACCGAGAACACCCAGTGACACTTGGGGCACAAGGCCAGCAGCACTGGTGGCTTTTGTTAATGACGACAAACATTTCAAGGAAAGTGGTTGCCAAAAATGTCACTGAAACTGTCTGATCAACCACTGTTGATTAAGAAGGAATATTTGCTAGGACAGAAAGGAGAGGGTAAGAGACTCACTCCCATACTGTGTAAAGGACAGTCAAGAAACTGAGCAACAGCTCGGCCAGTTACGGCAGCAATATTCCCCCTGTAACCTGCCCAATGTGTGCTGATTAGACATTATGGTCTGATAAAGAGGCTGACTTACATGTATATTATGCAATACATTGTGGCCCACCCTCAAAAATAATGCTGCCTTGACCCCATAAACAGCCCCATGCTACGCATTTCCCTGTAGACTTCACAGGAACAAGACATAATCAGTTAACTGTATTCTTGAAAAGACTTGAAAATACAATGTACAGTGTCCCCAGCCTTGTGCCCAGTGATGGACAGGCACCCTGTCCGATGTGCCCTGCCTTGTATCCTGTGCTTCAGGTCTCAGTGCCCTGTGATACAGACTAATAATCCTGTTAAGTAAGTTGCACGAAGTTGGATGGATTCATAGGGGCGTTGGCAATGTTTACTAAATTGCTCGATGGCAGCAACTTAGAATCTGTAAAATATTTAAGTCAACTGTTTGTATTTTTTGATCAGGTATGGTCCATTAGGTACAATGAATTGATCAGTAGTAACATGCGAGAATTTGCTGAAACGAGGACATATTATGGATGCAATGGCACCCAAATAAGTAACAGACACTGGCGGCTGGAAATAGAAGGGTGGAATCAGACTTCCGTGTCAGCCGCCGTAATTAATGCAGTGGACGTGTTTATCGGGCACACTCTGTTCATAAGGGAAGGGACTTGTAATTTGTAGAGTTTACAAGTTCAGTAAAGCATCCCCCCAACTGCTGCTTTGTCAGGTCAGAGCCGACCTCTTAATAGAGTTAGAGCAAATTAGCTGACCCCCCTGCTGGGTAGCCTGTGACATGGGTACGAGAGGCCAGCTTCCCGCGCAGTTCAACCCACTGACCTCATTAGCCACTCAGCCAAACCTTGTTCTTTTATTCCTTGGATAAAGTGCACTATCAACAAGCCACAGAAGAATGGAAATCCAATGATGACTGTGACTCATTACCAGGGATGGTTTTTGATCACATTCAAAAGACAGCTAAAGTAGTAATAATAATAATAATAATAATAATAATAATAATAATAATAATAATATATGAAAGACAGGAAGGATGTGATGTTTCCAGCACAGTTTTATGATGATGCCAGCAAGTTCCTAGCATGTTTGTTCCCTCTGTATTCCAACACCTTTTAAAAAATGACCAAAGGCAAACTGTGTGTCAGTAATGTGACAGGAAGGATGACTCTTCCAGCAAAGGAGCCACTAGGAAACGGAATGCTGTAATATTTCCTGTGCATCCTCACATAGGGCAGAGTTTCCAGAAGCTATATTTTCAGGAGCCAATTCTTTCCAATATCCTGTCACCAAGCTTTTGATGCTGCTGTTTGACATTGTAATGACATTTAACGAGGAGACAAAATTTAAACTGCTCACACTCTTCTTAATTCATTCAAGTATTTAAATTCAATCCAACTTTAAAAGCTGAAGAAATGTTGTTAAACTTAATTGTAATATCTATTGAATATTTCAGTTATCTGCTTAATATATTTAAATTTAATTGCTTGAGTTCCTCTGTTGTTATGTTCTCACTGTTTTCATGAGCTATTATAGTTGTACTGACATTTGTAGTAAACTAATACTGTTTCATCAAAGCCAATGTTTACTGTAATTTTGCTTCCAATGGGACCTGTTTGTCTTGTGCCTATGACATGCCTATGACAACACGGTGGTCACAACTGCTATAATACACATATAATTAATCCTTTCCTTTCAATTAATCCTGTTTTTCTGAAAGATTCAGCATAGGTAATCAAGATCACCAACTTGATGTTATATCTACAACAAGTTTTGCTGATGATCATCTATACACTTGAACTAGCAATAAATAAATAATTAAGCTTCCAATTAAGCACTCATTATCCGTTTGAATTCAAGAAAATTGTTCACATTAACAGAATCTGACACTATATATCGCAGTTCAACTGATGCCCTTAACACAGAACATTTTAGCTAAAACTCATCCAGGGAGGTTTAGCTGAATGCTGACACCACGTTTTCCATTTGGCCCCCAGCTCATTTTTGTGTATGGTTTCGCACATGTGGCATTTGGTGATTAAGTGCAAAGGTCTGCAACCAACATATTTTTAAGGGGTGAAAACTGGTAGAAAAACACTGGTCTACCCTTGAGGAGAGTACTTAACTCAAACTAAAAGCATCCTGCTGAATAAATGCATACATGTGTTAAATATTAACAATCTGCAGGGAAATTAAAGAACGTAATGGAATAATATTGCCCAAATCCCCGGAAAGCACCAAAACCAAAACAGGAAGTGGCTTCCAAAACAATCTGTGCCAAGGGAAGCACCATTTTCTTTAAAACACCAGCGCTGCCGCATATGAGCAAATCTGATCCTACCCACGTGTTTTGACTAGGTTTGAACGATAAACAAAATGAGTGATTTAATACACAGGAGCAAAAACAAACACATTAAACATAGAAGATTTGGCCCCCCAGTCGATGTTTTCTTTCGGCACTTCCCCCTCATTGTACACCCTTCCTTCCTCCGGTTGCTGTGCCCCCCTATTAACGAGAACTCTCTGTTTTGAAAGCTTGTCTTCTGAATCATTAATAAAAGCCACAATTTCCCTGCCATCAGCCCCAAAAAAATAAAAAATTGTACCATTTTGCCATAATTTGATATTCTGTGTTACAAAAAAGGGCACCGCGAGGCTTTTACAAACAGTGTATATATAGACCCTACTCTTCTTACGAACATTCAGACATACTGTACGAACGAAGAGGACTGTAAATCCAAATTGTGTTCATTGGGCTCCCGTTTCCTGTCCGCAACATCAATTTGTTTTTCTGTGCACCAATTCCACCTAGTATGACTTCTGGCCGCTATTCCCACCTACTCCCAGCATCTTAGTTTTTTGTACTTGCGTATACCCTTAAAATGATGTTGAATAACAACTTACGTACATTTGAAGTTACGAACGGCTGTTCGGAACATATCTCGTTCGCAAGTAGAGGAGCGTCTGTATTTTTTTTTTAGTAGTCTAGATTTTTGCTTGACCCATTAACGCAAAAATCAGCTTGAGCTAGTGAGTGGAATATTTTTACGTAAAATCTTTAATTAGTTATTCCTCCTTATGCCTGAATATCACAGAAGTACAGTAGAAGACTGTTTTAAATACCATTTACTAAAGACTGGCACTGGCGGGCAGGTTGCTTTTGGTTAAACCAGACGCAGATGGCATTTACATAATGATCTCTGTAATGGTGCAAAAGGATGATTCAGGTAGCAACCATGAGCTTTTTGATTTGTCTTGACATTGCAATGCCTTTCCTCAAGGACTGAGACAGGTACTGAGCCCATCCAGGTCACACATTTTTTACAAACCTGAGAGGTTTTGTCAGTGCCTAGTCCAGCTGAGCTATCAGTTACAGTTCCTCTCTGACCCACTGCCACTACCACCCCAATCCTTATTCATCATTCCTCACAGCATTTTCTTGTTAAACTGCCACCCATCACAACTCCTGTTCTTTCCTCCAAATCCCATGTCACTACACATGCATACCAGACTCACTATAGAGGACATTCTGTGAACTACAGCAAATACAGACATTATCAGCAACAAGGCCTCCTACTCCGTTAAGTTCTAATCAATAAACATAACATTGACATTACAGTCCTTTAACAGCTTGGCTTCATGTCTTTGACATTGTGTATTTCTTATTTCACCAATGTAATAAACAGCATAATTCAAATCTACAGCAATGTTTCCTCCATTGATAGGTGTATTAAAACAAAATGAATTTACATAACAGCAGTAATCTCAGTAAATACTGGGCCTATATTACCCAGTAGTAAGAATGTTATTCTCCTGACAAGATGTCACTAAGCAGCAATACCTGCTTTAACCGAAAAGCTTATATTTTTCATTATTTAGAGGAAACAAAGAGAATGATATTTTATTAGGCGAATGCCATTTTGGCTGCAGCTGTCGCTACATGAGTAGCTGATACATTTGTGTATGGGTTACTGCAGTGTGTATAGAAAAGACAATTCCACTATTACTACCAAAAGCACAGCAATGAAGCTCACTGTCAATGTGAGACTGAGTAGCAACAAGCTTTACACTTTCACTTCAATGTTCACACTTGTTAAAGGACATTGGACACTCAGTTTCCATTTACAAATGTCTGGCAGACTAGAATCACAATGCAGTTCCTTGCAGATTCTGTATCATGTGAAGAAACAGCATGAATTCGAAGATAAATCATTTAACTGGGTACATGAATTCATGCAACAGCGTAGCCATATAACTTCCAGCAGCAGCAAACATGGAATTTATTTTTTTACTTTCCAGTACAGTAGCTACAGATACTCCTCCAACAAACCAAAACATCATGACCATTCCCATACGAAGCGAATAATGTTGACTGTCTTGCAAAAATTGTGCATGTCAAGATATACTACACAGTAAGCTAACATTGGGTACTCGTAGTCAAAGTGTTGAATGCAGAAGGCATAGATAAACATCTGAATGACTGTGACAAGGGCCAAATTATTATTGTCAGATGGCTGAGTCAGAGCACCTCTGAAACGACAAGGCTTGTGAGGAGCTCTCGGTCAGCTGTGGTGAGTACCTACTGAGAGTGGTCTGAGGAGGGGAAAACCACAAACTGTTGAAAGGGTGATACGAGAGGAATGAAGACTATCTTCTGTGGCACAAACCAACAGAAGGGATTCTGTGGCACAAATGGCAAAAATTTTTGACAATGATCGCAGGTGTAATGTGTCACAGCATACAGTCTATGGGGCCCTGCTGGGGACTCCCTCCTTGTCAAAGTCACTCAAAAATTAAATAAATAAATAACAACAAAATTATAAAATGTCAGCGACAGGCATGCTATGATTTAAAAAAAATGCTTTAAAAACTATTATTGTATGTCTTTTTTGCAGCATGTAATATGTTATGGTTTATCTGTGTGTGAACTGGTAATTAGGAAAAACTAGGGTGTAATAAGATTCTAATCCAGGGGTGGGCAATCTTACCCAGAAAGGGCCACTGTGTATGTTGGTGTCCGCTGGAATTCCCTAATTAGATTAGCAGTTAGAGTGGCTGAACAGTTCTCACACCTGGGTTTGAACAGCTAATCTAAAGGTTATCCCAAAAACCTGCATACACACTGGCCCTTTGATGAAAAGATTGGCCAGCCCTGTTCTAATACCTTTTTGGGTAAGCATTAGTAAAAATGTGATTTAACCACAGACAGCCGTGAGATCTCTGTCATTACGATATTTTCATTGGATACATATTCAGAAGTTAATAAATCATATTCACAAAAGTGGAAAATAAAAAGTTAAAATGAGAAGCACAAGCTACATTATGCCACCAGCTCTCTAAAGAGTAGAAAATGAGAGTAGAAATTACAAGGTTACGAGGATCATGTATTTTTCAATAATGAACTGTAAAAGCGACATATCAGCATGTATCCATACAGTATATCCGTCACATTACAGTTAAAGGAAGGTCAACATGACTGCATATAAGCTAACTAATGGGCATTGAGTTCACCTAATTCATATTTGTTAATAGTGGAGTAGTCGAAGACTATTTACTTAAGCATGAAGTACTGGAAGTCCAAGTCCAAGTGGCACCCACTGGAGGGCTTCATCGTTGGTACACCTCCCCACGCCCCCACCGTAATAATAATAATAATTATTGTTGTTCTTGGTGGTGGTGTTGTTGTTCTTATTCTTTTAAATAACCGGCATTTGAACTCATACTGCAGGATTATTTCCTTGATAATGTTCATTTTAACTATTAACTTTGCTACCCCAACAGGACAATAGTATGAGCAAAGATTTTTATTTTTTATTGAATTTAATTTCTACATTGAATATTTAGACTATAAAATTCCTTTTTATACAAGATGATGCCCTAGGTGGACGCCTACAGTATGTCATACAGGATTATATGACTGATTGGCCTTACCTGAAAATATGGGGTTTTTGGAGTGTCAAATGAAAAATAAGAGAAAGTGTGCATGTTTCTGTGTGTGTGTACTACCTGTACTGTGCAAGTCTTAGCCAGCTGAAGAAAATGGTGTTTAAGTGCTCTTTGTTTTGGTGTAAAACTAAGCTATTGTGTCTCTCAAAGCATGGTAGCTGAACAATTTCAAAACCTCTCCTAAAACCACTCCAGTATTTGCAGCAACCATCCAATACATGTACGTGTTCACTTACAGTAGATTCCATCCGCATTCCTTCACATGCATAGCATCATGGTTCGAGTCATTTCACTATTGCTTAATCTTGTTAGCAGTTATGAAAATAGGCAATTTCAGCGATTAGTATTTTGAGTTGATGGCAACTCATGCACACCCCTTAATTTTCTACATTTCTTTATGGGTAAACTTTAATTAAAATTTGATTGTTTGCATATACACTTCATGCTCACCTACAGTCACCTGTCCCCTTACCATCCATATCAGACAGTTGGTCCCCCTGTGTGAGCCACCACGTTTCCGTGGGCCTCGCCGTAATGCACCTTACTTTGTCACAAACCTGAAGCGACCGTCAATTTTTGTATTTTTTTTCTTTTTGCTCCTTATCCACACAAAGGCTCGCGACAGCAGCCCTGTGACACTGCATCCGCAAGCCAGTACAGATGCAGTG
>JAODJX010000048.1:6799345-6814819 GCA_026776945.1 Isichthys henryi | reverse complement strand
CCTGCGCTGGCTTCCTGGCTATGAGGCGTCCTCACGGCCTTCAGCAGCCTCAGGCGGCTGTCAGGGGAGCCGGAAAAGACAGTTTGCACAAAACTGAGTTTTAGAGCACAGCACAGGGCCGAACATCATATGCTTCACTTCCCCCAAAAAACCTTACTACCAGCAAACAGGTTTTTTCTTTTCTTTTTTTATAGTACCACTATCACTATAGCTTCTTATACATGCACACACAGCCTAGAATACTCTTGACAAAACAGCAGTCCAGCCTGTAGGATTAGCATTGGTTTTTTTCCTTTTAGCGGATCCCTGGTCCCAGTGAATAAATTCCAGGTTGTTTTGCCGGTTGTTTATAGCATGGAGAAGTGATTTCACAGCTCCACATGGAGACACCAATGACAAACGTGCACAGAACCACAAATATGCAGCTCTAAGCTGTGCAGAACCATTCTGATACCTTCTTACTGTAAATGGTTCAGGAATGATAACTTGACCATGTGAAGCGTTACTCTCTCACTTTTTTTTTTTTGTTTTTGACTCAGTCCTAGGCCCCTTTCCTGCTTCTTGCTCTTTGAGACTCAAGAAAATTATGTGGTGAACCAAACTGCTCATCTGCCTTAGCACAAGACCCACAACCTCTAAGTCAGAGTCTTTACTCTCAGATCATACTGCCACCAGGTCTATACCTCAGGCTAAAACAATTATGTTTTTAATACAGTCTAATTATAGATTTCCCTGGGATACAAGCAAACCATAAAATTCCACTAAAAGCTGTTATAGGTTACAAGAATAATTAGGGTCCATGACTACTTTACAATTTCTCTCCTACGGAAATGGAGAATAGTCATTACAAAGTTGTGAGGGCTATTTAAACAAAGCCTGGATTGTAATCCTGTATGAAGCCCAATCTGTACTGAGCACTTATAGCTGTAACACCCAGAACACCCAATTATAAAAAGCCACTGCCTGAACTTATTGATTTTTCTAGCATTCCCAGCCATTGATGCTCCAACTGGAATATAATTTTCGGGGGAAAACACTACACCTTTAGAGTGAATGTGATTTAAAAAAAATGCAACATCATTGATCAAAACACGGAGGCATCAAGTCGGCAAAAAAACAGACACAAGTGATATTTTTGATGACCTCAACCATAATGTGTACCGCAAGCATCAAAGGTAAATTATTTCAGAGCGGCTCACATATTCACTCATTTTCATTCATTTCATTTTCATTTCTACATGTCTTAATGGCCTAGTGTCGTAAAAATGTCAGATGCAACGAAACTAATAAAATACACACATATAAAAGAACCCTTACATTGTTGAAATCCACAGTTTAAGTATCATCAGAAAATGGATCTTTGTTGGAGTTTGACTGAAGTATATATGAATTGTTCTAAAATGAGATTTTGGGGCTTTTGTCTTTCATTTATTAACACGCATTAACATATAGAATACAAAGTCTTTAGGATTTCGTTTACGTATAGTGTCTGTCTATATCCTCAGCAGAAGCTGATCGTGAGGGCAGAGAGGTACTGAAGGCCATATAAAGATATGTGACTTTAAAAAAGGTCGCTATGCATTTTTGTACATTAATTTGTCAAATATATTTTGATTTTTAAAATCCAATACTTTGACTAGCAAAATGTGTGGATATACAAAAAAGTTTTGAAAAGAACCAGTTTAAAAGAATACAGTAATTTGTTCATGAATCGTACATCATTACCATATTGATTATCTTCATGGGACATGCATCAGCTTAGACTGATCTGTAATGATTGATGGTCATTAAAAAATAAACTCACCTGATCCACGGAAGGTTCCAGAGAGGCGTATCAGGAAAAAAAGGAAACAAGAGCATTAGAATATTACAAAAACTTTCAAAATACAGTACTATACTATAATACACATTGAAAAGGATTCTATCATCTAAAATGTTATTAAATAAATTTAACACTCATCTTAAACAGATCATGTGAGATACGGAAATTGTAGAAAAGTCTGCTAAGTAATGAAATAAACAGGCTCATGTTATAACAGGCATATGAAGTTTTTATAAAACATCAAAAAGGTGGCTTCTCATTTTAGTAAAATGTGTAACACGTACAGTATTGAAAATGGCTGGCTAAATGGAACATACTTCAATTTGACCACAGATATTTCAGTTTGTTATGTTTATAAATAGACTGGGGGTTTTAGGATTCCCAGCAGGGGCCCCCACCCCATGATCCTGAGCTGTACACCACACCCTCCATAGGATCCTGAAGAGAGCAGGGAGGGGTGGGTCACAGATGGAAACAACTTGGCTCAGGATAATATAGAGGAAACCCAGGACCAGTTTACGTCAGAACGGAACCGACCCAGAACACCGTCCATACTATACCCTGGTAGGAGGTCTCGTTGATTCACCTTCCACCAAGTATTCTGATGTATTAATCATCTATTTCAAGATGTTCCACAGTGAAGTGTAAATCTTTGAATTTGACTCAAAGGTATCACACAGCTGGATATCAATCCCACCCAGGAACAAACAGGAAGTTACCTTCATTCCATCATGCATTCTTCTCAGTCCTAGCTATCCGAGTTCTTGAATCACTACCTACCACAGACAATGGCTAGCAGAACTCTATTGATGCTTTACCAGTAAGCTTGGTAAATACCACAGCCAATAATACTGCATTGTCGAGGAGGGAACCTGGGAAATTATGTTGTGCTCTGACTGAGACAGCTGCTGCAGGTCACAGGCACACATTGAATAGTGGCCCATTGCTAATGGTAATGACCGCATTCTGTACGAGGACATGAAGTCAGCTCACATTGCACCTACAAGGTGAATTTACTCCAGGCAGAACCCAACCCGATGCTGTCGTGAAACCGTCATATGAACATGGTGAGTTGTAAGAAAATCTTGCCGCCAACTTCTTCCCATTATTTATTTCCTCTAATTTCCAGTTAATTGTTTAAGGATACTGGACAGAACTGGCCAGAATCAAAAGAGGAGACTTGCACTTGTACTAGCATAAAAAAGAGAGATATATAGTGCCCTCCATAATGTTTGTAACAAAGACACATTTTCCTTGATTTACCCCTCTGCTCCAGTTTCAAATTTCAAATAGAATGATTTAAGTGTACATTCCAGACTTTAACATTAAGTTATTTGCATACATGGGGCGGCGCAATCACCTTGCAACCCTACGACCATGGTTTGAGTCTCCACCAGGCTTCCATGTGTGGAGTTTGCATGTTCTCCCCGTGTTGTCGTGGGGTTTCCTCTGGGTATTTCAGTTTCCCCCCATAGTCCAAAAACATGCTGAAGCTAATTGGAGTTACCAGATTACCCGTAGGCGTGCATGGGTGTGACTGGTGTATGAGTGTGCCCTGAAATGGGTTGGTACCCTATCCTGGGCTGTTTCCTGCCTTGCACCCGTAGCCTCTGGGATTGACTCAAGACCCCCCCCCCGTTGCAAGGTGGTCCCCTGAATAGGACAAGCTGTTTAAGAAAATGGATGGATGGATAGATTTGCATACATTTCAGTCTCTCCATGTAGAAATTACAACACCTTTTTATACGTAGACCCCCTCATTTCAGGGGACCATAACGTTTGGGACATTTGACTTCACAGCTGTTTGCGATTACTCAGGTGTGTTTCATTGCTTCATTAATGCAGGCATAAGATGCCTAGGCTTACTTCTACCATTTGGAGTCTAATAGCCATTGTTCAACATGAGGAGAGCTGTGCCAATGAAAGTGAAAGAAGCTACTATGAGCCTGAAAAACAAGAATAAAACCATTAGAGACATCAATGGAATGTGCACTTTAATCACATCCAAATCGTTTGATTTGAGATTCTAAACTGTAGAGCAGAGAGATAAATCAAGGACAAATGTGTCTTTGTCCCAAACATTATGGAGGGCACTGTATAGATGACAATGCTATGAATGTGTACACACAGAATCTTGTCCTGTCCAAAGAAAATGGAGACAAATGTAGTTTGAAGCCCTTCAAAACCAGCATCTCCTCTGCTGGAACTCAGCACATGCCAATTCCAAATGTTCTGCTATTCCACATCAACCTGTACTGTAAGTCCCCAGCCTTCCTGATGCACTTTCTTACAAGCCACTGGGAGCCAAAGTTCTGTCTAAGAAACTGACCATCAGCATGTGCAAATGGCTGCTTTGGATGTCCCCACTTAGAGTGTACTTCCTGGGCAGACTGACCTTCAAAATTCTGCCTGCTCACTGTGGCAAACCACAGATGGAACATATTAATCCCCCCCCCCAAGTTTTAACATTTAATTATATAGTGTATACTGGGCAGGGCATCGCTCAAACCTTTTCAATACCAGTACCATAATGATATCTTGACTTTGATACCAGTTCCTGAACAATACTTTTTTTGATACCATTTCCTGAACAATACTTTTTTTGATACCAATATGTTTTAAATCAATTTCAATATCAATAAAAATACATTAAACATTACAGCACAAATCTTTTATTTTAACAAGTCGCTTTCTTAGTTATTGGTTAGATACTGGTGGATCGACACAGCCTTTTATTTATATTTTACTTATATGACCGCAACATGTTTATCATTCATAAAAAAATCTGGCCAGCAGATCAATCTTTCATTTTTCACTGAATGTTATCTTGCTAATAAGTGCTGACACATTTCACCGCCAGCACCAGCAATATATGGAGACACAAGCAAAAAAAAGTATTCAGTCTTATTATTGAGGTACAAAAATAATTCCATCTGCTCTGTCCCTTTTTCAGCACTTCCACATAACTTCCATGTTATCGCCCGTGCTTGTGGTCAAGCAATCAGCAAGTTTCTCACTGTGAGCGCCTCTTCAGTAGTGCCATCGGACCGAGTTCCACTGATCTCACTCACACACACATGCTTATACATAAACAACAATTTTCAATCTTAGCGGGTGTTTCAGGGGATATCTGACAATGTGGTAAGCCACTATATGGTGGGCATATTTGGGCATAAATGAGGAGAATATTTGCTAGTTGCATCGTTTCCAAAAATGGTTGCAAAATGCCACTGAATGGTTGCAGTCTGGAACCCTGTGGAGGCACACTTTTGATTTGTTAGGCATTTTTTACACTATGCGACAAACAAAAACTACAACACTCACACGTGAACCAGTTCGCAAGTTTGTCTCTGATCATACGATTTTTATTTGTGAAATGTTATGTTAGACAGCCAATTACCAGCAACTTTAATTTTTGCACAAGTACACTACATGCTTATTAGCTCACAGAAGCTGAGATTTACTTTTTGGGAATCGGAATTTAGCACCCAAAGATGATTTATTTTTCGATCCTCAATAGGATAAGTGCATTTCGGTTGGTACCACAAAAGTACCGATGTGGTACGGGTTTTTGGGATGACCTCTCAATCAGCCGATAATAAAACAATAGTTCTCAACTCTAGTTCAGACGTCCCATTGTTATTATCTAACTGAGAGGAAATCTCAAAAACTCGCACCCACACCTGCCCTCCATGGAACAGGTTCCCCACCACTGTCTTTAACGCTCCTGATACACACTAAGGCTATTCAGGCATAGCTTAGCTGACATCCATGCAAATGGGGAGGTGGGGAGGTGTGGTGAGCTCCTGTCATCGACTGCTTTTCGCCAGTTATAAGTACATTTGTCAACGGGCATACTTGAGGGGGAAAAAAAGCAAATGGAAGACAAAAGAAGTACTCAAAGTGCAGTATGTGACCAGCAGGGCTCCCCGAGACCATCCTGTTCTACAGTCGACAACCACCTGCTCTTTCACGCAGGTGGTCGGATGCTATTCTCTACTACTGTACATGCCTCCCTCCTCTCAGAATATGACAGATGAAAGAAAACTACTGCTCTGACGCTTCCCGAAGGCTTGGCTGCTGCAGGATTTAACTGTTGATAAACAAAGTCAGGCCAGCTACAGTAACGAATCAGCCGTGACCTGAATGGCTTTTTTTTTTTTAAAGCTAATCTCGGACGCTTCTAAGATGGTCATATCCCCATGTGATTGCAAGGAAGTAAAATGCTAGCTAATGTCAGACAGGGCCCATCCTTGAACGAAATGCCCATGCCACAGCACCCCCAACAGGGCACATCGTAATAATAATGAAACGGTCCTTATAATTACTACAGATAAAAACATGATTATACATACACCATTTTATTTGACAAGCAACAGGAAATGAAAGTCCAAACATGCATCTAGAAGGCAATAAATTTAATAACCATAATGGTTTCCTACAATTGTAATGCCAATACAAATAATAATAAAAGTACCAAAGTCAATTAAGATGTTTTATCTCGGTGCCTGTTTTATTTCTGATTCGTCACTGGAGAGAACTGACAGTTACACTCCACATTAGCCAATGCTATTATGGGCTGGCAAGCCCAGTAATTACAAATGTTCCAGATTTTTCCAGGAGAAACTGGCTACAGGCTACAGGAGTGGAAGGTATATCATGCAAGAGACCTGGGATATTGCCATCCAGTGCATTGCTAAGTTAATTAACCAATTTACAGGCAAAATGAAGCACTGTCCCTTGGCCAGCATCATTCACTTTATTTTAAAGTTAAATTGCTTTTCGTTAATGTTATGAGAAGTTTTAGGCAGAAAATATGCAAGTAACTGACAAATACCCCCATGCAGTTATACAACATATGCAAAAATGCAAGATTGATCCAAGAAATCATGAGGCAGAGATTAGCTTAGACTTAAGCATTATGAGACATACTGTACATCAGCTTAGGCTTCTTAAGCGTTATGCAACATACATTAACTAAGGCTTACACTTCTTAACTAATACAGTAAATAGGCTTAATATTTGTGAGACAAATATTACCATAAGCTTAAGCATTTTAAAACACACATTAGCTTAGGCTACAGTTTAAATTCACTCTGCTAACAAATGAACATAATGTATATGTATTACAGTCCATAAAGTGAAGCCTTGTAAATGCAAAACTATACTTAAGAAAGTCTCAAAAATACCTGAAATAACATATCCCCTACCTCCACAGGTCTGCTCTCAAAATCCCCTGCCTAAGGTTCACAACAAGTGTCATCCATCGCCCCCCTAAGCCAATCTTCCGCCATCTTGGCTGACTTTTGACCTTGTGCACACTAGAGATGTCATGATTACTCGATTAAACTCAATTATTTAAAGCAGCTATTAAAATGATGAGGTCCAAATACAGAGCAAAAGTCTTAGTTGTGTGGAAACACTTCACACATTAGAAGTTGTCTGTGATTACTAAGAATGAGAAATATCACAATAGAATGACTGCAATGCAACTGCAGTAGCCCCCCAATATCCTTGGGTTATAAGTTCCAAGACCTACCGTGGACAATAACAAACCATCCCCAGACCCCATATATATGTGCTTCTGAACCAATTTGTACCACCAGCACAATTTATACCTCGCATGTCTGCACATGATCATGTTTAATAAAAGTTCTGCACAGCACCGAAACTGGTGTCTGAGTACGTGTCTATGGGTTTCGTTACGGTGGGTTGCCACTATTATGCTGCAATAAAGTCAGTATATTATGTCAGTAGGACAAAGAACTGGAGAACTTTATGTTAATTTGTCCATTTTTAATGATCCCACAGATTTGGCGCGCCACAAATGAGTGCACATGACTGGTAACCAGGTACGCATTCGCGGCCATTTCTTGTTGCAGCACAAATGCGTATTTTATGTGCATTCGCACTGTTATAGCAAGAAATTCACCTTTACGGGGCTAATTTTTTGTCTCTTTCGCGTATAAACGCTAAAAGGACCAGTGATTTCTTGTCATGAGAGCACGAATGCACATAAAATAGGCAAAGAAAATTGATTGTTTTAAAAGTCAATGGAATCATTAATAAAAAGGGTCTGTATCGTGTTTCACAAAGCCAAATTTCTTGCATAGCCGGATAACTTGTCAAGTTTATCCAAGTTTAAATGGATTTTAACTTTGTTCGCTTTTATTTACCCCGGACTACCTTGATTCCAATAACTTATCTGGCTTATTTGCTGTAAATGTAGACAATATGGGTGCTGTAAAATGGCAGGATGAACATATCGGGCGGTGCAGGCGGGCATAGTAAAATTGGGTAGGTGACAACACCAACTGTTTACCTCGAGGCAATTAACTGCTTATTTGTTAATGTCATATCTGCCCGGTACAATTTTTGTTTTTAAAGCTCGCTGGTTCTTGGCTTGTATAAATCTCCCACCGTATGTGCACCTTACAATTCAGCGTTTGACCAGTTTCCATTTCCGCTATGTGCATATAGGTTCAGAGCTAGTTCTGTTTCTGTTGAAAATTTATTCAGTTCTATAATAAAGAGCGTGTGCTGCCCTAGCACCAAGTCTCCTCGTTCTTCGTTGCGCTCGCGATGCCTCGGTTCACCCACAGCAACAGTGTGTTCCAGTATTCAATATTCAGTTTTTCATAAGGTGTATATGTATTACTAAACTATGATTTGGCTAACTATAGTCTGACAGTGTTATAGAATGAACAGAAAAGGACAATTATATCTTTAATCGCAATTATTTCATTATATTTTTTATTATTATTTATTTTATTTATTATTTTATCATCACTTTCACAATTTATTTGCTTAATTTACTATCTACGATGCATCTCAATAGAATCGCTGATAAAGCAAAGGCTAGCCCATTGTTTAACTGCATCACCTTACATAAAAACCATGTAAGTAACCATGTAATAACCAGTGTGCATAATAACCATGTAAGTTCACATTGCGATATTTGAAGTCTTCAATCTTGATATTTAGAAGTTGAAAATTAACTACAGCCAAATAGAACCTATAGAGTCTGTCAAATATGTCGGTGGTGCCAACAGACACAAATCAGTGTCACAAATCATTTGCTTTTGTTCAATATCATCTCTATGGAATCCATCATATTTCCATACAGTGGAAAACAAATGTTTTTTCTTAACTAATTTGTTGGTGTTTTTTCTTTCACATGCTACACTATCTATAAGCCAAACAGCATGGACAAGAATAATTATCACTGGCTCAGATAGTGTATGCAGAGCTCACGCAAAAGCAGTGGTGGTAAACTTTAGATTTATTCCTTAACATATACTAGGTCATATTGAAAAGGAACCATCATAAAATTGCAAAGCTTGCTAAGTTTTGTTTCCTTTGACAGTAAAAATGTTTTAGTGCGACTGGTCTCAACCCTGCTGACTATCACCATCCTTGTGATGTGATAATTGCATGTGCATAATATACAATGTTGATATCATGCAGGCCTAGTTAATAAGGGCAGCACAGTGGGTATTGTGGTTGTGGCACACAACAGCTATGTGTGTGGGGGGTTTACATGTTCACCCCGTGTATGCATGGGGTTATGCAACATCTGTCATGCCAAATTTCACGGAAGAAATTTGGCATGACAGATCCTTCAGTTTCCTTCCACTGACCAAAAAATGCAACTTAACTGAATTGGAAGTGCCTATTTCAATGCATGTGTGAGTAAGTAAGTGTGCACTCTGCAATGGGCTAAGCCCTCTCCAGGGTTTGTTCCTGCTTTCAGCCAAGTGCAATAAATATTAATTATTTTATATTAAATAATACATTATATTATATTTAAACGATAACTTGATTATTAATGTAATCAGTAGTGACAGCCCTAGTTCAATCTTTAGGGTATACAGAACGTATATAAACCTGTGCTAGCAGCTTCCTGTCTCAGTAAGGTCCCACCAGAGAGGTGAACGTACTTAGAGAAATCCATGCAGCTTTAAGCAGGCAACGGTTGCATTAAAACCAAGATTCATTTAGCTTGCTGCATAGACCAATCAGTCACCATGGCAATATGACAAGAGACTGTAATTTCAGCACAAGCAGCAGCCCCGCTTTCCTCCACAGCTCCGTTTGCTTCTGCTCTGAGAGGTTTAATTTGGTATTACCCTCCGTGGTGGGCTAGTTGTTCCCTACTTTCACCATTTATAATACACAAAAAAGACCAAAGTCCTGCTAACTAACCCTTGTCCTTTGATAAAAAGAGGAATGTTTTACGCCTGTGTATTTTTAACAAGGTAAATTTTCACTGGCTGAATTATAATGACATATTCTACATTCCCATGTGAGTTTAAACCAAATGAATCTCCAGTTTAAGAATTAACAAACCTAAAGCTTTGATACAGTATTCATTAGGTCTAATATCTGCTGCCGCCTATTATTGTCCTAATGATCCTCATTATCAGTAGAATTAAATTTCCTGTATAACATTGAGCATTTCTTGTGTCACGCTGTCTCCTCTATGTGATTCCTTTTTATGCACAGAAGAGTATACCAAGTCTCCCGTGGTACTACTTCTTGCATTTTAAGCTTCAGCTGTATGTAAACCACAGGTTTTGTTTTCCATACTTTAAAACCTCAAATAACACTGTGAAGCCACAGGATACATTTCACAATGTGACAGAAATGGGCAATTATAAATAACCATGATCACTGTTTGTCCCTTGATAAATAGAATGTGAAAATAGCTGAACTCATAAGATTGGAAAGAACGTTAAGATCAGGTGGAGTCCAGAATCTCTGGCTTTGAATCACGACACAATCAATAACTATTCAAATATACCAATAATATTTTGTTCCTTTCAATCTGTTCTCAGAAACATCAAGATGGTTCCATGTATTACTGTTGTTTTTCAGTGGAAAACACTGAGGCCCAGAGGATTCCTTCCCAGGCATTCTCCAGGGCCAACACAAGAAACCAAAACCAGAATTTGCAATGCAAAGAATTGAAGGGATATCTATGATGGTATATTATTTGCATTTATCCTTTGGTATGTTAAAAAACAGACATGGACAAATTTGTTGGTACCCTTACAGCTCATTGAAACAATGCTTAATTTCTCATGAAAAGTGATTCAATTAAAAGCAATTGTCTAATGTGTACCTTGCATGCCTTTAGTATGTAATAGAGTAAATCAATACATTTCTGAAATTTGTTGTATTTTACAAAGATATGTTAAAATAGTATGGACAGATTTGTTGCTACCCCTAAAGAGTCTTTTTTTCCTTGCATTATAGTCATGTTTCAAACTAGGTGTTTAACCTTAATTAGTATCACGGGTGCCTTTAAACTTTTCATTAGTCATTTAGTCTGTTTAAAGGGAAAGAACATGCTACTTTGTAGTTTGTATCATGGTGTGCACCACACTGAACATGAACCAGAGAAAGCAAAGGAGAGAGCTGTCGGAGGAGCTCAGAAAGAAGAGTATAGATAACCGTGGTAAAGGCTATAAGACCATCTCCAAGCTGCTTCATGTTCCTGTGACCATAGTTGCCAATATTATTAAAAAGTATAAGGTTCATGGGACTGTAGCCAACCTCCCAGGACGTGGACACAAGAGGAAATGCAACCCCAGGTTGATCAGAAGGATAGTGCGGATAGTAGAAAAAGAGCTGAAGGAACCATCCAAAACCATTCAGGCTGAGCTCCAAGGTCAAGGGACTTCACTTTCTGATCACACCATCCATCGCATTTCGACAATAATGGAAGAACAACCATTGACAGAAAAACATAAAAAAAAGTCAGAGTGAAATTTGCCAAAATGTATGTTGATGAGTTATATACAGTAATTAAGATTACAAAGATAAGAAACAGCTAAGATGTACAGCGATGTGGCTAAAGAATTCTTTCAATAGGCTTTCTTCAGGAGAAAGCAATTTGGGCAAAAACTGGTCTCAGATCAGCAACAGTTAGAGCGATGTTAGGAAACTGGCCCATTGTAGTTCGATTATTCACGTCCTGTAGCAAAATGTTAGCAACATACTAATTTTTCCTATGTGACATAAAAATTTGTCAAAATGCCACCAGTTACAAATGATTACTCATATAACAAAACAAGAGGGTTTTTTTAATACTTGTTTTAACCACAGACCAATTTTCTGAAACCCCATTCACCTTTCTCATAGGCTTTTTGCCAAGGGAACCGGACGTCTGAAAATGCTAACAACCTGCCTAGAAATTGACGTCAGACCAGCACTCTCTTTTGCCCCCACGCCAAACCTCTTGATCCACGGGAAACATTGCATTCTGCAAATTATTTGAGCAGAAAAACCTGAAGTCTTTTAATGGGGAGGGGCTAATGCAGCCTTGTTGTGAAACAGCAGTCTCACCCCCTCACCCAGGATGCACATGGTCCTTCATAAAGCAGGGAATCGAATTTTCATGGGATATTAATTGCTCTCCACCACGCAAGTACAGTAAATATTAAAAACTGCAATGTATTTACCCTGTGTTTTTCTTCATGGTTGTCTATAAATTGTCAATAATTAAATCTCTGAAGGGCGTTAACCCCAGTGCAATTACAGCTTGGTGAGATTAAAATAAACCTGTGTTCTACAGCAGTCAAGATCATGCTTGGTGCTACGTAATTAACGTCATCAAGCTATAGGCAATGTGCCGAGGGACAATACTATGTACTTATCCTGAATGCTGACTCGCAGCAGGGAGCAAAAGAAACCTTAATTTCTCCCAGATACTCCCTAGCAGTGGTAAAATAAATGGGATGATCAGGGTGTCCCCTGAAATCAGATTAGTCTCCCTCCCCCCATTTTCATTGACTCTAAGTGATGTTGACTATCAAACATGGAACAAACACATCCACTATACTGATAAAAGTATTGGACCACATAGCCATTACACCCACAGGAATTTTTATGACATCCCAATTTAAATTCATAGGCATCAATATAGAATTGGTTCCCCCTTTGCAGCTGTAACAGTCGCCACTCTTCTGGGAAGGCTTTCCACAAGATTCTGGAGTGTATCTGTGGGACTTTTTTGCCCATTCATCCAGAAGAGCATGCATATCAAGACATTTTGGACAATTCTGTACATCCCATTTTTGTGGGAACAATTTGGGGAAGTCCCTTCTCTATTTCAGAGTTACTGTGGCCCAGTGCACAAAGCAAGGTCCATAAAGACATGGTTGGGTGAGATTATAGTGGAAGAACTTGACTGATCCATATGGAACCCTGACCTCAATCCCATCCTCACCTTTGGGATGAATTAGAATCGAGAAAGTGAGCCAGGCCTTCAACATCCAATATCAGTGTCTGCTCTTCTGGATAAATATAGCAAAAATCCCCACAGACACACTCCAAAATCTTGTTACTCTATTGTAATGCCAGCCACACACAAGTATACAGTGGTACAAGATGTCATTCCCCCGGTACCATGGTACAACATAAGACACATGTGGGGGGTGATATTTTCACAATTACAGGGGTATGGTGCAGAGTACAGAAGTGTAAACATGGGGGGTGGACATGAACCACACAAAGTGCTTACGACACAGTAGGACGCCAGACAGATTATCCATCCATTTTCTGTAGCCACTTGCCCTATTCAAGGTCATGGGGCATACGAAGCCTATCCCAGGGACTATGGCACAAGGCAGGGAAGAACCCAGGATGGGGTGTCAACCCATCGCAGAAAACTGGGAAATCTTCTAGAATTGATAGAAAATTACATAGAAGTTATACCTTTTTTTAAAAAAAAAAAAGTTCATATTAAAATGGTTTCTCAAATGTTGAAACTTGATTGTGCGGCAAGCTGTTTTACAAGTGTAGAGCTAATGTGAAACGTGATAAAAGTAGAAGAAAAACAAATTATGAGGGAAATGTGTTGTTTAGTAAGACAGACATCAGCTGTGTTAACACATATAGCCTACCATGTATGGGGTTGTGGCTAATATTTCAAGCATATTTTAGCCCTTTAACTTCTGTGACTTGGTTTCCTGCTATAATTAGAGAAAGACGCATTTAAATAATAATTAAATTGGGCCCGCCGATCGATAAAACGATTCAACGTTATTCCGGCAATCAGCCCCCACCCTCACTCGTTGAGTTTTAACGCCGACTGTTTACATACCATCAATATATCATAAAAAAATATTTTCAGCATTAATTTATAATAATTTATGGAAACGTTTTTTTCTTTCTTCGCATATGACACAGCATTATGAGAAAAGGTGCAAAAAGTGTACGAATTACCTCAGAGGAGTTATTACCAACTGGCAAGTTTGCAAATGGACAAATTACCTTAGAGAAGTAGTTACCAGCTGTCAAGCTCGCAAGTAGACATATTACCTCAGAAAAGTTAACAGCTGTCAGGTTCGTAAATAGATAAATTACCTCAGAAAAGCTCTTACCAGATGTCCGCTTCGCAAATGGACAAATTACCTCAGAGAAGTTGTTAGCGGCTGTCAATTTCGCAAAAGCTGGGCGGCAGAACGTTAGGCTACGAAAAAGGATTGATAGATCGCAGCTAAGATTACGCAGATAGGGGGCGCGGTGGGCACAACGGTGCGTCGTTTCCTGAAACTGCGTTGGAAATAGAGCGCACGCGATCTTAGAGGATTCAGGTCGATTTATTTGATACACGCTCCAACGGTGGCAACCTCTACACCACCACCTTATTCTATCAAAATTAACGGAAGACACTAGGCTTTTTCGAAATTCATTTTTCCCAACACAAAACACTGTATTTTCCCCCGAAAACAGCCAGACTACACGCTTATGAAACAAATTGCAAAAAATTGTCAATTTTAAAATACTATTTTTAAATGAACTTCAGTACAACTGATCCCTGTTAACGTTTCTATTATTGATCTTTCAGCTGTTTAACAGAAATGATTTTAGGCATGGAGGAGTTATGTCTAATTAATTGTCTCCATTGTTACTACATATTAGTAGGCATTATTTTTACCATTAGTGTCTATTATATTTTTATTAAATTACACAACGCCTAAATTACAATAAATTAATGTCCACTGAATTCCGTTCTCAGGGATTCTGTTTATTTAGCTTATTTTCTTCCTGAATAAAGCCACACTTAGAAGATCACACAACAGAATGCAGGCGTTAGAAAGAAGTTCACGATGAGCTGAACTGGTTTACTTGATGAGGAAGCCGGGTACATTCACGGTAGCCCATGGCAGGGAGTCAGTTTATAGTGCGTACCTGTCTGCGGGAGGAGTACCGGGGGGAAACCCACGCTCACGGTGGGGGAGGAGAGTGTCACGCCGGCTCCATATGCGACAACACTGCCGCTCACAACAGATCAGAAAGTCAGAATGAAATATGATTGGTACCATGACGCAATGTGTCGTTCTTATGCTTACACACAGCTGCAGTTTATTGTTAAATCGTAGCCAATGATCTGAGGGGGCAGCGTGAGCTTTCAGTAGCTAGAGAAGGGAGCAGGCTTACCGCAGCGGTTCAGGTGAACGATTCGGGACTTTGCGGTGGAAAACGAGAGACGAAAGTAAGAAAAAAAAACCATATAAAACTACATTATACACTCACCGGCCACTTTATTAGGTACACCTTGCTAGCACCGGGTTGGACCCCCTTTTGCCTTCAGAACTGCCTTAATCCTTCGTGGCATAGATTCAACAAGGTACTGGAAACAT
>JAODJX010000048.1:6786370-6799245 GCA_026776945.1 Isichthys henryi | reverse complement strand
CTTTCTTCCCCATTCTGAAGCTCGGTTTGAACTGCAGCGGTTCGTCTTGACCATGTCAACATGCCTAAATGCATTGAAATGCCACCATGTGATTGGCAGATCAGCAATTTGCGTCAACAAGCAGTTGGACAGGTGTGCCTAATAAAGTGGCCGGTGAGTGTATATGCGCTCACGGTAACTTCATTTAGGGAGTATATACAGCAGTAAAATTACAATTAAGGTGCAGAAATTGACCCCCAAAGGTGAACATCCCAAAGGTACAAAACAGCATTAATGTACCATCAATGGTACAGAAATGTTGCTCAGAGTACATTTCTGCACCTTAAAAGGTACAATTACTTAGTGCTAGGGGAACAACTGGCAGACCCTTGAGGATACCGTCTCAGTGACAAGCAGATTTTTACCCTTTTTCTGAGGGGGGCACCCTGAATATGAATATGGCACTCTGTAGTTTATTAGTTATCACATGTATTTATGGTCACAATTTTAAAGATGCATCATATTCATTTATTGTCATGTTGTTTTAGCACTTTAAAGGAAACTAAAAAAAAAAAGTGATCAAAACGTTAGGTAACTTTTATTTGATATGATTACATAGTACTTGATTTTTTAAATAACTGGCAAATGAAACTTACAATGTATGATATTACAGTTCATCACAAGACACACTCTTTGACTGCAGGAGGAGAGGGGAGTAATCCAGACAAACACAGGTGACTCCTCACATGCAGAGACTGAGGCAGGAATTTAACCTCCGATCTCAGAGGTGTGAGGATGCGGTATTAACCACTGATAATAATAATAATAATAATTGATACTTTATTGATCCCCGTAGGGAAATTGTCTTTAAATGTACAGAGTACAAAGAAAAGCTGGTCTGATATTTACACACTCAGAACTGCCATTTAATTCAGCATAGCCAAATTGCTTTACCCAGATCTCCATCAGCTTTGTTCCCATCTCTAATTGTGTGGGAGAGCCAGTCAACCTCAGCATGCTACGCTTTGTTATGACCTATTTGCACCTCAGTCTATAAGTAAACAGTACTTACAAGCTCTGGAGGTCTGGCCTAACACTGCGCCTGTTTCTCTATGAGAAGGACACTCTGGAATCCATACACAAGCAGACTGGATCTCCACGACCAGTTTTCCTCTGTCTTACATCAAATGGGAAGCAACATGACCCAGGTTCTCTTCCTGTCCTTATGTTCACCCAATATGGGAGGTACTGCTCCACGTGGCAGGATGCTCCCTGTTCGCTTTCCATAAGATTCCACACCTCATCACTTCTGCTGTGAGAACAAGACATAGCGGCTTCAGGGGCAACATGTACCGTGGTGATCCTGGGGTAAAGTCTCCTAATTTGAGTCTCTGTCCAGTCCCACTGCTGTAGCCCTGAGTAAGGAATTTAACCTAGACCTCACTGCTAAGACATCCAGCTGTGTAAACTGGTCAATACCAGGTGCACATTCAAATCAAGGCCAGAGCTAAGCATGCAAAGGCACAGCACTCTGCCTCTGTCACACAACGGCAAGCTACGAGACACAGAGGTGGTTTGTGGCAGCTCCACAGAAGATACATGCAGATGGAGTCACCTGCACTAGTAGATACTCATCTTAATGCGTGTTGTCATGAGGAGAGCAATGACAGCAAAACAGTATAGGGACTATGAGAGAGAAACATTGCACAATTTCTATAGTAAATTGTTTCGTAAAGGAAATATGCATTCTTCATTCTTCTCTTGTTTATACAGCTGTGTATTATGGTTACACAGAGTGCTTTTGGGTGGGTGTATCAGCACCTTTCCTGCGCTGTTGTTATCCTTCACATTTTATTGTGTTTTTCCAGATTTGGGACAGTTTACAGCTCTTGCCGAAGCTGGTGACGGTGGTGAGTCGACCTGGACTGCGGCGCAAGTCCTTTTGTTAGCACAGAGCCCAACAGGATCAGTCACCCACTGACCCACCCTAGATGACAGAGGTCCCTGCGGCAAACATGTTCAAGCATTGTGACGCATTGCCGGGGGGGGTACCCCATAACCATCTCATAAAGACAAAACAGTGACCAAATTATTCCTTTCTCACCTCCACCCCCCCCCCCCCCAACAGTCCTGCTATTCCCCAGACTGCCAGTCCTGCATTCATTTCCTTCCCTCCTTTATTGCATGCCTCTCTTTGCTCTGCATAGATCACCCCCTGTCCAATCGCCATGTCACAAGCTTCTGTTTACACACAGCAATTCTAACTGAGTGGCATTAGAGTGAAAAGCAATAGGTAACTAGGTAACATGTAATATAGCATGTCGGTAACTGGCCCGACTCCATCATTAACCTCACTACCCATGGTGATGGTGACAGCAGTCAATCTCAGCATGGCAGCTGAGCAACCGGTAACCCCCCCGCTCCCCCCCGAAAGCACCCACACACATGGCCAACCCTTTGTCAGTTTCATAATTGACATTGAAAATTCACCATACAACTCTTATAATAATAATTATCCATCCAACCAGCCATTCATCCATCGCATCCAACCTGAACTGGGTCATGGACATGATAATAAAACAAAATGTACCGAAGGGTAATTACAGAAAATGGAAACTGAGGTCTCAAAGTTATAACAGATTATTAAGAAATGTCATTTAATAAAACTCATATAAAAAAACTGAATGGGTAGATTTACCCCTCCATACACATACACTCACAGGGTGCACCTCTCAGCAATTCAGACCACTTTGGATGACAGTTTTACAAATAAATACCCACATCTTACTCAGAATTTATCTATGCTAGCAAGATGCTGAAAGTGATAGATGCTTGTCTCCAGGAAGCAGATTAGGCAGCTGTATCATTTCAGCGTGCAGAGCCCATTCTGCTGCAAATAAGGCAGCCTCATTAAACCACGGTGTGCTTTCAGAATCGCATGCCCATTGGGCATGACACTAAGTGAAAGTTGTCAGGGTTCAGCTGGGAGGGATCTTCCTGACACCCAAAGAGACACTGCTATGCATCTTTTTGAATAAAAAAAGGTTACAAAATTACACCAAATATGGGAGATCTGATCTTCAGATTGTGTCAGTGTTTATGTAACCGCACTGTTTGCCTTTGCGTGCAGAAAACCTCTCAGCCAAAAAAGCTGAAACATCAAGGCTCCTGTGTATATTAGGTTAAAACTCCTAAAGCATGGAAAATTATGCTGAATCTCTTAATCCAGAGTACAATGCGCTTCTCACATGCTGGAAAAACTAGAACAAAAAGCTGTGAAAGTCCTTCACGCGGAGTTCCTGTGACAACTTTTATCTGTCTTATGTAGCGCTTGGCTCTGCTGTACTTTACCTGGCTGCTGTCCACTCTGGCTCGACAAGACAATCTTTCGGGATGGATAGTTCTGACTAAGCTCAGATGACAGACAAATCAAAACCACAACTGTTGCAACACAGTAAAATGTCTACCCACCCTACCCATGTCGGGGGAAATATCAGCGCAGCGTTAGCTGCTAACGACAGAGTAGAGAAACCCACAGTAGGTAGAAGGAGAACGCGGAAAAAGAAATAAACTTAAAAACCAGCAGTCAGTTGCTAAATTAGTTAGCGTGAGAGAGGAAAGTGTGGGAGACCACCGAGGAAGCAGATGGGTTTGCTTCACATGTTGACAGCAAACACCACCAGTTCAGGAACTGTAACATACATGTGAAATACATACTGTGAAAAACATTAAATTACTCAGCACCATACAATTTACCATACGACTTGTGTGACAATCAGGACGTTTACATGCACGCTAAGAAACTCAAATTATTGTGTTACGTCGACTAAAACCAGATGTTTAAAGTATATGTAAACATCATACTTTGGCTGAAATCATACTATATCAAATTTGTCGAAGTCGGACTAAGACACCCAGATAATGCGATTGGGAATCGATTTACTCCGGCATGAATACATTCAATCGGATTCATACGGACTGGCCTGGGCACTCTTAGCATGCTCTACAGCTAAACCCCCCCACATGCGTTGACCCGGAAGTAACGGAAGCAGCCGGTACACATAAAAAACATAGGTTGTGCTGTTGGTGTACGGCAGTGTCGTCTGCCTTCGGAAAACACCATAGCCTACAAAGAATAGCATGCATCTACATCGTAAAAAATTAAATTAAATGTACACCGCTGTTAAGATGTCCAAATCACTGTTTCACTAAAGGATGCTTTCCCAACACACCAGGTATCGTACTTTTGGTACATGAAGAAGGCTCCAAAAGTACGATTCTTAAAGATATTAGTTTTCCACTTGCGTGAAAACTGGTACCAGTGCTGAATGACATCACAACACGAGGCGGGGTATTTTGTACTGAATTTAAATCCTGATTTTGTATCTGTTCTTCCAACTAGATCGCAGTTAAAGCTTGTGTCACTTCATTTGTCCACACATCCCTTCTATTAATACTAAGTTTATATTTTTTTTACGTCTGTGACGTAATAGATCAACCGGAAAAAAGCCCAATTCTAACCAGCTGAAAGCAGCGATATCAAGTCAGACATATCGATTTTTGGATTCCGAGATTACGTCACATCTGCTAAAAACTCAGAAAAACCGAGTGGGATGTGACCCATATTAAAAAGCAAAGATGTTTTTTGCTTAGCCGGACAACTTGTCGGATTTAAGCTACCTCAGTTTAAATGGCCTTTATCTTCATTCACTTACAATTAGTCTGAACTACCTTAAATCCGACTAATCGTGAAATCCAAGTCTAGCCCGGTTAATTGTTAGCCATTGTTAGCAATATCAGTTGATAACACATTACAACCATTATGCACAGCTTGCTTTACGTATAAAACTCCGTAGCAACACGTCCACAGATAAGTTGGGCGGTAAAGTGTATGCGACCGATTTAATGAGCCATAAATGAGAAATAGTGATTAAACAGTATAAAACTACAACTTTCACATCTGTTGATAAAGGGCGCAACCATCTTGGATTCTGAACTCGGGATCCTCTGTGCTGCTCCGAGATATTTCTCGGATCTCCGAGAAACGGGAGCGCGCATGTCGTCAGTACAGTAGTTCACTTAAATGGCGTAGTTGAGATATAACCGTAGCTCGACTTAGCTGTTCATGTAAACATACTGAATAATTGTCTATCCATTTATCCTCCAAATTCGTATCCAGAGCAGGGTTGCAGAGATGATTCTACTGAAATATACTAAATTATATATTTCTCTAGAAATATATCAAATTTATAATATCAAGAAATGTTATTTAATAAAACTCCTGGAAAAAAAGAACAAGTAAAGACATGCTAGAACCAAAGTAATAATTGCCTTACAGAATCAGTGAACAGAAAGTATTGATTTCCAGAACTCTGTTTGAGTGATGCCAGATGTGTTCTTGTGGGTTGGATTCCACCTACAGGCCAAAATCACATGGTTAGGTGAGCTGAAAACAAGAACTTTCAGGGTAAGGAAGGGTAAGGATTGTGGACACGAGTTCATGTCAGGTGAAAGAATCAGGATCATTTACTTTTGCTGTGTTCAGATATCAGCCACATCTGAGTACCCAGACTGTGATAAGATGTAATTAAGTGGCCCAGCATTATGATCACCGTCTTCAGTGGCCAACAGCAGAGCACACTTTATCATGGTAGGTGGAAAAATAGCATCATCACTCCATCTTCACAGAGTAGAGGATAATACTAATATCAGCACTGCATCATCCTAGCCAACCTGGAATTCTGGGTTGGCAGTCTACATAAAACAAGTTAATGATGAAACTCTTAACATACATGGCTAAACTAAGTAGTTTGTGATCCAAGGTTGCCAACTTTCATACATCTGGCGTACAAGCTTTCAGACTCTCACACTCTAAATTTTGCGGCAAATGGGTATTATTCCATTAAAATTAGCTGCATCAAAAGCGTTGGGGCAGTTTGCAAACCATACAGACTATTTGCAAGGTAATAATACTTTTACATACATGTAAATGCGTATGGAGACTTGTCTCGAATTGAAAATCTCATGTCAGCCAGCTGACCAAAGTTGGCAACTCTGATGATCTCCCACCTTGAATGAGGACAAACCAGAGATAAGGGCAAAATTACAGTAGCAGACACTGCTACTGCCTTTTGGTCAACTGATCGGCAATAAGTAGGCCACCCTACGCCTGTGGTTGGAAGGTCACCGCTGCGGTCGACAGAGTGATGTCACCACTGGGCACTTGAGCAAGACCTTTAATCACAAATGCTGAAGGGAGGGGTTAACCCTGCTTTCTCAACTTTATGTCTCTGGATAAAAGTGCCTACAAAATAAATCAATGTAATAATAAGAGTAACCAACAGTAGGAAAAACAACTCCCTCTTAAATACACACATAGTATCACATTTATCTTTGCCTCATTGCCTTAATTCGTAACTGCAGTTGAGCATATTAGGAAGGTATTCATATTGGCATTCAGTAAACATCTGAGATTGATAACAGCACAGCACGTTTACATGGCCGTAGTAAACATTCACCATTAATGGACACATTCACAGACGGCTTATCATAAAACTCAATAATGCAGACTGTAGTGTGGTTTGCAAAGAGCTCCTTAAAAAACAGACACACTCAGTTTGCGTGATTATAGTAATTATTCAGGAAGGAGAGGGAAAATACCAGTCTTAAGGAATGGCTTTAAACTATTTTGACTGTAAACAGCATTTCAAATAAAACTAAACACCTTATACAGTAAATTCAATAAATCCCGTAAATACATATTCAGTTGGAGCTTGGAAAGCTTCCCTTTGCCATCTTTCCATAAAACTGACCTCCTCATACACGTGATTCATGGATGGATATCAGAAGAAAAAGCAGCCCAAAACATGGCAGCTTAGAGGGCAACAGTGTCATCAATGCATATTCCTGTCTGTTACTGCCTGGCTCTTCAAGTAGAGAGTCTATACCAGTATGTTCTCTTACATAATCCCCCAAGGTGCTGAAATGCTGATCAGGTGACTCCCTTTGGCTTAGGCTGCCTGAGATGAGTTAGAAAAAAGGGCATGTCCATACAGCCATTAGTCTACCAAGGCCCCTGCCTTTGACTGCCACCCAATCTACAATGTACTGAACCCCCACGGCCACCCGTGCAGGTGGTGGACCCACAGGAGGGCGAACCCATGTAACTCTTTTGAGCTTTTCCTAGCCAGGCTCCATGCGTAGAGACCCAACAACCAGGCTTGCTCCCTTCCTCAAGCCGGGCTTCAGGACGGGGCCCCAATCTTGCTAATTTGGATGATGTTACATGGTCGGTTTTCTTCATGGGGTTTTCTGAATCGCACTTTGTCTGGCCTCTCATCTAGGACTAATATGCCTTGGAAGTCCCTACCAGAGGCAATTGCTCTCAATAACATAGCTCCTAGAATCACCAAAGTGCACAAAACCCCTCCACCACTAAAAGGTAACAGTTTGTGGAGGGAGGCTGGGGACACTGAGTCAGAATGTATAATGTTCTGTGCTTCCGTTGTTGAGGCAACTGTGCAGAGCTGTGGCCTAAGGGTGTTAGTGCCTATCTCGGCGATACCCCCCAAACCCAGTGGTATACAACCGTGTCCCCCTCAGGGGTCCTATGAGGGGTGCTTTGAGAAACTGGGATGCAGGGTCCATTGTTATGGGTCATCAGATCCCTATATAACCAGAGTGAGTTTGTTTCACACTGCCCATAGTAAGTCAGACTTGTTCTCAGTGGGTGTTGGACTCTGCCAGGTCTCTTTGACTCCGATTCTGTTCGTAACCTTTATGGACAGAATTTCAAGGTGCAGCCAAAGAGCAAGAGGAAGTCCAGATCATTGACCTTAGGATCATGTTTTTGCAGATACTGTGGTCTGATGGTTTCATCTGCCTGTGACCTTCAGCTTGTACTGGGTTGGTTTGCAGCCGAGTGCGAAACGACTAGGACGAGCATCAGCATCTCCAAGTCTGACGTCATGGATCTTAACCAGTAAAGGATGCATTGCTCTCCTCAAGCGGAGGAGTTTAAGTATCTTGGGATCTTGTTCATGACTGAGGAAAGAAGGGAGCTGGAGACTGACAGGTGAATCGGTGCGGCGCCAGCAATTACATGGATGTACCACCCTGTCATGGTGAAGAGAGCTGTGCTGAAAGGCGAAGATATTGATTGACCTGTAGATCTGTGTTCCTACCCTCACGTATGGTCACAAGCTTTGTGTAGTGACCATGAGAATGAGAAAACGGATACAAGTGGCACAAATGAGATTCCTTTATAGTGTTCAGCTGTAGAGTGGGTGAAGAACGTGGACATTCAGGGGGGCTCTAAGTAGAGCTACTGCTCCTCCGCATCGAAAAGAGCCAGCTGTGATGGTTCAGGCATCTATCTAGGATGCCTCGTGGATGCCTCCCTGGGGAGGTCCTTCAGGCATGTCCATCTGGGAGGAGACAGAGGGGCAGACCAAGGACTTGACCTGGTAAAGCCTTGACATCCTGCTAGACGGGCTGGGGAAAGGGAGGTCTGGGCATATGTTTAGATTGCTGCCTCACGACCTACAATTGGATAAGCGACAGAAAATGGACTGAAGAATAAATGGATGGAAGGCAAAGGGCTTTTCGTACACTGCAATAGGCACCTTAACACTGAACATGACACTTCAACATAAAAATATACAGATGCAACAAAACACAAGATTACAAATAAGAAACTACTAATTCAACTGGCCATCTATAATAATAAAGTATTTTAGACCAGTTATTAGCATTTCTTAAATACATCATCCGAGTATTAGCTTTACCATGTTAGCCCAGCAATGACAATACATAAAGGAAACACCAGACTAAATAGGCATTAATAATAATAAAATAGGGTAAGGTTAATTGACACAGCACAAAAAATAATAATCTTTCAACCACTTAACCTGGTCAGGGGTGTTTGAAGCCCATTAGCATGGGGCTAAAGGCAGGAGTACAGGTCAAATACATACACACTCTAACTACATCTCTTTGGACTTTAGGAGGAAACCCACAGAAAATGCAGACTCAACCCAGGCACAGTGGAGGTAGGAATCAGACCCCGCCAACCGTGGAGTTGGTAATCAGTAGTGCTACCCACTCAGCCAGAATGCCTGCCACAGCCTGAGAAGGGAGGGGAAAAAAATCTCTCCTCCCTTTCAGCCACCGGCCTCTTAGGGGAACAGGTGTGGTTCAAGTAGGGTACTTCCTTACTTCCTGCTGCTAAATAAATGCAAATGAGCCTAACATTACAAACCAATGTGGAAACAAGATGAGTCGTCAGTGACTCGGAAATAGCAATCAGTTCATAAAGCCTGCAGAACCGGCAACGCATCGCCAAGGGTCACACGTAGGGTAACATCGGCCGAAGGTCAATGGGACATGATGAACCATGAACAAATATCATGAGGAAGAAATTCATCCAATGAAAGCATAAGGAGGGCTGAGCACTGAGGTCCCGTCAATATTAGATAAAAGGATGTCGATGTTCTGTGCACTGGAGGAGGGTGGTCAAGTCTGCAGCAAATCTTCACCCATGTTTCAGCAAAGGCCACATGTTACATTTCCGTTTTATCTATTTAGCAAATGCTTTTACCAAAAGCTGGGTCAGCCAATGGCTGGGGCTCAATGGCCTTGGTCAATGGTGAAATCACTCTGCAAACCTTGGGAACTGAACCGGTCGACAAGCCACACCCAATGGACAGAGCTGGGCCCTTGCTCTTTACGATACTCTGCCTAACCACCCTGCCCACCCTCACTCCAGTATTGAGACTTTGTTGGGAGGGGGACTGATATACACAGTCTTGAGTATTATGCTTGGTGAAGAATGCCAGGTCGTCCCAATGGACTAACATCCTCTGTGCCTCATCATCAGGAACACGAAAGTAAAAATTCACAGCTGAAGCCGATGGGGGTGTTTCATCCATGCAACAACACCTGGTGAACCTTGGCAGACTCCGTAATTACACATGAATGAAACATGTATCTACTTATAAAGCTAGAGCCATCGTACCCGGCAGTATAAAGGCTGATCCTCATTAGAGGAGGCCGCCCAGCCCCTGGAGATAATGGCTCATTAGTGTTTAATGAACTCCTACTACTTGGCAGCATGCTTTCGGTGTTTTCTCGCGGTGAGGTTTCCATAACCCCATGTTCCCAGCTCCCAGGGTGAATCATCTCAGCAAACACCCAGAATGAGTTCACGGGCGCACTCTGTGACATAAACCAGGCAATGTGGCCATTGCTGCAAGTTAAGGCAAGTCAAGGTATACACGCAAAAGGTGTTACATGTGTGATTGTGTCAAAAAATACTCACCAAAAAAATACTCACTATCACTAATGCATCACTAAACTAAAATTGGATTACCAGCTATCTTGGGTTTCTTCCTCACTGTTTCTTTATTCTAGTAATTTGCTTCTAACTGAAGCAGCACTGGATCATATAATTACATCATCCACTTAACATCTGCGTTGATATATCGTGGTTTACAGTATGATTAAACATAATGGTGTGATATGAGTCTGGCTCCTGTCATCAGCCTTAAATTAGATGAGGCTTTAAACATGTCAGGTTAACCTGATAACTTCTGATCCCCTGCTCCTTCTCTCAGCTGCAGTATGAAAACACAAAACGCCACAGCATGCCAGTCCCGCTTTTATCCGGTGACCGGTACTAATAAAACAGTAAAGAAACATCTAGCAGCTAAGAAAATCAGGCTCTTGCAAGCAATATAACAGGTGTGCATTGGAGTTTGGTATGTGCATTTTTTAGCTTTTCACCCTATTTTTTATATTAGGTGCTTTGGCTTTGGGGCAGCAATTGCCATCAGTCGTGTCTCTTAAGGTGACAAACAGGGCAGGGCAAAGGCAGCACTCCAGACAACCGGCTATGCTAATGGAGATGCCTGACTCGTGCACAGTACACTCTCCTCCATGGTCTGCCGTGAAAACAACTCCTTTCTCCTAACAACTAAAACCAAGTATCTTAAAACACAAACCAAAACCTAACAAACTCTGCGTTCTGAATGTTGCGCTCAATTCCTCCGAAAATACTCGTGATTTCCTTCCGTTGCACCAAGGCAATTATGAAAATCTGCGGCACAACAATGAATTCTTTCTGTGCATTTATCCAATAAGACAAAGACAGAAAGAGATATACAAGCAGTTCTTGATTCATGGAAAGAAATCTCTTCCACAAAAACTCACGTAAGTCAAATTTCACACAAGTTGGATTAACCCCCATACCATTCAAGACACTGTATATCACATAACTCATGAGCCAAAACTTACTACTAATACGTATTGAAGAACACATGTCAATAAATGAAAATTTAAAATGTAAATCTGTATTTTTGTGACCCTGCCTGAATTTATTTATTCCTGCTAACCTTTTTTCAGCAGGAAGTGAGCAACTGAGATTCGGTCAATATGTAATGGTTTGTCATTTATTAGGCTTTGATATAGCATGCAAACTTTTTTGCCCTTTTCTGAGTAGCACAGCATTAGCATCGTCTAAGAATTTCTCTAAATCAAATATCTAAACAATTAAAGACCTACAATAGGACGTGTAAGATATTACAATTTTAATTTAAATTGCTGAGACATATGTGAATGAAAGCTACCTCAGCTAAGGGCAAAGCTATTCTTAAATTCATTCACTAATCTCTGAGCTCAAACTATGTTCTACCTCTGTTAATCTTGGCCCATGGCTATGAAAGTAAACAAACATCCCCACAATCGGAATTGCTGAAGTGTGCAGAAAGCTACCCGGGATCATTATGCATCCCAGTTTTCCAGTTTCACACATCCTGGGGGGGGCACAAAAATTTTCCCTTTAACTGGGACATTATTTGTTTGTGTCTCTGCAATAGACTTAACCTCGAAGGTCTGTGTTGTTCAAACTCAAATTTTAGTGATATCATTAGTGAAAGTGTGCATTTACTTAATCTCCTGTGACAAATCCCTAATAAAACTGCAAAAAAATATAGGAGAGGAATAATTACAAAGGCCAGCCACTACTGGGACATTTTATCTGTCAATCAGTCCTTGAAAAAACTCAAAACTGCAGGAAATTCAAAATGATAGAAATTTCGAAATGGCAAAACCATTTAGGATGTTCCAAGATTTGTGTGTCACAGAGGCATATTTAGGCGCTTAAGAGCAGGGGTACAGCACCAAAATGGCAGCCACTTTGATTAGCGGGGAGCACAAGGTGTCCACAGTTCCAAAGGTTATACTGTTAATTTTGTTTTATGTGATAGTAATTACAGCCCCATAATGGGAGCATTTCTTTCGATCACATATCATAGACATACATAGAAAGGCACAAAATTTCAATTAAGCAGCATTTTCTCATACCACAAATAAGGCAAGGGAAATTCCCCCAACAAGTGGATCTGCTTGCTTCTGGTTCAGGAGGCTTTTGGACCATCAGCACCTCTCTCCATGCCAGTGTGATTTCAGATGGGGAGCTTGTTTAGGAAACAAGCCCAAACCTGCTGCTCTGTGGCTGTCCTGAATCCCAAATAAACAATTCAGAATAAGGGACATCCATCATGTCTGCCCGAAAGCACAATGCAGTGTGTCTGTAGTGAACAGAAATGGGTATATGCTACTAAGCACACTAGAGTCAGCACACTCACTGTCCATCAAGCACAAAGTCAGCACACTAACACTCCACCAAGCACAGAGTCAGCACACTAACACTCCACCAAGCAGAGAGTCAGCACACTCACTGTCCATCAAGCACAGAGTCAGCACACTAACACTCCACCAAGCACAGAGTCAGCACACTAACACTCCACCAAGCAGAGAGTCAGCACACTAGAGTCAGCACACTCACTGTCCATCAAGCACAAAGTCAGCACACTAACACTCCACCAAGCACAGAGTCA
>JAODJX010000048.1:6690177-6704902 GCA_026776945.1 Isichthys henryi | reverse complement strand
TGTCCCCCCCCCCTGGGGTCCCTACCTTGTTGTTTTTTTTCCCCACCCCCTGCCCCTCCCATGGGCCTCCCCCCGGTGGGGGGGTGGGGGGGCCGGGCGCCCACCCTATCCTCCAGCTACTGGTTCAAAACGGGGTTTCATGGAGAAATTGTCAGTTACTCCTAAATTAAAATTTCTGCATAACCTGAATATTCACTATGTCACTGAAGGATATTTGCAGAGAGACGGAAAGAGTGATTAAATGATGCCTGTATTATCAGTAATGATACCCCTTTAATTAATGTGGTTGTATGCCCACAGGCCTAGCCTGTCTGATTACATGCTGTCAGAGCCAAACCGTTAACTTGCTGTCTGGGCCCTGCCCATCCCCTATGGCAGTGTCTGGGTAAATGGTTTCCGGGTCCCCCATTTGCCCCAAAATGAGACACAAAACCTTTGGGTAGAGTAATGATTGTTTTTCATAATGCACGGCCACAGCAACCTGCCAGTTATCCATGTACCTGTTGCTTTTATCCAAAGCAGCTTACAGTAGAGGGTGGGGTTACATTACACAGGTGCTTCCTGGGAATTGACCTCACAGCCTCTGCATTATTATCTCAGTGCTTTACTTATGGAGCTGCAGCACCTCAGCAGACTTCAGGCCACCATCGTCTGAATTAGAAAGCGTCCTGACCCTCGTCCCCAGGTTTCCTACCCGGTGCGTAGGTGTGAGCAGAGCCCCCCCCCCCTCCCCCGCACCTCGCTCTATGCATCATCATGCCGCTTCCTGTCTTATCTTAAGCCACCCAATTCATCTGAGGTGTCCGCGAAATAAATTATTGGAATAAATCAAGCCTGACGATGCTTTCGCAGGCAGCCCTGATGGCAAGGATTATAAATGCGTAATCAAGACTTTTCTGGCAATTAAAGTTTGATCAATTAGACTGAGATATAGATTTGAAGGCATTTTTTCATTTGATGTACTTTTCCTGTACAGACATTGATTTTTCTCACCGGTTTAAATGCCTCAGCACTTCTGCAAATCAGAAATTAGACTAGCAGCTGTTGGACTTGAAAGCAAGAGCCCACAGAGTGTGTTCCCTTGAATATTTCCATAAATTAACGTATATTATTCCCCATGCTGACATAGCATACTACTTTTCTTTTAATGCAAAAACAAAATACAACATAAACGGCGTATTTATACAGCTGTGTATGCTGACGTGTTTTCAGCTGTCCGATCGGCTGCCTGCAGTGCTTGGTGTAACGTTCTCGTTTGAACACGGTGGTATTTTCCGCTCCCCACGGGTGGACAGCATAGTGCGCAAAGTGACAGCTGAAACCCTGACCCCCCCCAAAAATGCTTCCCTTGGAGAAGGAAAATGGGTAGCAAGTTGACCCTGGTCACCAGTACAGGGCGTAAAGCGTGAACATAGAGAGAAATGCTGGCCCGCACTGCCCTCTATAGTACACAACAGGAACTGCATCCAAGTGCGAGCTTTATCCATGTTTGAAAGTGAACTAAGAAGGGAGGGGATTGGTACCTGGGAACAAAAGGCTTCAACTGGGTATAGATACTGATACAGGAAGATGTGCCTCTCTGTAAGTCCTCACTTCCAAGGTGGATACACAATGACTGAACACCTGGACTGCAAGAGTAACGGACAAGCAGAATAAGGCAGCAACACCCATTTCAATGAGTTTTTTAGAAATGGAAAAGCGGTATACCATGTTCATCACCTACACTGTAGAAACGGCGCCCCTTCAGGTCATCTGCAACATTGACACACCTTCCACAACCTGGGCAAGATGGCCATATGGATTGTACACACGGTATATTAATACCACTACATGACAGTCCATTACAGCAGGAGTGTGAGTCATCATTTGGGTCCATTCAAGCAAGAGTCAGTAAATGAACTGGCCTTTTCTCCTGCAAATAAACATTGACATCAATCATGGAGGAGGTGAACTAGCCAGATGGTACCCGCTTTATGGAGGCCTTCTATCACATAGGTTCTTGCACCATGTGTCTGCCTCAACCTATTTTCTTTGATCCAACTGAATGAAGACACTAGAATGCAGCCTCTTGTACAGAAGATGCCCTTGTAGTTTATTTAAGGCAGCAGATTTTCAGAAAATAAACCTGAAGATTAATTCCTATCTGCAAGGCAATTTGATATTCTCATCGTGCAAGCCGACCCGCTGTATCATTTTATTAGGGTCTGCAGTAATTAGTAATAAAATGCCGCTTTGCTGCATACAGGCTCTGTTTTGTTTGTGTTTTGTTTTATCGTGTTTGCAGAGGCTGAGTCGCCATGTGGTGAACCCAGGACAGTGAGTTCAGTCGAGCCTCGACTCCGCATGTTCGGCGGATGCTCAGGTTTCCTCCCTTGGTCCGGAGAGACGCTGATTGTGTGAATTAACCATTCTTCCCATAGCCCTATGCCCTCAGTGATCTCCACAACCTCCAATGGATTCTAGATCACAGAACACTGATGGAAGGACAAGCATGGCTTTGTAAGATATTGTTGAAAAATTCCTTTGGGTGGAGGATATTTAAGCTTATTTCTATTGTTATGTTATTTTTATACCTTCAACAGGCAGTGTATGTAGAGAGGATTTAGAAAAGTGTAACAGCCAGATTTGCTACCTTTGAGTAATATTGTTGACTTAGATCCTTATATTAGTATTGCAACTACGGAAATGGAGTCGCTGCTTGCATTATATTCCATCCAGGAGCTGGGATTTCATCCAAAGGTGGTGTGGATTCTACCATGGCAACCTTGTGCTCTTCTCTGATGTGACAGTAAGCACTTCAATTTGCATTGAACTCGGCTGGGTGTTTTTTTTTTAGTTCTGGGTGGAAGGAGGGGGGTCAGAATCCTGCATTGGAATCAATATAGTGATTTGGTAAGAGTACAAGACGATTATGTCAGCCTTGAGAGACCCGGCCGGCTGACTCACGCCTTGTGATGTTTTTTTGCTTGAGTCTGACCGCCGTGTAACAAGATCACGGAGCTCTGCGAGTGGCGGAAAACAAGATGTGGGGCAAAAAACGAATACAGGTATGGAAGGACTGCTAATTAGGGTGAGAGAGAGCGGTGAGATCACGCCAGCGCCATCTCCAGAATACAGTGTGAAGACTTTCATACCACAGGTATTGAATATACACAATATAACACAGGGTAACAGTGAAGCTAAAGCCTATGCCAGTCTAATACAGGGCACGAGGCAGGGGACACCTTGGATGGGATGCCAGTCTATCCCAGAGCATGCACTCAGTCACAGTCATACGATTTGGGCAGTTTAGAGTTGCTTAAGTTGTGAACTCCAGACACTCAGAGCTTGGGTTATATGTCTGATCTTAGTACATTTGACCACATATTGGACTCCACAATCACCAATGTAGTCTTAGCCAAATAACTGGGTGTGTGGGAATGTCCGCAGTAACCTCCAGTTTTGCCAAAGCAAAGGCTCACTTCTGCAGGCCTTGCGCTGCCGAGGAAGATCTAACAGCTTGATGCTTTAAGAGATGGAATCCAAAGCTGATGATTTCCCGCTGTTTTATCTTGCACACGCATCATGAAAGGGTCCAGTATGATACACAGCTGTATAAATGATAACCACACAGAGCAGCGTTTGCCAGTCCGGTCCGCGGGGACCCACAGTCAGTCCATGAATTTGCTCCCTCCCAGCTACCTGCCAGACAGCCCACGTTTTTGCTCTGATTGCTGTGTGGCCCGAGCACCAGATTGGGAAACACAGACAAAGATCCATAAGTTTCACTGGTAGTGTACTCTCTGGGTAAAAGACCCCACTAAGCTTAAATATAAGAACCCACCCTCAGGAAGACTGTCCTTATTTCCTGAGATGTTTGTTGCTGTTAATTAATCTTAATTAATCCTATAACATACAGTCAGCCATTCAGCTCTGTTCTCACTAACTTGGCTACTAAGATCCACCCACAACTGTCACATCGCTGCAACATAAGTGGTCTATAAAGGCCAGCTATCACAAATCTGATTAATTCTTTTCCAAATAGTGGCTTCAAGCGGCTGAAATGAAAAAGGAGATTAATGGAATATAAAATCATCCCACTAGGCACTTTGTTTGTTTGAGGTAATTATTCGGACAGTTTAGTTTACCGACTGCAGAGAACGAAATAGATGTGGATGACATAAGCTGACTAGACTTGCAGTGACCTGGAACACAAATAGAAAACATTTCTGTCAGGAGATACTGGTCACACTTCTTTCCCAGACACTGAAGAATGCCAAAGACACAGAAGACAGACGTGACGCACTCCTGGCCGCAGTGAAAGTTCTTTCGTTGTGTTATCTTAGCTGAAACATTTTCAGATTTTAAGCTGTACTGCTATAAATCCCGTGGGATTTCACCGGTTTGGGTTTTATCTTATGGGCCGTCGGCACGTGTTCCCTGTAATGTCGCTTGATTTGAAAGTAACGACAGAATCAGAGCTGAGTTCAGCTGCTGACATGACAGGGAAGGACGGCTCCCTTAATTCCTCGCTTTAACCTCTAACTCTTCTCTGCCCCAGACACTTTCCTCTGACAAAACAGATCACCGATCTTTTAGTCTGAATGGCAGAGTCTATCGGCTGGCATTCTGGCTGTTTTGAAGACCCTGGTCCCGCCCCTGGCTCCACCCCCTGGCTCCGCCCAGTCCAGACAGTGTCTGTCAGACTTATATGTGAAGCAGGTGGGGTTCTGTATTTCTCCTTGGCTATGGACCTCCGTTTAATTACTTGCCCCCGGCTGTCTTCTCTGAATGACACAGTACATGGACCTTCTCACAGATTTAAATTCAAATTAAATATAAACACCATATTTCCTCTTAGGATAAAGTATGTCAGTTAGTCTGCCTGTCTGTTTATCTGTCTATCTATCAAAACTAAGTACCTGACTAATTAAATAGAGTGATTGTGTAGATTATTTTTTATTATTTCTGCTTCTTCTGGTTATATCTGTATAAATTACATTTTGGGGTCATTATCCCATCTCCTGTAATATATCCGTGTCTTTGTGTTATTGAAAGTATCCTAATTTGAATATGTGGACAGTCTTACTTCACCTCTGAGCTGTATTATTTCCTCTTTGATATCCTTTTGTCTCATATTCTTCATTTTATGGCAATAATCATATGATGCGTTTTACTTTTATACTAAAACCACATTCATAAATGCACACATTCAGTGCTCCATTCAATCCATCTTCCAACAATTTCTCCAGTACAGGATGGTGCTGGTTTGTGAGCAATTTAGACATATAAATTGCTAATTCACGTGATATTTGTGGGAAGAAACCAGAATTCCCCAGAGGAAACCTGTCCAACATTGAATTAAAATACCAACTCCACTCCTGTGGGGGTAGGCAGGATTCGAACCTGCAACTCTCTGTGTAATGTGTGGCAATGGGAAACCACACCATGTTGAAAATTGCAATGGGATATGTCTGGAGAGGGTTTCTAATTTATGTTTTGCTTCACTGAGCCTGCTGGGAAGCGAGATGATACACTGCATTTCAAATTACATGATCAAATTAATAAATGCAAAAGCGTGGATGCTTTAATTGAGTCCTCGTTTTGGACTGAAATGGTCATTAATACAAAGCTAATTGTATCCTTGCACTATACTAATGTAATTGTGGAACTGTTGTTAAATAAGCGTTTTTTGTTTGTTCCTAGAGAGATTACACTGTTTAATTAACCTCATTACGCGTAGCTTAGTAAAGCGCATTACAACGGCAACATTCTCGAAATTCATAGCACAAAAGAAAAAACAGGCAAATGCTTTCAAAAGAGTGGGAACTGATCTTATCGCGCAGCTGGAAAATCCTGCCTGACGTCGCCGCTTCGCAACAACAGTCCGATTCAGTCCATCTGCCCAGGTGGCTTGGCCTCAGTTTTCAATAGCAAATCATACCGCCTGTCACAATAGCGACAAGAAGGCATTGCTGGCAGACAGGCTTCCTATTCTAGTGCTGTATGTCTGACAAAGTCATGGATATCTCGGGGGGAGCAAAATCAGACGACCGTCCCCTTCTTTTCATTAAATGAAGCAGTTGTCAGCTGACCCTGCAATGCTGCCCTGAACTACACATCCAGACACTGCTGCCCTTCCCCACATTCAGTATTTGCCTTTGCCCCTTTGTTGTCTCTGGTTGAGTTTGTATTAATGTAACCCTGCCTCAGTCCCCGTGTCCCTATGTCACACAGATGTGTGCTCTATCCAAAGCCACCCTGAATAACATGCCACAGGCTGTATGTGACAAACAAAGGCAGCTCGCACGCTGTATGTTCCCGTATATCCACATCACAGCAGGACGGATATGAGGCATCACTGTGTTTTCTGCTGACGTTCAGCCTCTGAAAAGAGAAACGAATGAATACACTGTCATTACCATCGCGCCTCTGCAGCCTGCGTCATCCTGCTGTGAATGACTTTTTAGCGTGATCCGCCCAGTGTACTGAATGTTAAATAGTACCAGAATCCTAAAATAAGGATGGTCAGTCCTCTGGATCAGAAGTTAACTCACCCATTCCTTCTCTGATGTGATGCCTATGTGAGGCAGGATAGGAGCCTCGGATAAGAGCCGGCCCTCCTTAGCCAAGCCGTATGAAGGCACACTGCTCACAAGACAGACAGACCAATGGTGGAACTTGAGTGCATTCAGTTTTCAGCTTAAATCAATTTACCACTGTTTTTAGGGTCAAGGTTTTCATTGTGCTTAGAGATTCATCTTGATAATGATGTGATTTATTTTATATCGATGCTTGCAGTTGTATATACAAGTGCAACTATCTACAGTTGCAGCTCTTTACAGTACTGTGTATATTCTGCTGTGTTAAGCTTCCAGTGAGGCTTTCCTGTCCTGAACACCATCGCTCTCCTCAAAAGGGTAAAATAAATCATGTATTCTCAGTGAGAACAAATCACCTCACACCTGCCCCAAAATGCCTTTCCAGTGCGGGCCTCTTATTTGATCTGTACGGCTTTTGTGAAACGCTACTTCTGTCCACAGCAGGATGCCAAAGTCTACGATTACACGGTCCGTAAAGCCACATCGGTTTCTATGGATTAGAGATAAAAGAGATTTCGACCTCTGCTTCAAAGAACAAGAGGCTTGTGGTGTAGCTAGTCCCAGCCTTTGAACTGATGAGCAGGATAGACCCTTTAAAATTGTTACTCATAAATCACCCACACCTAATGAATTAAGAACAATTTTACCTTAACGTTATAAGCATCTGCTGCACGCTCTTTCAGAAATGAGATTCATACAACAAGGCAAGGAAAATAGGGTGAGAAATCTCACCGCATTCAACATAATTTTAAAGTTGATTCAACTGAGCTCATTGCAAAGGAAGTCTTTGTTTTTCATCATTCCTTCCTTCAAAGCATCTTAGGGAGAGAGGAGCCCTACTGAGATCACCTCAAGTGTTGACGTTCAGGGCCTCGAGCCTGCCCCCTTCCCCCCCTACCCCCAGCCCTTTTCGTGCCAAAGGCTCCTTCAAGTCAGGCACCACTCTGCTCTTCAATCGAAATTAATAAATGAGTCTGGCCACTTAACATAAAAGAGTGAAAATGATTACATGCAGCAGGATTTCTGTGAATGGTGTTACTCTCCGCTGAAGGTGACAAGTGCCAGTGGGGGAAGAACACACACTGAACACACAGAGAGGCTCCATATGCAACTCTGACTGAATGAGTTTTTGAACAATGTTTGGTTTTGATAAACCACAACGGACATAACATAGGATGCCTTGGGCAGGATCCCAGTCAATTCCAAGTTGAAAGTGATTGTTTTTGTATAACCACACACTATGGTTAACAATTGAAAAATAATAATAGAGTACTAAGTTAATTTTTCAGAAGATAATTATTTCAATTAATACCTAATTGTGTTCCAATGTGCTCCTAAAAATGTACTCCCTATAAGAATAGAATGTCTGGTCAGGCAAGTCTGATAAGTTACCATAGAAACTCTCAACAGGCAAAAAATATACTGGTAAGAGTGACTGCTTATTTATGAGTTAAAGGTCACACAGGTTTTTATATTAACATTCTTAATAAAACATTAAAATGCATTAATATAGAACTGTTATTAGACTGCCGGAACTTCCTATGCGGTTACGCGAATATAATCAACACCCACGTGACATCTCTAGACCAATAGGAAAATAGCATTGCCAAAGCCTTGATATAAATATTTATAAACTTCTCTACTCTGTGATGCATATGCATTTTCTCCCCATGTCATGTGGGTTCCTTCTGGGTATTCCGGTTTCCTCCTGCGATCCCAACACATGCAGTTAGACAAATTGCCATCTATGACTTCCCCGCAGTATATGATTTACACGTGTGGGTATGTGTACACTGTGATGGACTGGCATGCCACCCAAGACGTACGTCAGCCTCATACCCTGTCCTTTGAATAGGATTCAGGCCCCCTACAGCCCTGACCAGGATATATCGCTGGATGTATAATCGAATAAAGACCCTCAACTTGAACAGAGAATATGGTTGAAATGCAGCTTGGAATACTTCTGTAAGGCTGAAGGGTGCGTAATGTGTTGACCTCTTCAGCAATGGGGCGTGCTAAACATTTAATGAAAAAAATGAATGTAATGCTTTCAATAGACATGCTTCCTCCTAAAAGCCACCACTCATGTAACCCAAGACTTTTGTTAGCATTACCATTGCTCACTGTTTCTCTGAACTGCTCAGTAATCCTGAAATAGGGTCGGAATGTACAGCTTGAAGGACAAATAGATTTGACTTCTTAAGATTTACCAAAAATGTCCATGACTGTCCCTTCCAGAAAGACTTAGGAATCCAGGAATTTTCCATGATGCTCTACTCTTGTCGCTACTACTGTACTTCTACTTGAATGAATGGATTACGAGGGACCTCATGCGGAGGTGAGAACATTAATGATGAAAGCGATACTGATCTTGCCAGCAATAAAGACAATGATGCTGGGAAAGCGAGTTCAGAAGTTGTTTCAAAACAATAAAAAAATATCCAGTTCAACCAGAGAAATACAGGCTTGATCCAGATGGGGGGAGGGAACTGCACTGCAAACAAAAGACAGAACAAAGATCAAAACCTTCCTTGCCTTGTTATTGTCTACATGCACATGATGCCCAATTACAACAGGGCAGGGTCACCCCAGACAGAAGCATCAGCATGTAATATGAAGACCTTGGCTTCCTCACCCACATTCATTTTCAGTTCCCAGAATGAAATACCCACAGTTTGTCTAAGGAATAATGATGTCACAAATAATAGTAAGGAAAAACACTTGTGCTGTGTTCATAGCTCATAATGACACTATGTATCCTGCAGCTGCATAAATTTAGACTCAAACCAGCTGTAAAGTGTGTGTGGGGAAAATATTCATTTAAATCTCAACTTTAAATGACACATTGATAATTGGGGCCTTGCAGATGAAGGAATCCCATTACGATAACTGAAATTTCTTAGTCTGGAAGGCTAAACATCAATCATGCTCTGATCCAATGTGCCAAATTTGGCAATTATACAAATGGGTGCACCGGCTCCATCCAAATTTCAGATTACCTACTATGATGCAGTTGGCCAAGTCGGTGCCAGTCCAAGCAGAGATCCAGGGAGATCTCTGTGGGCTCCGGTTTTCTGGGCTTGGGGCTGCTCGAGGCTCACCAAGACCCGGCCGCCTTCCACTGAGCAGCACCATGTGATACCAGGGGAGCTTCTGCAGAAGATCATGTGATAGCGTGTACATTAAGGGCATTGTCTCTCAATCAAAAGGCTTGTTCCTTAATATTCTAGTAGATAAGAGACCCTTGAATGTTCTACAACTATCTTTCTTTAGTGACACAGTACTTTTCACCCTGCATAATCTCAAAAAACTGCAGTCCCAAAGGGAACGTGAAGAGGAATGGTGATTAAAAAGTATTCAAAAGAAATCCATCTAAGCATTGACATCTCCCTGATACTTTAGATTAGTGAATGGTTGTGGTCTCGAAACAGCACGAAAGAACCAGCAGGTGTCACTGGCCATGCTGTTCTTTCCTTGGTGTTTCCTGAGGTTCAGCACTTTTCTCAGTCCCTAGTGTGTTCCCTCACTCTCTGGGCCACCCTGTGGCTGTGGCTAATTCCCGCTTTCCTGCCATTGTGGGATCTAGGCTGGTGAAAGACCAGCCTCAATCATGCTGGAAAATTTGCCATTTGTTGCCCCCCATGCTAATTATGTTTTTTTGCGTTTAGGTACTCAATATTAGTCCATACTTTTAGTGTCTTAATCCTGGTTTATCCTGCCTGTGTGCAGTCTTGTGGTTACGTTCTATGCTCCTTGTGACTCAATCTCTAAGCCCTAGTGTTTTGGTTGATTGTTAATAACCCACAGCTGTTCCTATAGGCATAATATATAAGTATAAATGAGGGAATAAGCTGACATTCTTCAAAGTCACTGCTGGTCTAAAAGACTCATCAAACATGGAGCCCTTTGTCATTCATTGATATCACAGATATTTTTAATATGTAAACATTTTCTTTTTATAAAGAAAGGGCTCTTTCATTGAGTGAATGAGGCCTGAAAGTCACCCTATAAAATTCCAGGGTACTTCACTTTATAAAACGCGTGACAGAGCCTCTTTCACTGTGCCAGCCCTTTGTAAAGCTGCACACCAAGATCTCCAGCATTCAGTGAAAATAATTAAAGAGGTGTTGATGATTTGCGATAAGGGGACATTCACTTTTTTTGCCTGCCACTTATTTACAGAAAAAAAAACAGAAATAATTTACCATCTCTCCAGCGAAATAATTGCCATTGGCATTTGAATCGCAAAGGCTCCCCTTATAATTCAACACAGATGCTTTCTGACATTAATACAATTGCTAGGAGTTGGATGTTTAAAACAAAAAAACATGTTCTTAAGAAGCTGTTTCTCAAAATTCCCATCCTGTATTCTAGCCTCAACGTGTCTAAATAAATTAAAAGACTCTTGGAATAATTCTCTGGTCTTGGTATGCAGTACAATATTAATATGTCTAAGCAGTGATCTAGTATAATTATATGTTCTCACTATTGTAACACTTTCAAAGCTTTGCAGTACTTGAGGCCTTTGTACGGCTGGTTTTATTATAAACAATTATTTGGATCCCTTGTGTTAAATAATAACAACAAAATCAGGCAGTTGGTAGGAGACCTAAAAGACATGAGATGTTTATACTGAATGTGTAGTGGTGAGTATCATCCAAAGGAAAAGATGGCAGCTCTCATCTAATTCAATACGTTACCTGACGATTTTTCTTTTGCTTTCTTTTGTTTCCAAGACTCGCAGCTTACAAAGAAAAACAAAATCCTTTCTAAAGGTATATCCCCGGCAATGTTTTATCATGAAATTGGTTTCACCTATTTATTTTCTTGACTCTTGGGATATTTGTGACATATGACAAAATGGCTTCTTTAGTTTGGGACATAATCTTTAGTCGCTTCCAAAACATCTCTCGTGATACCTAATTAATAACTTTGATGATGATCAAATGTGTCTGTCTGTGTAGGTTCTCAGTCGTCCAGGACGTGACAACCTTAAGGGCTTGAATTGAAGGTAAACGGACTTATTTTATTTTTTTTCAATTTCTTGAAGATGTTTCACCTCTCATCCAATAGGTGTCTTCAGTTCTCAAAAGTCTGGTGGGAAGTTGCAGGTACTTATCATCTAGTGGGATTGTCACCTTGAAAGTGATCATTGACACACCCTGCTGTCCAACAGGTCATTAGAGCCACTTGGGGGCAAGATGTGGATTAAGGTGTGAAACCTTGGTTACAACTGAGCCAAGGTGTGAACTATTTACAGGCGATTGCCCCTTACATTTAAATCACCTGGAAAGGGACCTCAAGACTGCGTTATAGGTGGCTGATAATTGGTGTATTAAGCCTCCACCTCTGTTTGGTCATGACCGTTCTTTTATCCCTCTTATCAACCACCTGTCTTCTCTGTCTCAAAGGAGTGTCTCTTCTGCTTTACGTACAGATGTACACCTCAGTCTTGTCTTGATGTGCTGGCTCTCCTGTGTTGTGCCATACGCCTTGATCCACACCTTTCCCAAAGTGACCCTAATGACCTATTGGACAGTAGGGTGTGTCAAAGACCACTTTCAAGGTGACGACCCCACTGCAGGATAAATACCTGGAACTCCCCATCAGACTTTTAGAATTGAAGAAGCCTTTCAGATGAGAGGTGAAATGTCTTCAAGAAAGTGGGAAAAAAAGTCCAGTTGCCCTCGATTCAAGCTCTTAAGAAGATCAAATGTGTCATGCCACATGAGGCATGGAGCATTGCTGCATATGGGGCAGTTGTCATGACACGAGAAACAAAGAACTCGAGAGCAGGTGTCAGAGGAACAAAAAGGGGCTTTACCAAACCAAAACAAGAGCAGGGAAACAAACAGGGACCAGAGGGGTCAAACTGGGGAGACTAGAACAGGGAAAGGCAGAGGCAATAGGAGGACTGATGTCAAATAGGAAGCACTTATATACAGGATTAATGAGGGGTTGACACGATGCAGGTGTGGATAGTTAGCTCAGTAGGATTGGGGATTATGAGCAAGACACACCTAGGGAGAATTAGGAGAGATCTGGAGGACCAGTAGTGACCACTGATAGTCATACTGGGGGATGAACAGGACAGATTGACAGCAGAGTAACCGTGGATCAGACTTGTCAATTCAATGCATCCCACAGATACTTGACACATAACCCACCCAACCACATAATACTGCAAAAACCTGGATCATCAGACTAAGTGACCTTTCGCCATTGTGCCAATGTCCAGTTCCAATCTATGCACTTTTAAAGGTGGGAAGGGGTCATGCGCACTCTGATTGTCCTGTGGTTATATAGCCAGATATACAACAGGGCTTGATGCCCTGTGTACCACGACACATCACTCCTATAATCATAATCAAAATTATCTACCATTCCCGCAATAGTAACCCTTGTCCTTGGGTTGTACCAGATGTGACAGCCTTCATTCGCATGCTGGCTGCCCAGTACCCTGTCAAAAGTTTGTGGTTTTTCCCTCCTCGATCCACTCTCAATAGGTTCTCACCAGCATTACCGTTTCAGAGATTCACTGACCTTGTTGTCTGGCCATGATGATTTGGCCCTTCTCAGCATCTTTATCATAATTTCTTCCACATTCAACATATTACATATTCAACTACAAGTACCGAGTGATAGTTTACTGCCTAACATATCCCTGACCTTGACAGACACTCTTTTTACGAGATAGTCAACATTTTTCACTTCATACTGCATGAGGTTGGTCATAATGTTCTGACACATCAGTGTATTTCTGTATGAAAATAATATCCTGTGTGACTTGTATATGGGGATTCATATTATCTGGAGGAAACACTTGGAAATCAATATATAATGGAAATAAATAAAAATAAATAAATGTTCCTAGCTGGAATCATGCAGAAATTTGTGTTTGTTTGATCTTCTGCTGTAACTGTAAAATCAGCATGAATTTATTGTCAGGGGAAGCCAAATATGGAGGATGATTTATGCCAATATTCAATATATAAATATGTCATTTAAACAATTATTTAAATTTTCATTTAAATTTTCATTTAAATGATTATTTATAAATGTCATTTAAATGATTATTTAGATTATAAATTGTCATTTAAATAATTATTTAAAAATATGTAATTTAACTGATAATTATGTAAGTAATTTAAATTATTATCTACATGATTATTTAAATTGCAATTTAAATCACACCAGCAGGAATTAATCTGTCAAAGGCAGCCATCAAACTCAGGGGGCGGGCTCTGACCAAAACCATGTGGGGTCGGTTCCCGAAAGTGATCAACGTTAGAGAATAGCGAACAAGATTACGAAAAATGTAAATATCCACAGAGTGACGTCTGTGAATGTTTCCCTAAATTTTGTTATTCCAGAACTGATGAATGAACTTTAAGCAGTACTTTGTTGGTTCAGCCTCCGCGTGAGAAAATCACAGACTGTTGATGACAGGAACATCGATTCCATGTATCTCAGTGGTGAAGTATGTTATACAGTATGACTGTCACACCAGACATATGCAAATGTGGAAAAGAAAAGAAAATACATAAATTAGAAAATCAATAAAACACACCGAATCAACCAAAAGTAAGACCAAAATCGATTAACCGATTTGATAAATGGCCTCCAAGTATTATATTTGCTTCCTTGTAAAAGAAACCAGACCCACAAAACAACATTTCGAAAAACAGCTGGACCTCCTGAATGGTTCTGTCTCACTGTCTTCTGTTCTCTGCCATTGCTGGTCACCTTCCCAGTTCAAAGAATGTGACTGAACATACAGCAAGTTTGATTGGTCAGCTCATCATGTAACCTACCAGGGCTGTTCAGAGTTCATGAACTCTGTATGTACCCCATCCCATTCATTAACAGGATTTTAAATGGATTAGGCCACACTCTGTAAGATGTTGAATTGGAATGACAGTAACAAGAATTTCATTTATTAAATTAATTGAATTCATTTAAGTTTAATGCAATTATACAACATATGAATGACATTTAATCTAACAAAACATAGATAATTACATAATAGATTTACTTCCAAGGTGGTAGTACTCAAAGTCACAGTTAAATTATTTATTCTAGAGGCAACACTGAAAATGTGGCATTCATCATGAATAACAGTGACATGCACAGACTTTTCAGGC
>JAODJX010000048.1:6661410-6690138 GCA_026776945.1 Isichthys henryi | reverse complement strand
TTTTGCTGCTGTAAATATCAGTTAATCAGTTATCACATGGGGGGGGGGATTCAATGTATGCTGTTTATGTTAACGAGCTGGGTAATTCATATTGAAATATTAAGCTGTAGTGTTAAAGCTGCACTTACACTATTCCATTTTACTTCCCTATATTCATAGTCAAACTGCAATTCTGCAGTGTTTTCAATCAGTTGTGTGAATTGAATTTGATTCTCATTCCTTTTCAATTCCGTTCTGAGTGGTGCAAATCCCCTGTTATGTACTCAAGCGTCATACAGCTGTTACAGCCACAGGTCCCTTTTGCTCTAATTCACAGTTGAGATTATAGTTTATATTGCAATATTAACCTCTTGTTGTGTCATCAGCATTATTACATTGTCCAAAAAAGGCCGTCACTGTATTTTTATCATCTGTTTTGACGGATCTCTGTGTCTCTCTGACTGGACAGTAGGATTGGTTACCGAGGTCGGCACTTTTAAAAGAAGGCCGTACTAACGGGTATCGGTTCATGTCACATCAAACGGTGCCAAATTTCGGTACATTCACATGCTCATCAGCGGCGGCGCACACGAGCTGAGCGGGACATTCGGAACTGGGATAAAGGTTTAAATGAATCAACAGCTATCTCAGCGTTTCAGTGCAATTTACATTTAAAGCTGCAATAGGACAAACAGATATTTAATGCAGTTAAATTTCAATTTGCTATTTAAGCGATCGTGTTAGTTTTGTTCACCATGACAATGCTTGTCACGGGAAGGAAGCATACTGATGCAGACAGCGCGACACGCAGAACTGGGGCTAGCAAATACGTCGAAACGCCTCGTTAAACATAAAATATATTTACAGGCGGATGAATGTTCGGCGTTTGATAATTGGAGCGCCACAGTTAAAGCTACAGCCGCAACTACAGCGCCTGCGCTGACAATCATCCGTGCAGCCAGCATCAACATCGAGAACATCGAAACTATGCCGTCGACAAGTTCTACGGCAGTTTAAGGTAATTCGTGAGCTATCCGTTTTAGTTATTGTTTGCGGATATTTATATAAAAAACTGTCATAAAATATTGTAATTGTAACATAAGAACAGCAGTTTGTGTGACGCTGCCAGTTTTGTTCTGTTTCAGGAAGAATTTGTTCAAAATAAGTAGGTGACAATGTTTGAAATTAGTTTGGGGCTTATTTTTTATTACTGTTTTTTTCATGTTGATACAAACCAGGCATTACAGATTCAGAGCAAGGTATGGAAATGAAGTACTGTCGAGTATCGGTACCGAACACCAAGTACCAGTACCGGTACTGATATCGGTTCAAAGTTTGTATATCAGTGGACAGCAGGCAAAAGTCCAAATAAAGTGCAACGTAAAAAATAATGAGTGGGTCGGAGCGCTAGTAAATCTACGAGCAAGATTTCAAATTATTTTAGTTACAAAGGGTTTCAAGAAACACAAAAATCACGCTACATATGGGGTCTGTGGATGGTTTGCTATTATCCGGGGCAGGTCATTGATCGTATCTCCTGTAGATATGGAGGGAGTACTGCAGTAAAAAGTGGCTATGATTACATACAATTTTTATGATTATGTCATGTTTGGATCTGTACTGTTATCCTGAAGTTAGGAGAGTTTATTTTAGAATTAGTAAGCTTATATAATACACTTTTCCTGTCTTAATTTAGGATAGGAACAATGACCTTAATTAGGAATAAGATCCTAACCCTAGTTACCACGGTTACCAAACAGTTAAGGTGGGATTGGCAAGATGACACAGGAAGCAATTGAGTGAATTTATCCAAGAAGCAGTAGTACAGTATTTTATCAACATCAATGTCTCCCCCTGAAGTCATACTACTAAAGAGTTTGTGAAGTATGTCACTGACCTTCAGACCCAATGATGGGAGAGTCTTCCAGCTCTGCTTCCTCCATGGAAGGCATGTCAGTGGGATTCAGGAGGTCCTTGAAATACTCCTTGCACTGCCCTTCAGTTCAGGTCAACATCACTTCATCTCTGCTGTAAACAGCATGGGTAAAGCCCTGTTTCCCCCTCATGAGTTGCCTGAAAGTTTGCTAGAACCTCTTCAAAGCCGACCAAAAGTCCTTTCCATGACCTCGCTGAACTCCTCCCACACCAGAGTTTTACCCTGCTGGTGCCTGTCAGCTGCTTTTGTAGTCCCATAAGCTAACTAAGCTCAGAAAGCCTTCTTCAGCCTGAAAGCTCCCTTTATAGACGTTGTCCAACATGAGGTTTGGAGGTTGCCCCCACAACAGGCACCCACAACCTTACAGCCACAGCTCTGCCCAGCCGTCTCAGCAATGGAGTCCCAGAACACGGCCCATTCAGGATCAATGTCTTCAGCCTCCACGGGAATGCAAAAAAAGTTCTGCTGGAGTTGAAGGTCTTTCAGACAGAAGAATCTGCCAGACGCTCCCAGCACACCTTCACTATGTCTTTGGGTCTACCAGGTCTGTCTGGCCTCTACCCCCACCATGTGATCCAACTCACCACCAGGTGGTGATCAGTTGACAGCTCAACTCCTCTCAGTCACAGATCCTGTGCTATGATTACAAAATCTTTTTGGTCCAGGTATTTGGTATATTTCGTACATTATTACAGACAACAATCAAAGCCCGTCCTCTGACTTTAAGCTGAAGGGAGGCGACCCTCTCATTCACCAGGGTGAACTCTAACTTACAAATGCCGAACAAATGTTGGGTTTTGAGCAAACACACCTGCCCGATGCCTTTCACAGTGACTCTCCAGAGGTGCTTAAAGAAGACCAGAAATAACTACAATGTGGCAAATGACTAAATACAGATACGAATATAAGAAATAAAGATATTTTAACCAGCAGTGACCTCATAATGAAGTCGTTGACAGCAGCTAAAACTACACATATAGCCAAGACCTCAAGGTGATGGGGTTATGGAAATTGAAAATAGATTTTAATGATAGTGTTTGAGGACGAAGGGTTAGAATAACACAGAATTAAACCCAATAGTAAAGGAGTATAAGCATCTCTACATTTGACCCCACAGGCTGATTCTTGAATGCAGTCAGTATTACTCTAGGAGATGAAGGCTAGAGTGTAGTGTTACGAGGTACCATTTTATATACAATATATTTGTGCTTGAGTCCATTTCATGGAATCCATCTGTTATATAACAAGATATAAATGGGGTTTTTGTTACTGAACTGCAATACCCTTAAGATATTACAAACAAATCACATCAATGGCCTGAACACTGATAGGCTCCATGTATTTTAAGATTATATAACTTGATCGAAAAATAAGAGTCTAATGAGGGAAAAATGTAAATGGCCATGACTTGCTGCGTATACAAACAGACGAAATCATATTTTGGCCACTGGGCGGAGCTCTCTTCAACTTGCATTTGAAAGTGAGTCTAGTCAACAATGTTGTATCATCCTCTGCTTAAAAAAGACCAAAAAAAAGGATATAACACTAAATTTCAAATGGCGAGAAAACATATACACTCCATATACTATTTGCTCAGGTTGTGTGTCAGTCAAAGGGTGGTATAATGTTTAACACTGTAGTCCAAACCTCCAGACTTATATCATTAGCATAATCCCATGTGTTTTTCAGGGTATATCCTGCAGCCCAATAAATTTAGCTCAGAGCTGAGTATACGATGTCCCCTAATCTTAGCATTTCATGATAGATTCTAGGATGACTGACACTGCCCTGGCTAAGCTGCAGGAGAAACTGATGCTCTACTAACCAGCTGCAAACAAAAAAAAATCAGATATATTTCTATTGTTAAAATAAAATCCATGATCCAGAATAACATGCCGCACTGCACTGCAGACCATTTTAGGGACCAAGAACATTATTTTTGTTTTATACGAAAGAACATCTCATTATCAATCCATAAGCCAGTGTGTCCCAAGATGGTCCTCTGGCACCCACAGATGGTCCTAGTTTTTGCTCCCCCCCCCTAGCTCCCTGAAGGACAGTCCACATTTTTGCTTGGTAGGGAGCTGGGAGGTATTAAAAACATGGACTGTGTACAGGTTCCCGAGGACCGGATTGGGAAACACTGACAAAAGCTGGTCCACAAGCCTTGGTCCAATGATTTTTGCAAAAAAGCCGATCTGCCTGGCTACATCTGCCTGGTCACCCATCTTCGTTTAACCTACTGAGCGCAAAAGATATGGGGGAAGGGAGGCAGGAAGAACCACAGCTTGGGCACGAACAAGAAGTGGCATCACGGGCCGCAATGGCCCGCTAGCACATAGTCACTGTTCCATTTCACCAAAACCAGTAGACCTGGACTGAAAATGAAGTCAAAACTTTTTCTAACACAATATTTAGATCATAAACCAGGTTCATTTGCGACTGATACAAAGGCGATGCAACTTTATCAGACAAGAACACATTCACTGATATACAAACTCAAGCCCAAACCCCATGGACTTTGGGTCTAGTAGGGGGATTCTGTTAAAAGTATTTTCACCTGTTTTTTGTGATAATGTAATGTTTTATTTCACTCTATAAGTCACCCCACCACCACCAAAATAATTCTAACTTCCTAGTTTCATGAAATAGGGCTTCAAGAAAGATTTGTGAAACAACTATAGATTCTGTTCTGGAGATTAAAGTTACCTTTTCCCTTCACCACTGACCTGTAAAATGTGTCAGGACCCATTTAGCATGAGAGGACGTGATATCTGACCCTACAATCTCAAGGCTCTGGCCTCATTCAGCTCGACCGTGAAGTCAAAGGATCCTCTGTGAAGATGACCCTCTTCTGACTTCCTGAATAACACCAATGTGGAGCCAAACCTGCTTACTGCTTCCTAGAGGTTAATATTGCTGAAATGATTAACTTGCGGCGTTTTCCCACAAGCCGAACTGCAAAGAAACATTTTTTCATCATAACTTGTCAGAACCGTACCTGCCCAGTATTTGCGCTGACGTGGCGTTGCTTATTAGCAGAGCCGAAAGCTCATGATCATCTGATTGGCTGAAATGTATGGAGATACCAGTGATCTGCGTCGATATGCATTGATTATCTGAAGGACAAGAGGGTTCGTTATTTCACCAATAAGTATTTTTCATCACATTCTATCGATGCATTCCTGATAATGTGGAAGTTTCCAGCCTCCTACTTGAAAAAGTATTATAGAATGGCTGAATGCAATGGACTTGTAATGCAATTTTGCACAAGCTAATTGCAATTCTACTAGCATTTGATGCGAACATAACACAGACTTGCTAGTGGAAATTAGCATATAGCAAATCATGAAGTACACTGTGTGAACAGTACATGAACGTCTATTCAGTTTTACGTCACTGTTGCTCTCCAGACGTGGCAACACCTTTACCGAACCAACTTTTCTGCAGTGGAAAACCAAAGCGGGGCCAGGGTCGTTCCACCCTAGGTGGAGTGCCTAACAGGACTCAGGAACACTCACTTGGCCACAAGGGCGGGCGCACAACCCGTGTTTATTTATATATCGTGAACGAAAACAACCCAAACCAGCTCTGTGTCAGTCTCTGTCCAGCTTGGTTCCTTCTCTGTCCCAGTTAGCTGGAGCGATGTGCTTAATGGAGTCCAGTCCTTCCCTCAGGATGAGTCACAGCTGAGGCTCGGCAGGGAGGGATCACCTTGGTTGAGTCACGAAGCAGCAGATCCATTCCATACTACCAAACTCCCCCCCTTTAGAGCACAGCCACCAGGATCAAAGACTGGGCACCCAGCAGAAGGGCAAGGTGGATAGTGCAGCACAACCAAGCAGGACAGCTCCCCAGCACCCTCCAGGGCACCAGGCAAAGCTGACAGGTCTAGCACAAGCAGTTTGAGCAGCACCAGGGTGTGCTCCTGAATGGCAGACTGCACCAGCAGCTTGGACCCATTGTCCTGGATGACAAGCCGGGCTGGCAGCTCAGGTGACACAAGGCTGTCCCTCAGGGCGCGAGATGGCTTTGGTCTTATGGTGGCAGGTCACTCTGATGAATCAGGAAGCACTGCAGGATCAGCCTCTGGGGCAGCCGGTGGTGCCAGAGGCTCAGGTGATGCAGCAGGGACTAACTGCATGGCAGTGGGTGGCACCGGAGGATCAGGAGGCACCAGAGGAATGGCCTCTGAGGCACCGGATGACACTGGAGGGCCAGGCAGTGCTGTAGGAATGGCCTCCGGGGCAGGTGGTTGTGCCAGGGCGCCAGGTGGCACCCAATAGGCCAGGAGGCACCACAGGAACAGCCTCCAGGACAGTGAGTGATGCTGGTGAATCAGGAGGTACTGCAGGACCGGGCTCTGGGATTCCTGGTGGTGCCAGAAGGTCAGGAGGCACCACAGCAACAGGTGCCAAGGCCATGGGTAACGTCAGAGGGTCAATTGGTGCAACAGGGATGGCTTCCAAGACGGGTGGTTGTGCCAGAGGACCAGGAAGCACTGCAGGAATGGGCTCTGGGGAATCAGGTGGCACTGGAAGGTCATGCGGTGCAGTAGGGACAGCTCTTGGGGCAAGAGGAAGCACTGGAGGGATGGGCAGCAGAGGAGGGACCACTTCCGGGCCAACAAGAGGTGCAGAGGTTCATAAGGCATGGCAGGAACAGAAAAGGAGGGAGGACATTCCAGACACAAGGTCCTCTTGCTCGGTTTCCACAAGCTCATCACAGTAACAGCAGAACCCTGGCTCCATGTAGCCAGTGCTATGGGTGGTATCTGGGTTCCCCACACCAAACGCACCACCCAAGCTCCAGGGTCTCCATCTGCCACCTCTTCGGACTGCACAGTAACTCCAGTCAAACTTTCAACTCCATGGATGGGCTGCATGCCCCTGCACGTTGCTCCACCGCCTGGTAGAAGAGGTCCAATGGGTCGAAGAATTAGTCCACTGTCGGCTGGCTGCCTACTGGGCTCTTCTTGGTACTTTCCTGGTCCAGGTTTCAGGTTTCCCTTATTACTCACAAGCAGAAACAGATGTCAAAACTAATCCCAAAACTGAACCTCACACACGACCTTATCGACAGGGCAGCACCGGCAACAAGCAATTGCCGAGTGCCTAACAACACCCAGCAAGGCTGGGTTGATGCTTGCATTCCCCACCAATGTGGCAGCAACCCAGGGCCAGGGCCAGGGCCAGGGCCAGGGCCAGGGCCACCCCACCCTAGCTGGATTGTCTAGCGGGGACTCACTCATACGAAAGGCCAGGTGCACAACTGGTGTTTATTTACATATTGTGAAAGAAAACAACCCAAACCAGCTCTGTGTCAGTCTCTGTCCAGCCTGGTTCCTTCTCTGCCCCAGCATGCTGGAGAGGTGTGCTTAATGCAGTCCAGTCCTTCCCCACGATGAGCCACAGGTGAGGCCCTTCAGGGAAGGATCAGCTGGGTTGAATAACAAGGCACCAGTTCCACCCAATAACTGGAATTTATTTTGCGGGTGGTGTCTCAGCTTGAGGCTGCTGCTACGCCTTTGGGCGAGGTACTTATCCTGAACACCTCCAGTAAAATATCTGGCTGTATAAACAGATATAAACTGTGAATCTTTCTGGATAAAGGTGTCAGCAGAGCAATTAAGTCTAAAAAAACACTTTAACTGGATAATCCTGAGGCACAGAGATATAGGAGCTCACTGTGCTAATCCAAAAAAAGATTATGCTCGCCACGTGTAAAGTTCTTCAGAAACAGGGATTTGATGTACCAATTTGTTGCAAACCTTTTAAGAGGAGCTGAAATCAGAGCCCATTTCACAGAGGCAGCAAAACTTCCAGTGATGTCCTTCTGCCGTGTGGATTATGGAAGGGGGGTCAGAGGCAGTCACCTGAATGCAATGTCCTTCATCTTTTCAGAGCTGTCTTCAGTTTGTCATTTGCTATGGTTGTCCCATATGGCTGTCCCTTTATTGAAGGGGGAAATTTTCAGCCTCATAAACGACATCATCCCAAATGACTTTTCATATTCAATTGATCTGATGCTTTTAACTTGTCGACTTTTCAATCATTAATGTTGAATATAAATTCCTAGGTTTACTCGTAAGCTGGATAGGACCAGTTTTGGAGATTTACAGCCTGTTGGCTGGCTGTCGGGATGTACTTGACTATTAAATGGTATCGTTTCTTTATAACCTTACTATACATAATTGAAACCCAGACTCACGAATCTGATCAGCTGATCATTGGTTAAACAGTTTAAGCTGAGTGATTTCGGCTTTCAATCCAGCTTCGCCTGCTGTTCGATTATCTTGTCGCCACCTGCATCTGAATTCTCAGTGTTCATTTAATATCAGTAACAGCTATATATGCACTTCCCTCGTTAAAGCGAACGCTCTTCGTGTTAAAACAAACACCCCCTTAAAGGAGTACTGAAAGATTTGCCCGGCATTTCGTAATTCTCATTGGATCCCCAACCCATTTCCCGAGTGACGGCAACCCAATTTGTTCTGGGTTTACCTTGGGAAACAGCACCGCTTTAGAATTAGAATTCTGCTGTATTTTACTGCAACCATCACTGCAAAAAGCAGCAGGTGATAAAAGCAAGGCAAATCCGAAAATAATACTTTAATAGCATGTCCAAGGAGAATACATGATACAAGAAATTTAATAAGATATTTCCATCGTTTTCAGAAAGGTTTACGGCTTAAATAAAATGTCAACGCGGAAATTATTTATACTAGAAAGTAATTTGGTGGGCTGGAAATAATTAAGATAAAAGTGAATCAAATATTTTATGAAAGTATTATATTAGGACACCCAAACATAGTAGTATGTATGCACACTCACTGCACACAAATGCGCCGGGAAAACATAAATTTGCATAGCATCTAATAGTTACAGCGAGTTTTATGGTCATGTTTCTGTTCACTGATATCATTAAAAGAAAAAAATGCAAATCGCATGCGTCATGAGATATGTCTTTAACTACATCGTGAGACGGAGAGAAACGCCCTTTAATTCGGAAACGCACAGGCCTACATAATAAAATCTAAATTGCACATTTAATTATTGGCATTCCATTGCGCAAAAATCATTTACTTTACTTGCAAAACACAACGTCTGAACTTCTCAAAGTGGCAGCGGTATAGATTACATGCTTTTCAACGTTTAATCTACACGTGAATCGATTATGTGTGCAAAATATCTAATTAAGCCAGTGCGCTCCGCAGTGCCACTGCGGAAATTAAAGATATTATGGAAATGAGCCGTACATTGTGTTCCAGACACTGCAGATGAAGAGTTCATGAAATGTCATAGTTTCAGTGCTAAGGTCCGACCTCGATTTAAATGCAGGCATGAAAATATATCTACGGTACGTGACAGCCAGGCAAGTCGGCGCCCTATGTCGCTTATAGATGTCGCTTATAGATATAGGCCTGTACAGGGCTCTTTCAGTTAAAATCACGTTTTTAGCAGTCATTAATAGAATTAACAAACGGCTTCACAAATCTGGACGCACAACCTCTACCACATAATGTTATAATAAAACTGGGAGGTGTTGCTAGAGCTGACATTGTATCATTTGCATTTCCTATCTGTACTATTATGGTCACATCAATGATATCATTTGATTCTTTCCTTGGTTGCCTTGTGTCTGAGGTATCTTTTAGAGCAGACTTGCATAGCGCATTGCAGTTCGACGTCTTCCTGACCGTCTGCAGGGCGGAACAGTGCAGTCAGAACAGTAAGTGTCACACGTGTTACCTAGCTGACGTTGTCGCTGTGATCGCGTTTTTTTTTTTTGTTGCGGATTTTCTTGTTTTCTTCGTCAGAACAATGAACTGTTTCTGGCGCTGAATCTTGAAAAGAAAACTCTCCATAACAGGTAAAAGATTCGAAAACAAATTGTCTTGATACAACGACCTGTGTTGTGCTTTCACGCGCTTAGAAGTGGCTGCGTTAGGGTTACACACTGATACACGGTAACACTTCCGATTTTGCTGAAGTTTTCTAAAAGTGTATTGGGTCCACAACTTCTTGATAATGACATGGTTTACTTACGTGTATTATTGTTACTCATACGAACAATATTCCTATCAAGATCTCTAAGATCTCTCCTGGCTCTCCCGTGATACAATTAAGTTGCAAATTTCATGCTCCGCTAGTTGTTTAATTATTCTTTTTGTCGGTTTTTACTTTGTTTCAAAAGAAATCACATGCTAATATAGGGGCTTCCACTGGAATTGCCATCAGATAAAGTGAAAGACAACAAACACGAGTCAGGGCATCAGCTGGTTAATTCTGCTTCAAGTTAGTGCTCGACAACGGTGGGACTGATCTTAGCTTATGTTTCATTGTGCGCGTATCTGCATGTTAAGTGAAATGCCCATGCATGTATTTGTTTTTAGATCTCTGTCGGTACTTGTAAAAAAAACTTTTCCTTTACAGCAAGATTTCTTAATCGATGTGACGTAAGGAATACCCGAACATAATACAGTGGATTGTATACAATTTTCTTAGAACGACGAGATATTTAATAATTTCTGAGCTTAAAGAATAATAATAAATCTTACACGTGTTATGCATTTCCAACGTAAACCAAACAGCACTATAAACACAAGTTTTTACGAATGTAAATTATAATGCATGTTACTGATTTTTCTTTCTTGCGCGGTCAGATTGGCGTGGTAAATTCTTGTTACAGTTGTATAATTTATTGAGCGTAGATACTTTGAACACATAAGACAGAAGAAATACGGGCAGAATATGGTAAAGGTGGACATGTTTTAGCCTTCTCCACAGCTGGAATGCAACTTAAAAAAAAAAAAGAAGAAAAAAGTGACGAGCTGTAATGGAGAGTTGACCGGAAGTCCACTCGTCTGGCGTGTATATGTGAAGTTAACAAGTATACATCAGTTTGGGTCCGCTGGGTATTTGTATTATCTAACGATAGAGAACCCTGCACGAGCTACACAAATACACAGCATAAATACTTACCAAAGTAAATGGACTTGTTTTCAGCGGGTTTCAGTATATTTATCAATATACAAGTTCCTGAAATTAATAATTATGGTCTGGAGACTTAGTAACGAATTCATTATCCAAAAGGACCCTTTATTCCTTCCTGTCTAAAGCATTAGATTAGAGTTATTTTGCTTTATGCATCATATTGCATCTTCCCATATCATATTACAGTACTGTACATGCTGACACAAGAGCACTGGGAAATCGCAGATCCTTTATGCCTCTTCAATGCTGCAAATACTTTGTATTCTTCTCTTGCTCAGGACCATTGTTCATGTATAAGCAGGAACACCGAATCTATTCTTCCAGAGCCTTGGATCCACAAAATCTCTCCTGAGCTAGTCTTAAATCCACAGATTACGCTTATTTAAAAAGAACAATAGCCCTAATTCCAGCAAATATGAAAATGACCAAGTAACATGTCTCACAGACAGCCTGATAGGTTATAAACTTCCTATGACAGCAACAGTATTTATGTTGCAAAGGGATCGTGGATTGTGGTAACATGATTAAATATACTGAGCCATGCCAGGTGTTTACACTACAGATATCTGACAACACATTGAATGTTACTGCAACAGACCCTGACGGTTCATAAACTGCTGGTGAAACAGTTTAGATGCCAGTGATCTCCACACCTATCCTTAGAGGGTGGTCTTCTGGAGGACTTGAAATGTTCATCAGTGGTGGTATTTGGGCATGACGCTTCAAACCAGAGGTTGAAATGGGAAGTGATTAATGCTCTCCCACTACAGATCTATGCACATCTATGCACAGCAGCTGCGTAGTCATTTTACCAATGAGCGGTGACTTTATCGAGAGTGGCCCCTGAAATATGTAGAGCCGCAACAAAAGTAAAATTGGTCCTTTCTTCTTTCCATTAGGATACTCAAGGTCACTATTCCACTTATTTCCTAAACTGCAGATTTTTTGATTATTGTTCAACATTGGAATGTTGAGTGAAGAACTAAAAATGAAAATATAAGTCATATAAAAAAAAGTTTCCTTTATAAAATGGAAAGAATATGTAACAGTGCATATCTGACATCCTATTAGCTGGTTGTGTGGTGATTGTGATCTAGACTGTCCTTTAACTTTAAACGCACTTGTTAACTGTTTTATTCCTTGAAACAGAGCAGTGTTTAATGTCGCTTGTAGGAAGAATGCCTCAAATTCTCTCTGCTGTTATAACTACTAGAGGGGGTTACTTTGATGAATCAAAGATATGACATTTTCTTGCTAATAAAGGTACTGGAATGGTGATCATACTATAAATTTGTTTGTTAGCAAAGAATATTGAGTGTGTTTTTTAAGTAAATGTCACTTGAATAACATGCAAATTTTGAAAATCTCAATGTGTGCAAAAACATTTGACTTATAGTGTGTGTGTGGAAAACTGTGCCTGGCATATAGAGCTACCATGCCAAGCATTCTTTACTGTTATCACCTTTGATTTCCTTAAGATGATGAAGTCTGAGAGGCATTTTTAATAAAATGGAGCAAAGATTTTAATATATTTTTTATGAGGCAGGTCACTGGGATTCTTCCTTCATGGCTGCCACATGTTTCATGCTTTTGCCAACCATGAAAGGGATTCGCAGTTAATTAACTGGCAGGCTTGTAGGGAGAGGCGAGGCTGGCAGGTAGATATCTACATGGAGGCTTCACGTACATAACAGGCTAATCTCTAATGACAGCTGGTCGTGAAATGATGTGCTTTTTGCTAGGTTGTAGTAGACATCACTTAAAAATCATTCTAGGGCATGTTTCACCTCCCTACTCATGTATTCCTCCGCTAAAGATGAAACATGAAATGCGTTAGTATTTCCTTTTCCTGTTACAGAGCGCAGTTACCATCTCGGGTCTAGTTATAACCTAATGGAGGTACTCATATTTTACCGTTTGTGAAGGTATCACTTCCAGAACAGCCACAAGCTCTCATCCTTCTGAAGAGTTTGATTCACGCATTCCGTTTGCTCAGGCGTCAGCTATAGTCTTGGGTTTCAAAGGAGCGCCTTGCCGTGAAACCATTCTCAGCATCCAGAAATGTGTGATGAGGGTATGCAAATAACTGATACCTTGATGGTGGGCTGTTAGAATACATCACAGCAGCGGGGAACTTTCTGAGTAGTTCAACATCTAGCTATTGGCAAGGACTGGTCTGTTTTGCCACTGGATTTTGTCTTTGTGCTTGGTCTGCTCTAGCAAATTGGTTTTCTCATATGTGGGGTCAATCGATAAGTTGGTAACGTACAATATGGTCATACCCTTGTTCAATAGCTGAAGAAAAGATTTGGTAACACTGTACTTGAGCGGGCACAAATAATGTAGTAGTAGTACACTCTTACTTAAAGTATTAATTAACCAAAACCTAAGTGTTAATTGTCTACTGATTACATGTTTGTTAATCATTAATCAGTCATAATAATTCATGCATTTCATGCAGTTACATTGCAGTTAGTTTCATTGTTCATGATTTGTACACCCTCAAGTAAAGTGTTACCAAAGATTCTTCAGTCATGTGGGTGTGGGTGTGTGTGTGTGTGCGGGGGGGTTCCACTGGGTTAGCTTTATAGATTTAGATGTATTTACATGTTGTCGCTGTGGGATGGAGAAGTTGTGACAGGGTTAGATTTTCTTGAAAAATAAGTGTTGATTTACAACCAAATAATTTCAACGGTTTCTTGTAAAATAGCATTGCAACTGATGCCCAGCATGAGACTGAAGGACACGCTGAGAAGGTTATTTCATGGCAGTGAGACTTATGTAAATATGGAGTTTGAAAGCAAAACTTTGCATCTATTCATGTAGTAATACATTCCTGGGCTGTTTGTTTACCTGCCAGGAATGCATTACTCCCTGGCAAGAGTCTTAGTATAACTGTTTCCAAACACAAAAGTCTGGTGAAGATGTACTGGGTGACAGAGTTACCGGCTGACTGTAGGGACATTCTGGAAACCTTTAGAACGATGGGCCTCCCAGGTGGATGACAAATGTTGGTGTGAGTTCGAAAAATATCTGAGGAGAGACCTCAGGCTCAGTAGCCAATGTTGCCAGTCATGGCTGTCGCAGATCTGGGCGCGTGCAGTTCGGAGAAAAGTTGCCTGGCAACCGTGCGTGTATGGGAAAGCCGCAGGCTTGGCTAGGGGTATATTGGCGCGGTATTCCCAATGCCCTGGAAGTGTGCGGGCAAACCCATGCCTGAGACAGAACTGGCAGAGCATGCTGTAGTTTAAAGGAAGAGAATGTGTGGATGTCTGTTTTTAAAACCATAGTAGGGAAACGGCTTGGTGAGAGTTTGATGTATCTATTAAAAATAAATCAGTTCTAGTTCCAGGTAGTCGTGGTTTGGGAACGTTTATAGAGAATAAGACCTTGAGTGAAACAGGGAAGCTGACCTGTTTCATTGTTAAGAAACACCCATTTATACAAGATAGGTGTAAAACCATGTGAATCACTTTGGATAAAAAAAATAATACTTGTTGCCTTTATATATTAAAATTCCATTGTTCAATTCGCTAAACAAATCCGCGGTGGCGAAATGCTAACTGCTGCTAACTTCAGTCGCCGAAGCTACGAGTTGACATGGTAGGTGGGCAATAGCGCAGTAATTTTTCTGATAAACTCTTTGCAAAGACCAAATGTGCAATGCGACTGGCAGGTCACACTTGCACTAGTTCTCACATAACCTGTTAATTCAGATTTGCCTGCAGAGCCTTGTAATAATGACAGTCCTGTACATGCCAGACACTTCGTTGCTTATGGTAAGAAAGTAACACAACACAGCTCTCCTGTTCCTCTGTACGCACAAATAGCAGGCGTGTGCCCGTAGCTGATTGGTCAGAGGATGTTCACTTGGTTTGTGGTTGTTCTATAATCAGACTGGAGTTGACGAGGGTGCACAGTGGTAACTTCCGGTTTCCGCCATGCCTCGCTTCACCAGTCGCTCACATTCAGGTCTGGTGTTCTGGGAGGATGGGGGTTGGCAAAAAGGCCAAGAATCAAGGTGGCAAGAAGGTGGAGCGAAGGGGGCTCAAATTGATCAATTTGAGGTAGTTTCTCAAATATCCAAACATTTTTTGTTACTCATAGACAATGACTGTGTAAAGGAAGGGTAACACTGAGAGCAGCAATGGGGGTTTGATTTGGTTCTTTCTGTTCTCCCGTGCAGGGCGGAAACGTTAATCGGGGGCCTTGGAGCAGCGTTGTGCGTATTTCGGCGGTTTTCCCATCAAATCCCGTCAACTGTGCGTCACGTGACTCTCTCGGCCGCGGGGCTGCTGGGCGTGACGCAAAAGTCAAAACGTGACATCTGGTTGAGAAATGAGGAAGTGAAGAGTTTCAGTGTTGTTAATCATTTATTCCAAATGAAGAGGGGAAGCAATGAGTGACAGCTGGTGGAGTGAGAGGCTGCGGATGCTTCACTTACTCACTCGCTACAACTCCGTCACAACGTGGGCTTTTGGTTAGAGGTAACTATGGAACAGCCCGTGAGCTGAAGAGATTATTTCTGTAACCCATAGTGCCGTTAGATTTTCGCTGGATGCAGGATGTTACCCACTCCCCTGACAGTGTGTTTTTACACTGTCCTTTCAAAAAGCTAAACAAGGTGGTAGTTAATGTTGGACTCTGCCAAACTATATTCTTCCACAGTAACACCCTGTAAATTTATTACTAAATGTTTCATCATTGCCTTGGTGTGCAGTTTATCAGCTTCCACGGTGACCGTGTCATTCTGAGAGCATATTGTGCCATTTCTGGTAGTTCCTTCCTTTGCAAAATGCGTAAATGATATATAAGTTTATGAACCGTCAGGGTCTGTTGCAGTAACATTCAGTGTGTTGTCAAATGTCTGTAGTGGGAACATCTGGCATGATTCAGTATATTTAATCATGTTACCACAAGCCACGATTCATTTGCAATATATATTTTGAATTCTGTCTCACGGCAAACATCATATCATGCAAAGCTTTCTGCCTTATTTCCTGAGAGGACAAAACAGTACTAGGCTTAAATCATAGGTATGTTCCAATATTTAATGCAGCTTATTGCCCGCCCTATAATGGACTGAAATCCACTTTAGGACATATCCTGCTTTGTTCACTTGGCTTCCAAGGGTAACATCTAGGACCATGGGGACCCTGTACGTGATAAGCAGTTATGGAAGATGTATTGATTGCTGCCTGTAAAGGCAGAATCACATGTGGACTATGTATCTGTGATTGTTTGAAATGCTATATTTTGACAATGTGTATTGTAATCCCTGGTTGAGGAATACATATGGTTTTGGGACTGTTCCACTACCACTGCAGATACTCAAAGGATGAAAACTCAAAAACATGGTTCATGGGTCTTTTTCAAACTTTGCAGAGGCATTGTATATGCGACAAACTAGAATTGATTAAACTTTCAGACAGATCGCAACAAAACTGAAAAAACTGTCCTAGTAAGAGCAAAGAGGAGATTAAATGAAATATGAGGCTTGACCTTGTGCACAGGATAACCTTTTATGTTATTAATATTAGTCTGTTTGATCTTTGAAGGATCGTAATATAACTTCACAAAAACATATGGATGAAAATGTATACCAAATGTATACCTGAAAACCTTCCCTATGATAGACTCCAAATCACCCGCAAATTGAAACTGCACAATAGAGGGCAGCAAAATTGGAACTGCAAGGCAGAGGGTAGCTGAGGGCGAAAACGGAGACTGAAGCCACTGTCTTGTAAACACAGCTGTCTGCCATCTACAGTAAACTTATTCCATGAATCTTTTTGCAAACTTCCCAGAAACCTTGTACAGGTCAGTGATTCTCAAACTATAGGCCACAAGATGGTGTTCTGAATATCCAGTAATAAAGTTGATATTGTTCGTGATATTTTGTCACTAGCCTCTCCGTTATGTAAATTTTATTGGTAGGAGTTCGGTAGCCAGTCAGCAAAATGTATTGTGGGGACCTTGGTGAAATTTATTATGGGGGAATTTGATGGTGCCTCATTTTTGGGAGATGAGGAGAATATGAAAGGTAAGCTTATAAAAAATATTTTGATTTGGTGAATATAATTGCATTAAGAAAAGTCAAATGAAGTACTCTAGGGGTAGGAAAAAGTAGTGTGACCCTACACTCGGACCCCATGCATCTCTGTTGACTGTGTTTGTGTGTGTGTGCGCCAAAATGCCAAAAGTCTGGTATTTTGTTTGGTTACTTATGGTTACGGTTAGGGCTTGGGTAGGGGTTAGCGCTGTCATGTTGGGATTAGAGTTCTCCCCATAAAATTGAATGGAGAGTCACCACAAAATTATAATTACAAACCTGTGTGTGTGTGTTTGTATTTAACCATTCTGAACGTGAGTTCTGCCATCAGGATGATAGTCACTTGTTCACCAAAATTCATTGTTGTTTTGTAGGCAAAGAGTTGGTATACTCTAATTGAAAGAGTTAAGAATACTTTGATTTGTACAGTAGGTAATATTTGTTTTTTTTGTAGCTTATCCCGTGCATATACTGTAAATAAGAATCCTTATTTTTTGTTCAGTTTTTGTATTGCGCAAAATTAGCCCTAGTCCATGTCGGACCCCTATAGTTCGGAACACTTGATTTGTTTTGTAGCTTCAGGCCACCCTCCCCGGGGGGGGGGGGGGGGGGGGGGGCCCCAGCAAATATCCTTATAATCACTAATGCCTGTTCATAAATGTTACTGAAAGAGGGACATCAGACTCAATGGATACTGAGGGGATGAAGTGTTGGCCTCAAGAAATCACTAAAGAACACAGCTAACCTAACTGACCCTGTTTAAGTCAACAAACACATGCACAAACACACAAACGCTCACACAAGCCCACACACACACACACAGGGCTGCTCGATACCGAATTATACATCAACAAAACTGGGGGAGAAAAAAAAACAAAAAAAAACTGTTTTCACCTTGAACTGGTGTGCCTCTCAAGGAACAGCAAGACAAACCACAGGTTTACTTTAACTTCTATACTACTTGCTTTTTAAAGCATTTTATGATCAATTATTTTCAATGCACGCTTTATAGGTACTTCTCTTATACGGTTCGTATCACTGAGATCACCAGTATTTCAACTGTAGGGATCATTAACTCAAAATAAACACATAACTAAATAAATAAGGGTGGGGGGTTGAGGAAACGCAAAAAATAGCTTAGGGAAAGGAGGAACACAATGCAAGATGTTAAAATGCCACAGCAAGTCAGTCATTAATGGTGAACTCAAGCGGACTCCCATTTTATATGAAGCATCTACTGGCAAGTCAGTTTTCTCCAAAACTTAAATATATCATAGATTCCCATTGGCTGCACCTTTAACATACAGATTAAATTAAAACCCAGAAACAAAACCAAGCCTTGCAAACCAGTTTTAGTGCAAGACTTGTTGCGTTAATAATAATAAATAAATAAATAAATACATGGATTAAAAAGAAGAGACCACAGTAAGATAAGCACAAAGGAATGAAGAGCCGTTCATGATCCCTACAGGGGAAATACCTGCTGCCATACTTCTCTTTATGACTGAGGTTAAGACTACTGTCTGAACCCTCCCTCCTCCCAGTGAGACAAATGCAATAGAAACCGATGAACAGAATTCAGTCAAAGGGAATCAAAAGGGTAGACCTTGTGGAGGCCTGCCGCCAAAGCCTAGCTGTGTCAAGGTGCACAGGAAGACACACCCCTTTTCTTCCTATTACAAGCAATCAACATAACGGAACAGTAAGATTAATATCAAATATTAACAATTGGAATTAAAATTAGAGAAAAAAAAAATGAAAAGCCAAAATGTTCAAGTGCTTTAGGTAATGTGCCATTTAAAAAAAATCTCTAAATAAATTAAAACGAAGAATTTAGATAAATTTAAGAGGTGGTTTACCTTTTGTTTTCTTTCTGTTCCTCTAATGACCTCACTTTTGGCAAGTTAGAAATTTGAGTATTTAAGTACTGTTGATAAATCAACTCAAAGATTAGTAATGACTGTCAGTGGGAAGAGCAAATTTACAGGCAAGCAAAATAAAAAATGCAAACTGATTTACCGTTACTTTGAGGAAGTCAAAGCCTGGGGCATATTGCATACCAAGATCAAAACTGCATCCAGTTTGCACATGGGCACCAGACACCCGAACGTCTCTCGGATTCAAGTCACCCATTAATCGCGGCTAATAATTGATGTACCATTTGAAATAACTGGAATTGGAAATATCGCCATTACTTAGTGTAAGCCAATTGTCTTTAGACATGAGCAACAGGTATTTACAAGGTCATGAAGTAATTCTAAGGGAGAATCGCCAGAACGAAGGCGTTTCATTCTAAATGGTGGAGTTTCAAGAGTAAACTGGAACAGAGCAGGGGGAGTCGAAACAAGGTAACAGAGTGCTTCAGTGTTACCACTCCACATTAATGTCACCAAAAAAACAAACAAATAAAAAAGAAGCAGGAAGTGTTTGTGACAAAGGGGAAAACAACAGGGCTCAGCAGACGTATCCAAACTGTGCTGGTTTCATTTCGTCCATGTAAATAAGCTTTTACCGGACTTCCTCAAAGTACAAAGTTAAATCCGGTCCATGGCACAAACCCGATGTAGCTTACTTTGGTGTTCATGTTCTGCGAGAACTCCAGAATGGTGTCAACTCTCGTCCATGCATCTGGGTGCTCTTTCAAATGGGTCAACACCTCCTGTGCCATTCTTTGCTACAGGGGAGGAATAAATGCAAATTACAGATTGCTGCTTAGGCAACAGTCACTTTGACTTAAAGAAATGGCACTAGTAAAACTAAATCAAATCATTTAAATTTCCCATGCACGGCCCAGTAATTCTTTTAAAGGTAAGATATTTATTGCTAAGTGCCTCTTTTAGACTACACTCCGGAAAGCTCTTTGGCCAGAGAATCAGAACAAAAGCACCTCCTACAGACTAGTCAAAGGCTTGCAGGTTGTCAGCTGACAGCAATGACTGATGGGCAGTTCATTCAAAGAGAGAGACATTCCATGGATATGGTGTAATGGAGTACAATTAATAAACATAGTAATAATTCCATGACAGTATACCACAGAGAAAAATGTACTTAATTCTAACAGATAATACCTGGTTTGGTTGCAGATAATTGGAAACATTTAAATGCTAGAATGAATACATTACAATTAAAAAAATATAAACTGCAAAATACCCACATATACCTTAAAATTTGCAGATTTATTTTAATATCGCCATACCTGGGGCCCTTCTCCATGGTACAGACAATTCACCACGTTGTCCAGCAGGTTAATGTCCAGTTTCTGGCTGAAGTCCAGCAGCTGTCTAGCTGCATGGTCCGCTAACATTGTCATAATTGCTGGCATAGAGCTCTGCAGTGGCGTGGGGGGAGGAGGGGGATAAAAAAGAATATCCGACAGGCAAAGTCACGTGAATTAAATGGTGAAAAATCAAGTCCCCTCCTCCCCATACAATCTACGGTATCAAAGAGATTTAGGTCCCTACTTTGTGAAACGCTTTCAACGTCATTTTGCGCTCAAGCTAAAATAACTGGTCAGTTAAAAAAATATATAAAGATTGCTGGTATGTTAAATATCACAAACTTATGTGGTGTGAAAAACTAACTTTGTACTCTAAATATCGCTCTAGTACATATCCTGGAATAACACAGAAGACCAAATCAAAGCAGTAATTGCGTCTTTTTTATGTTTTATTCCAAAGCTAAATATTAGCCAAACACTATAAACAGAAAGAAAACGCGATAAGCGGGAATTATATAATAGCAAACCACGTGTGTGGCGCGATCCCATTACACGATTTTCTACGTCACACTGTTTACACCTGACTGTTGAGAAAACGGGACTTAATCGTCGCTGTACGAACGTCCTTAATATATTGACCGAGGTGTATTTAAAAGCCATAAAAAATGGCATTGCTTAATACTGCATGGCAGAACGCTTAATGAATTATGCTAGACGGCGGAAAGCCTTATAACCTCCGACGTATTAGCTAGCTAACGTGAATGAACAGGAAATCGCTGACTGCCTTTTTACACCATAACCTGTTGATATTTAATTTATCCGGCCGACGATAGCAACAAGGCGGGCGAGCGAGCGATGCAACGCTAGTTACGACTGCAAATCGATATAATGTGTCAAAGGGGTTGGGTCAGAACGGTTTATAATCCATTATAGTTTTACAATGCTGAAATACATTACAGCTTGGAGGTCATATTAAGAATAAATGAATTATCAACCCAATTCATGAATTATCAACCCCTTTCACCTAGGGGGCAATGCATGCTACGTTCCGTATATATTTCAACTAATCGCGTTTATACACAACATCGATTAATACAAAAGCTATATCAAAGAACACACGCCACTTAAAAAGGTTCCATACAACCCAACGTCACAGCTATATTTGCTAGCTGGGTTGTAGTTTCAACTGCTACGATAAAAGCAAAGTCCCCTCGTTATAAATCATTCTTGGTCGCTTCGAGTTCGTCGCTAACGATCCGCGAAACACGAGACGTATTCAAATTAGCTAACTGCAATTATTAGCCATCTGATCATGTACCTGAACTTGAGATAGCCAACTAATGCCCCTACCTAAACGATGATAAATTACTTTTACTATTCAGTTTCCATTGCAATGAGCCACTCAACTGACTATGGAACTGGATTGATTACCAGCTTCACAATCGCACGACAAACATCTTTATAATTTACCTTATAATCGCCCCTCCATCCAGAAAACCGCTCTCCCGGGAAGAATAACCCCTCCCACATAGCTAGCTGCTAGCCTGCTAGCCATCGCAACGAGGGCATAAGCATGCTAGCTTCCTGCGCTCAACTCTCTGCCTGATTTTACTGGCAAAAATAACTATCCGATGCGCCGCCACTAAATTTCCTTCTTAAGTTAAACCACCCCCAAGGCTCACTTGCCGTTCCAAAGAGGGACACGGCTAGCTGGCCGATTTCCTATCTAAATGATTGTGCAGCGCGCCTAATGCTACTACAGTTTGCGTTAAGCTCACGCCACGGGCGCTGTTATTAGTGGGAGGCATGACTTCATTCAATCCCGGATCGGGCCTTCACTTTCAATATCGCTCCAGACACCCATGCATGACATGAGCTCTCGTGTCAAACGGCACCATCCTCTCAACTGCGAAAAATCTATAACTGCCTATGAGCGGTTTACTTACCTACGTTTAATCACTCTTCCCCTCCTTTCGTTTTAATTCCAGCAAGTTAATTAGAATACAATAATTTCTTTTATATATATTTATAATACTGCAAATATGAAGGCGAGTAAAATGTTTTGTGACTGGTACACAGTCAATAATTACCTGCCAAAAATTCCAACCCTTTGAATGAAAGAAGTGAGGCGTTTGCCAGAGCCTAGATTGAATTCAGTACCGTTGCTGCTAGTTGAGAATTTTCTGTGGCTAACGTTAGCCCTGTTCCAATAGAATGAGTATTGTTAGCTGCTAGTGGAAAAGGACCACTGATATGGGTTCTCCAACAATAATCACGGCACGCTATGTAATTTGTTAATCCGATTCATTTTACGAAATTAGATAGTCCCTTGATTTACAATTTAGTTCTTTACTGAAATATTTTATGCAGCGGGGCGGCTTAAGAGAATGCAAGCCTGTGCTTCTTCTCCTCTCAAGCAACAAACTCATAACCGGTTGAAACCGGTTCAGACTGGGAGATTCCATCTCGGTTTAGTTTTCAGCCGATGGCGCCGCGGAAAGTTTGGACAAACGTCACGCCCATCGTCGGCTACGATTGGCCCGAGTCCAATTACCAACCACCTAGGTGCCATTTTACAGGACAGACCACTTGTCAATCAATTTCAATTCTTACAGGCGCACACGCGACCGCTCCGCCCTTGGACGGAAAAAGAAGGCGGGATCAAAGTGAAACGAAGCCCTCGTTTCAACTATTCTGAATGGTACACAGTGCTGTCAATTTGTTGTTACCTAAATCCGCGTGTTAGTTACAATGAATCTGCAAGTTGCCAAGTGTCGTTTCTATTGGCTTAAAATACATGATTGACATTTTGAAATTTAGGTTTCACGATGCAAACTATAACGTGTATAGAAAAACCCAAGTTAATGTTAATAGACAGCAATATTATAAATAAAACGCAATCACATAACGTGTCTCGCGTATCGCATTTGTCTGTGCTGTCCTAAGAACGCAGCTTATGCGAAAATAAAACCGCGCTCTTCAGTTCGTGGCGCTTCTAACCTGGTAATTTTCCACTTGCCGCGAAGGGGAGTGGTTGTATAGTAACGGGGTATGATAGGCGCATGGCACGAAGCAATAGCACACAAAGAAAATAGACTCTTTCATGTAACATACGAAAGAAAATCGGCGTGCATTTGAAAACACTCGGAAAGTGAAAAGTACACAAATATTTTAAAGCGATAATTCGAAATATTGCAGGTTAAGTGCCCCTGTATTGGGCAAGGAACTGCGTGTGTTTTTTTTCTCGGTGGTCATGTGACTCAGCGCAACTTGATGGAAAAATACTGGACTGAAGAGACTAGCCACTGTAAATCAGTAGCCTATTCTTATTGTGAATAGAGTACATTTTCAGTTTATCTTGCAACTTTGTTATATCCTTTAGATATTATACATATTCATTATTAAAGAATTACTATCCCAATACAGTTTGTGCCATTTTGCTTTCCCAATCCGTGCATTTGAATGTAGTCTCTAAAAATAAGTCAGTATATTTCTTTTGAAAGATCATATTGGTCAATAACCTATAGGTAACCATTAACCACTGACATTTTTCCTGAATACTAGCAATAACAAAATGCTATACTCTTTTTGCAATATACCTGCAATATACATTGCAAACTAGTTATATGGTATAACGTCATTAGACAATAAGGTATAAAGAATTAGTTCAAATAATTACATTTTTAAGTTCTTTTAGGTCTAACTTGCTATATAACTGGGTAAAAGGGTTAGCATGTAGATAAATTAAATCAATCACATGTTTATATATCTTATGGCCTGTTTCTATGGTGTTATAATAAGTTCCCCTCAACACTGAACTGACGTACAACATGAAAAACTGCACTTTATCCAGACACAAGGAATGCCGTTCTGCTCGTTATACACGGGCACTTTGCTATTGTTTTTGTATTTCTCTTAGGAATATTTCGTGTCGCTCTAGTTCATAAACACATTGTGTTCACTAATCTATTTCTATATTTCTATAGGCTACCCATTTTACTAACTTTTATATCACTTTAAACAGAAACAAAAGAAAACGACGAAGCCTCTTACCCACTAAAACAAGGTTATTTTTCAGTAATCTAAAAAAGAATTAAATTCAATGTGTTATAATTGTTCATTTCTGATATAGCTTCGCCATTCATTCCACGTGTACATTTATCGCATTGCTGAAGGCTAGACAATAGCTATACAATAATAAATCACATATGTGAAATTTCCACCACACCCTATTGAGAATGCTGCCAATATCCGATATAATCACTTCACATCGTCACTGAAAGAGTATGTACCTGAATTTCATGGATAGCTATCGATTGTAGCGGTCTAAGTTACCATATCCTCGTTATCTAACTCTTCCATCCAGAAAAACAAATATTAATTTTTTTCCCCAAAAACTTTAGGGAAATGTCATCCTAGTGGAGCCTAAGTCTTCTGTCTGAGCTCGAAAATTATAACAAAACGAATAAGACGTTTTCGTGGGCAGTAACATTTTCTGTGCTTTTGTTTGCTATTTAGCGCGTGTGTTCTAGAAAAAGACGCGAAAGCTGCACTATCAGCTTGTATTGTGTGACAATAAAGAAGCGGTCGGGGGGAGAGCGACTGTAGCTGGACCTCGTGGCCGGTAAAGCACGTTAAAGCAACAGACGCGGAATTGCTGGGGTGCAGCAGGACGGTGCTGTCACAACGGGAATGGAAACGTAAGCATGCTGAGTGCAAATAGCTACTACTTTCTATTTTTTACAAAAGTCAAACGTTTGCTTCTTCATTTACATCTCCAAAGAACCAGGACTGGCAGTGAAATCTTCCCTGTTTTAGGTTTACCCCTCTGTGCATTGCGTTCCATTACAACTTAGGGATGTGTAATTCTTCGGGTACAGTACACAAAAAATGAATTCAACTTAATCTCATGCAATCATTATCATTATATATAGGTCAGGACAGTTATTCACCCACAGTTTGTCTTTATTGCTTTGAAGACCCTTGAATTTTACAGACATTTATAACCCTTTATATACTTCGGTAAACATTTGTTCCGCAAATAAGCTTTAAGCATGTTTGAGATGTAAAACGTGATCCCACTGGTTCCAGACATTCTAGAAAAACAGGGATCCGCTGCTAAAATTACGCATCAGTTCACTAGAGCCCTCTGGCCAGCGTGACAGTCTTTTCTTTTAAAAGGCTTGCAGATTCTTTGCGACACACACACACACACACGTGTGACAACAGAGGTACGTTGTTCAGGATCGGGCTGGTCGAATCCCGTTTCATCTGGTCCCGACTGCCTATTTACATATATTATCGTTACATCAGAGGCTGCCCTCACTCACCCAGTGCCTCGTTTTGCTACTTTAGCATTTTTATTCTCAGCGAGGAACTTTGTGTACTGTCTTTACCTATGCACTAAGTATATCAACAGAAACGACATACAAAGAGGTGTTAAATAATCCTTATCGATGGGGAAAGATAAATAACTAATACCATGAGTTGCAATTTAAAATAGGCTGTACATGCTTTTAGCATCTATATTTAAAATATCTGGCTATAAAGATTAAGGTGTATGACGTCGATTCGTATCCAGGAAATGTTCTGCTTCGACAATACCTACCAATGTTGGGTGAACGGTCAGAAGCAAAGTAAATGTGTGTGTGTGTGCGTGTGTGTTTTTTAAGAATATGGATTATCTATTGATAGGTTGATGTTCATTCTTAACCAGATGACTCAGTATGCCATGTGTAAACGAATTAATCGTCGGCTGACGTTACGTAACAACTGTAGTAGCTGGACATTAAAAAAAATGTAAAGAACTTGCGCCATCTAGTGATTGAAAGCGCACTGGTCCTTAATGGCATCCTGCTGACAGAGGACGACTGTGAAAAGTATATATATATATATTGGTGATGTGGCTTGCATGCAGCTGCTCGGCCATGGAAGCGCAGTTTTTGTCCTGGGAATAATGCCAGAGGAGGTTTGCAACTCTGCAGTTACTGAGTCAACACAGTGTAGGTGACATGGTGAAAGGTGGTATCCTATGACTTGAATTTACTGAGCTCTTTTGAACGGCCCATGTTTTCACAAATGTTTGTAAACCTGATTGCATGGCTAGGTGCTTGATTCTTTTATACATCTGTGGCAATGGATCTAAATCGAACACCTGAATTCAATGACTGAGGGGTGTGTCCCAATATTTTTGTCCATATAGTGCACCTTTCACCATGATTTCCTCCGAAAACAAGGAACCTCAATGTTTAGGTCTCTCAGGGATGTCAGTGTCTCGTCTGCTCAAGACTAAAAGGGCCACAAGTACAACATCCTGTTTTTCCATTCATGTAATTAGGGAATGAATGCAAATTTACACAATGAGAACTACGACAGACCATTCAGAAGTGCATTCAGAAACACACGTGGCTATATAGGCAGATAATTTGCAAGTTATAAATTTTACTTTTGATATTACTTTGTTTGCTTCAGTGAGTTTTATTTTCTCACAAAGTTTTGGTTGATGTTGAAAAAGTTTTGCTTGATAATATTGGCACCAATCAGATTCCATAAAAAAGCAAATCTGGCTGTCAGCTTTACTCTGCACTGGCGAGTATCAGTCAAGTATGTTTCAGAAATTTTTAATTAACCCCAAAAGTTGGGACTGTGAAGCAGCTAGTGGCCTGGTCCTGCCCAGAACCCAGTGCTGAGTAATAGAATCCTGGTGTGGTGTCCGTGTCGTAGGGACTGTGGCAGGAGGCTGAAGACCAGAAGCTCGGGCCATTTGTCACTGTTCCACATCTGGCACTGTTAGGCTCTAACTGCTGTGTCTATCTGCCTGGGTAATCTGCCGCTCTAGCCAGCCATAAATTAACCCCTGTGTCCTTAGTGAGTGCCTTTCAGTTGGGCAGATGCTCCCTGCTCCGTGTCTGTCACTGGTCATCGCCAAGGACAAAAGCCTTTTGTATACCTCAGAGACCCAATATTACTGGCCTACATCTGGAGAAGAAAGAGTCCACAGTCGAACTCACTTCCCTCATTTTTTTTCTCTTCTTGCTCCTTCCTTTAGGAGACACATAGTGCAAAGAGGGGACGCTGGGAATGTCAAATTTAACACGGTGAATACTCAGCGTCTCGTGAAGGGAAAGGATGAAAAAATGGGAAAAGAACCTGCCACTTGGTGCCCCTGCTCCTGTATCTGCCGGAGGTAACATCCATGAATGCTGTGGCTCCGTACCGTCGGGCAGCCTTGTGACATCACTTATACAAGCTAGAGCATGTAGAGCTCTTGAAAAAAACTGAGACCACAGCACAATTTTATGTTTAACTCATCTCTTAATTTATGGGTGCGCATTTGTGAGTAATATATATTTTTCTGCAAACTGCAGCCTGATTCTTCTCTGATTCTCATTAATGAAGGGTTTCTTCCTTGCTTTACAGAACTCCAGTCATGCTTCTCAGAGCCCGATACAAACTGTCCTAGCAGTGCACTTCACACCTGCACTTAATATTTCCTATTACATCTGTAGAGGTGGTAGGCCCAAGCAACTAGAGGAGGCGAGACTAAGACATCTGATTGGTTGGTCCCGCCTCCTCTAATTGCTTGGGCCCACCTCCTCTCCAATCTGATTGGTTATATCCCTGAACCAAAAATATTTACACCTGCCCTCAGAACATTTTTCTAAAACTCCCATAAATGAGCATTTATACCCTTCATGAAATGAGCAAAAAATAATTGTCCATTAACAGTGTCAGACTCCAGACAAGGGAAACCAGGTTTTGGGTGAAAATATCCTGGTACTTAATGGAATTCAAAATGCCATTGATCTTTAACAAGAGCTTGTTAATGGCTTAACAAGAGTGGATCACAAAGGAGACCCTGAGGACACACCCAGTGTATTCTTCTTCCCGTGAGTAAGGTTCAGGCATTGGGTTCTTTCATACTGCCATTCCAAATAGCTAGTTGATATGGAGTTGACTGTAAAACAGTCTATAAATTGAATACGTCTGGTATGCTAAAGGTCACCTTAGGCATTTAAAATATTGCTTATAGCCCTTGCAAAGTGATGTTTATCACCAGCAGCTGACACAAAGTTGCCTGGGTATGAAGCTGTTGGTGTTTTTAACATATGGTTAGGCTCAGTCGCAGGAGAATATCCCATAAAATGCCAATTTAAAACGTTTAAAATGACATTTTCATTTTAAATAGATGTTTAGCGTAAACATCTGGAGTGCTGACTAAACTCAAACATACCGTAATAGCATATGTGTCAAGAAGTCAACAATCATAGCTCTTTCACGTCACATCATCGGCAATATACACCATAAAATATATGAGGGAGGGTACACTGATTAGCCATAACATTACAACCACCTGCCTTGTATGGTGTAGGTGCCCGTTCACCACCAAAACAGCTCTGACCCATTGAGGCGTGGACTCCACAAGACCTCTGAAGGTGTCCTGTGGCATCTCCCACCAAGATGTTGGCAGCAGATCCTTTAAGTCCTTTAAGCTATGAGGTGGGGCCTCCATGGACTGGACTTGTTTGTCCAGCACGTCCCACAGATG
>JAODJX010000048.1:6643317-6656566 GCA_026776945.1 Isichthys henryi | reverse complement strand
AGATTGAACCCGACATAAACATGTGAAGGACATGCAAACTCCATACACACTGAACCAGGAGCAGGATTAAGACCCAGGAAGCCCTCATGATGCTTTGCTCCTTCTATCAGTTGTGCCTGAACACCTTGACTGACGGCTGCTAGGGCAGTTCCTTTCACCATGTCACCACAGGCCTCTTTGACAGGCCTCTCTGACAGGCCTCCGTGACAGGCTTCTGTGACAGCCATCTGCCTGCATGCAAGTATAGGTATTAAGCAGGGCTTCCAGCTTGAAGGAACCTGATTGATAAACAGAGATGCCCCGCTCTGGATCCACTCCACTCATGGGCGGTTGCTTTGTGTTTCCCGTGTCCTGGACAGGAGCACGTGCCAAAACAGACAGGCTGTCATATAGTGGTGAGTGACTTGGCTCCTAAACAGGCCGGACCAGGATCAGCCCTGTAGCCTGTGTGCTACATTCAAAGATTACAGGAAATAAAAGCAACCAACACAAAGCAAACATCTGATTTGTGACCCCCTGGGGCAAGAGGAATCAGCACCATCCTCTTACTCAAAAGGCATCTGGTTCCTCGCTACTATCAGATCCATAGGAGGGGGTTACCAGCGGGGATAAGGGGGGGCAGCTCGTTGTATGCAAAGGTGTGTGTGGCAGCCTGGGAGAAATCAGATAGAATTTCATTTGCAAAGCTGTGTCAAGCACAAGCGGAACAATGCAGCGATTGTGCAGGCAGAGCTGAGCGGCGGCCGTATGCACCAGGTGGAGGGGAGGCGAGCGGCGGCCGTGCGCTGCAGGCGGAGGGGAGTCGAGCGGCGGCCGTGCGCAGCAGGCGGAGGGGAGTCGAGCGGCGGCCGTGCGCAGCAGGTGGAGTCGAGCGGCGGCCGTCATACGAATGTGCAAAGGCTCAAGTGAGCTCGTCTCACTGTCTGTGCCCAAAGCCACGAATCTGCCGCTGTGTCCATCCGTGCGGCGTCTCTCAGCAGAGAGCGGTAGAGACACTGTTCAGCTAAACAGCGCACCTCCGTAATTGTCCTCTTAAACACTTCTTCAGAAAGTTAAATGTCCTCGTTGCCACTGAATAGGCCACTGAATAGTAGTGTCTCTGCCCCACACTGACACAAAAACAGCATGAATTTTATATAGTGCATAGTGTTTCTTACCATTAGTCCTAATCGAAACACAAGATTAGTCAACTTATCACTCTCATACGTAAATTTAATTTTTTATTATTCACCCATTTCTACACCTTCCAGGTGACATTCTGCAGTTCATAGCTATTTCCAGATTTTCTGTTCCATGATATTCATTCCTGACGTTATTACTTGTCTAATTTAAGTTCCATGCGATAATAAGTTGAATTTACAGGTAAGATGAAGAAAGAAATGTGACCCACTGCCCTGTTTCAGTCAATTACACAGACAATACGAAATCTGCAAAGCCACAAGACAAAGGAAATCCATGATCATAGATACTGCACCTTCATGGCTTTCTTGAAGATCAGCAACTCATAAAGCATCGTTTTCCAAAGGCATGATTCAGCCCAGCCTTCCATGCCAAAGCTTCTGGCCTCTCATTTCATGATGCTTCCATATTGATGTTTTTAAAATCTGATAAAAATCCGTCATATCTCTTCCACTCTTTCCATTTTCACCACATGTCCAGTTACTCTAATGCCTGATCCCTCCTTGGATCACTTTCAGTTATACGCCACTGGACCCCCCCCCCCCAACTTTCAGCGATCACGACATTAGGGTAAAGGGTCATCCACTGATGAATATGGCCGCCTGACCTCCTGAACCATTTTGCCAATGCATACTAAATGGAGATTTATTTGACTGTACTATAATAGGCCTCATGATTAGGAGGAGAGCTTATTTATGAATTCATTAATACTTTTCACTGGAGTAATAGGTCCTTTGGACATCACTGACACCTTTTGGTTGGAGTTTTTAAAATTCCTCAAGTGACTTCTCTGCTATCGTTTGCTTTCTCCTGCAGGGTTTAACGTCTCTCACACTCGGGCCGTTTTCCTGCTCGTCTTATCTCTACGCTAACGCCCCCCACCATGGAAGCTCCGACGGAAAACTCGGAGGGAGGCTGCGAGGACCTGGCGCGAGATGACGAGGAGGCACTCTGGGAGAATGTGGAGAGCAACCGCTACATCCTGAGCCGATACATCAACCCCAACAAGCTGACGCCCTACCTGCGGCAGTGCAAGGTGATCGACGAGCAGGACGAGGACGAGGTCCTGAACTCCTACATGCTCACCTCCAGGGTAACCCGCGCAGGTAAGAGCAAGAGTGGTGTGGCGCACGTGTGCGTGAGCAGGCCAGCCCTAACGCGTGTCGCTGTACTGATAACCGCGCTGGCTGGGGGACAGAATTGACCGAAACATGGCAGTGTGTGGAATCCAAATCACCCTCGGACAACATTTACATGCAAATTGCCCCATTAATCAGTTACTGAGTCACTGTGTCGCCTTGCTCTGTGTTTCCAATTGTGTGACATGAAGATGAATGGAGAATGTTACATAATGGCCGTCTACTCTGGCTTCCTGGTCAGCAGACGCCAGCCTCAGAAATGGACCTGGCCTGCTCAGACAAAACGTGCGGCCAAAGTAAAATCTCTGCTTTCCCTGTGTTTTCGGCCTTTTGTGGCCTTTGGCAGAACACAGCCTGTACCTTAAACTTTTATCAGTTTAATCAGTAAATCAGCGTGGCAGCAGAGTGGATTTATATGCAATTCACAGGCGATAAAATTTGAGGTTAATTTCCTTGTCAGTGCGTATATTTTTGAAAGCTAAGACAAATGGCGCTCCTCATGAAATATTTTTAATGGTTTCATCATAAAAGGCAGAGGTTACGTATTTATATAAGCCTTATAAAATACTCAAAAAAAAATCATACCATCAATATCTCCATAACTGGACAACCCATGTAGAACTGAATGTTATGATTAAGAACGTATATTATATCAAATTTATAATATTATATTCTGTTACCATATAAAAACTGTATTTTCAAAAAATGTGTCTTCTCATTCCAAGAGTATTGAATTTCAGCTTTATTAATTAATAAGTGCAGAACCACAATGCATGTATCATTTAGATTTCATGTACATGTTCTATACATCTATACATATATCTACATATATTATCATTGTATTTTCTCTCTGTCATTACAATGTATTATTAAGGCATTGCAAAGTATTATTAAGGTATCTTTCCACTGTCTCTGGATCATATATGAATGGAATGTTCATCTTTATTACCTTAAAGCCCTGAAAGCACGAATTTTTTTTTTGCAAACAACATTTAATGTCTCAAACTGCAGAACTTTGCACAATGTCTTTACATACCAGTCTGAAGCAGGTTGGCACTGACAGGCACATGACTATTGATTTCCAGGTCGACTCCTGGATATCTTACACACTAAGGGTCGTCGAGGCTACGTGGTGTTTCTGGAGAGCCTGGAGTTCTACTATCCGGACCTCTACAAGCTGGTCACGGGGAAGGAGCCCACACGCAGGTTCTCCACCATTGTGGGTAAGTGGTTCCAGACAGGCCGAGAGAAAAGCCAGAGAAAAGTCCTCGAAGTGCTCCTTTCACTTTACTTGTAATAAACAAATTCAGGCTTTAGCTTTCAGACTGAAAGTGCTACTTTCCATGCTGGGCTTCTAAGATACTGACTTGGGACAATCTGACTTACAACAATAGAATGCTATTTGCTCATCGCTGCTCGCTGCCGCAGTGAGCTGTTGAAGGGAAAAAGCTGGAAATAGGGAAATTCACTATATAATCTGCTTTTGTGCAAATCATGAAAAGATTAAAATGTTTGATATTAAGTTCAAAGTAACACATGTCTGGGTGTGTAAAATTATCTTCCAAAAAATTATGTGTATGTGTCTGTGTTCTTACAAAGCCATGGAAAAAATAACAGACCACTCTATATTTTTAAACAAATCTGCATTTTTAAATACCGATTTAATCCTGGTTCTGCTGGTAGAAGGCTATGCTGAGCAGCAAGTTGCTTCCAGGTTCAAAATTTCTATGACGGCAGTGCACAGGAACAAAGGGAAGCAGGGGACACTGGGTACGACAAGAAACCAGCCAGGTAGAGGGAGGAAGCAACTTCCTAATTCCAGAGATGGTCGGCAGCTTATCCGGCAGTGCCTCATATTTCGGAGGATGACATCAAGTGACCTTCAAAGGGAACGAGAAGCATTAAGTGCAGGCAGGTGTGAGGTGCACTGATAGGACAGTTTGTATCAGGCTCCTAGAAGCAGGACTGAGGTCCCATAAAGGAAGGAAGCAGCCCTTCATTAATGAGAACCAGGGAAGAACCAAGCAGCAGATGACAAAAAAACACAGAAGTACATACCCATAGACTGAGAAATGAGTGAAACAAGAAAATGTGCTGTGGTCTCCTAATTTATTCCATGGCTGTATTCACACACACACACACACACACACACAGTCGTGTAATCATATCTTTTTGGGGACCGCTTATTAATTTCTATGGGAAAAATGCTAATGCTAACTATGACGACCTTAATACATTTTTTTTTTCGTTGCAATACTCCCCAACCCTGTGAAATCCGTCTCCATGCATTGTCATCCAATTATATGTTAAACGTAATGAGTCAAGGGGTTGAGAGCGAGAGCTGTTGGACATAGCAGGGCTGCTCTTATGTGTCAGCGTTTGCACATTTTAGTGGAAGAGGGTCACGAGGGCTTGACTCAGTTCCTGATGAACGAGGTGATCAAGCTGCAGCAGCAAACCAAAGCAAAGGATGTGCAGCGCGTGGACATCATGGGCAAGCTCCGCACGCTGGAGGACGAGGACAAGAAGCTGCGGCTGGCCAACCAGGAGCTGCTCACCTTCCAGGAGCGCTACAACAAGATGAAGGAGGAGTGTAACATCATCAATAATGAGCTGTGCAAGGTTAAGGATGACAACTACACCCTGGCCATGCGCCTGGCGCAGCTCAGCGAGGAGAAGAACATGGCCGTCATGAGGAGCCGCGACCTGCAGCTGGAGGTGAGGATTTCGTTGTGCTTGATGCCGGTTATGAGTTCATGGCCAAGTGTTGACATCAATGAGCTTTAGTATACGTGGCCAACCAGGATCACCTTGAATGACCACTGCTCAGTCGGTTTAGCTTTTATTTTATTGTACCCACTGTGTGACTCTTTTTCAGATTGACCAGCTGAAGCACAAGCTGAACAAGGTGGAAGAGGAATGCAAGATGGAGAGGAAGCAGTCGCTGAAGCTGAAGAACGATATTGAAAATCGCCCTCGCAAGGAGCAGATCTTTGAGCTGGAGCGGGAGAACGAGGTGTTGAAGATGAAGGTTCAGGAACTGCAGTCTATCATACAGGTGATTCATCTGAGGAGCAAGAACAGGGCAGGAAGTGTGAGGGGTGCGTAATGGCCATTTAAATGAACCCACCCCCAAAGGCTGAATTTACGCAATGTCTAGATGGTGTGTTTTTATTATAGCAGCCGAACCACAGCGATTACCCTGGAAACAGTGACTCGCAATTTGTAGGATTTTAACACCATCATCTGCAGTAACCTTTGTTATACTGTGCCTTTAACATTTTGTTGACGTACACTTTCGATCTGAAGTGGATAGATGATCGGCGCAGGTAAAAAAAAAAAAAAAAACACTTAAAAGAATCCTCACAAAACCACAATGAACCCTGCAGAGAAAATAATTTAATAGGAAATGTGCTTGTTGATGACATTTAAATTTAGATCAGATAAGGTTACTGGGTTTTTTAGTAAGAAGTTTTGGAGAGAAGATGTACCGAATTGTGTGGGGAAAATGCCATTCCCATTAAGGTTTTACCATATATTTTAGAGTTTTCTGTAAGTGATGTACTACTGATGCTTTCACAAAAGAGTACCTTTTAAATTACATTTCCGTCATACGTGGATTTCTCAAACATGAACTTTGAACAAAACCTGACCTTATCAACAGACAAAACCTTATCATATGCTGTATAATTATAATATGATTATCATCCAAATCAGGTACCATATTGAACGAGTCCAACTTGCGATTTGCAGCCTTATTTATACATGATTTAATCTTTAAACCGCCATCTTGACTCTCTCTTTTTGGGTCATCAGCCAGGGAAGCAGGTGCTGCCTGATTCAGAAAAAGCAATTGTGGACATCCTGGAGCACGACCGCATGGAGGCCCTAGAGGACCGACAGGAACTGGTCAACAAGCTATATAACCTGCACGAGGAGGTCCGGCAAACTGAAGAGCTTAGGGACAAGGTGAGACCAAGCAAGGGAGCTCAGTGTGTAACTAAACTATCATTGGAGGCACCCTAGATTATCAGTGTTGCAGGTGGTTTTAGATGTTTTGGCAGTATTTCTCAGTTAAGGTTTGATGAAGGTTTGTCAAAGTAGATGAAACAGCTAGAATAGAAAGCGTCTACCTTGCCAACCAGCTGCATCAGTATGACAGAAATAGCTAATTAGATCAGCATTGCCTGATGGGTGTCATATCTTGTAATCAAACATAAAAAGCTTGAAATCTGAGACATCGGTGGAACCTCCTGGAAGCCTTTGCTGTGGGGGCAGTCAGTGTTACTCGTAACTGAGTCCCTGTGTTCCTGTTATGCCTTCAAAGATGGCTGACTGAATCTGACTCTCGATCTAACGAAAATGAAACCCCACAGATGTAAGACTGCAGCTGTATTCTACACATCAAGAGTAGCTTGTGACTAACAGGCCATTCCACTGGGTGAGAGTAGCGATTGACTGATCCGTTGCACAGTAAATCGAATCAAATATCTTCACTGTTATTATTGATGAATCTGAAAAGTAGATTTTTGATAGAGGAAGAGCGTTCTGGGGACACTAAGATACCGTCCCTGATCTCATGTTATAATGTGAACATTTTTAGAAAGTTCTCGTAATGCTTTCAGGTTAAGTTCTACAGAACCCCAATAAAGACTGCCTGAGAAAAAGGTTTTTCTGTAGGAGCATCGTCCACTTGGTGAACCCTAGAGTCGTAGTCACAAATTTCCATAGATTTTTTGTTTGTGAGTTTTTGACACGTTAACTATGCTGGTGCACCCTTGCAGTACTTGGAGGAGAAAGAAGATCTGGAGCTGAAGTGCTCAACACTATTGAAGGACTGCGAAATGTACAAGAACCGCATGAACACGGTCATGGTGCAGCTGGAGGAGGTGGAGAGGGAACGGGACCAGGTGAGGCATCACGTCCCCTGAAATGTTCTCCTACACCTAAACCGGCACCACTTCCTTATCATCTTTCTTCTCCATCCCCTGCTTCTCAGGCCTTCCGCTCCCGTGATGAAGCCCAGAGCCAGTTCTCCCAGTGCCTGATTGACAAAGACAAGTACCGCAAACAGATCCGCGACCTGGAGGAGAGGAGTGATGAGCTGCATATTGAGATTGTGCGTAAGGAGGCCAAGATCGTCAACCTGGAGGCCAAATTGAGGCGCCTGTCCAAGGAGAATGGTCTGGACCAGGTGAAGACAATAAATAACCCAGTAAAGCTGTCCATCCATCCATCCATCCATCCATCCATCCATCCATCAGACACAGTTGTTTGCTGTTTTTCCGTTGTATTGTTTTATTCACTTCTTGATGAATGCAATGTATCAGAATAGTTGATCTTATGAGTGCCCTCTGCAATAATTTATTGCTGTTAATTGAATTATCAAGAGTCTGTTGCAGTTTACTTTTCAGGTCCAGTTGCATAGCAACAATATCTTGATTTTGGTTGGATTTTGCAATAGATCCGATTTCTGAATCTTTTAATATAACATGCTTAATGAACTACATTTTTAAAATGAATTTTGGATGCTTCATTACAAAAGTGATACATGCTTAAAGTAGGCAGAGAGGTCTAGGTTGCATGTAGAAATACCCAGATGGTAGCTATTCTGACTTTCCTGTGTGTTGCCCACACTGTGTCCTTGTTAGAGTTTACCTCGAGACATGCCTCTGCCTATTATGACGCTGACCTGCAGTCAGCAGGATGCCAAACGAGACGGTCAAGACTATGACTCTGATGAGGAGTCCCCTGTGGACCCAAAGTTCTTCCTCCCAGGGTCTCGGATCAAACGTCAAGTGAACCTGAGGGTGAGGGGGCAACGCGTGGTTCTCTTGCGACTTTGGGAGTCTTCCTGACACAGAGAAGTGGAAAATCACCATTGTATTTGTCTTCTGTCTTCTTTCAGAATGTTAGAGCCAAGTCTCCAGTCACAGTCCCCAAATCCCTGGATTTTCAAGGTAAAGTTCATTTTATGGTTTATCGTCACAGTACTGTCTGTACTTATAGCCTGACCTCCCAGTACTGTCTGTAACTTAACTACAGACAGAATTGTGACGTTAAAACTTAACTTCGTAACTCTCGTAACCTCACAGTATTACCTGTACTTAAGACATAACCTCATAGTACTGTCTGTACTCATAGCCTAACCTCACCATATTGTCTGTACTTATGGCCTAACCTCACAATACTGTCTGTACTTATGGCCTAACCTCACATTACTGTCTGTACTTATGACTTAACCTCACAGTACTACATGTACCTATGGCCTAACCTCACATTATTGTCTATACTTATTGCCTAACCTCACAGTGCTGTCTGTACTTATGACCTAACCTCACAATACTGTCTGTAATTATAGCCTAACCTCACAGTATTGTCTGTACTTATTGCCTAACTTCACAATACTGTCTGTAATTATAACCTAACTTCACAGTATTGTCTATACTTATGGCCTAACCTCACAGTACTGTCTGTAATTATAGCCTAACTTCACAGTATTGTCTGTACTTATGGCCTAACCTCACAATACTGTCTGTAATTATAGCCTAACTTCACAGTATTGTCTGTACTTATGGCCTAACCTCACAGTACTGTCCGTACTTACAGCCTAACCTCAGAGTACTATCTGTACTTAAGGCATAACCTCAGAGTACTATCTGTACTTAAGGCATAACCTCACAGTATTGTCTGTACTTATGGCATAACCTCAGAGTAAAAAGTAAAAAGAAAACACTGCTGACACCGGTGAATGATGGGGGATGTAAGCCATGATTGACAGCTCGCTATAATCCCCTCTCATCGCTGGTTTCACTTCTCCCATTATGTGTGTGTGTTCAGAGCTGTGCATTGCCAGTATCTTCATGCAAATAAGCATTTCTAGTTTCATGCTATGATGGCCGTGTGACTCACTGTGCGTGACACTGTAAGTCAGACAGATAAAATATGAACATCAGCAGGCTACAGGTTGATGGAAGTGCTTCAAAAATAGTATCCTAATGTTAATCCAATAATTACAACCATTTACCGGTAATATTATGGATGACAGCTGTACGTACGTAGAGCATATTATAAAGGGTAACTGGTTGGTACTGCCACCGCATGCAAAAACCTGCGCAGGGCATTTGATAGTCACTGTGAGATAACCCCCATTGTTCCTGCATCCATCACTGCAGCATCCACCCCCGTTGAACTGTCGGACGCAGCCAGCACGGACACCAGCTCCATGATCACCACCTCCACCAGCTGTAGCAGCTTTCCTGTTATTCCTGCCGGCACCGAGGAGATGTACAACAAAAACGTAGGCTTGAGTCTGTGCTCCAAGTGGTCCAGCTCAGGGTCAAAGTGCCATTTCTCCATAATCTTTAATCTTTACTTGAGTTTGGTAAATGTCACTGATAAGGGAATATGATTCTTCCATCTCCCTCTGCATACTGTAGGTGTTTATCAGAATGTATGACTTCAGTTTTGTTTTTATGCATTATGTAAGCACCATGATGCTTAACAATGAAAATCATGATATATAATCAGTATTGGCTGTAATCATTTGTGTTTGTTTTGTGCTCAAATTTTGTGGATTCGACGTGTTCCTTAAAACAACTGCTAGATGCTAGAATATGGTTAACTTAAAATGAAAAGTATCTGAACCAATCCAACAAGAAACTCTGCAGGCAAAAATAACTGAGAGTCATTTGAGTAATTTAGAAAAATCTGAACAAACTTCCGCTTACTGCATATGCATTGTTAGCTGAACAGAAGTCCTCTTTGAGGTTTATGCAAAACACATGATTCCTGCTGGACAATATACTGTATGTAGATATTTGTTTAGTAGATGATCTGAGAGAGAGCACTGACAGACAGTTTGCTGTTCATTAACATGTGTGTCACAGGAAGGCAAACTAGGATTTACTGGCCCTAGGCAGCAGGAATGGCTGCTGGCGACTGGTCATGTGATCTGTCTGCCATGTGATTACATGCATCACACATGCATTCTCTGTCCCCCCTCCCCCCATCGTGTGAAAGGTTCTGCGCTCTCGCAATGACAGCATGTGGTCCACATTCCCAGAACCACCGGGGAATGATTCCATTGTCCGGAGGAACAAAGAGGGAGGATATATAAGTCCACTAAAAAGGTAGGGCACAACCCCCCCCTCGCCAAATCTGTCTGATATTATTATGGGATGGATGCACGAATCTCTGAGTGTTCTCTTGTAATAAAATGGAAGAAGAATATTATAAGAACCTAAAATTGCTGAATCCACGCCATGGTGTTTACACTGTTGTGCTTTTCACTAAGGTGATGATGACATGTCACCTGTTTATTGGTTGCAGCATCTGTGACTTTGAGTGTGACAGTGGGGACAACATGGAGATTGGTACAGTACCATGCCTTTCGTGTACTTTTGAGTTTTAATACAATTTCATACTGTATGATACATTTGCTTTTAGGCTGTTCCTCGAGGGCCACTTCTAAAGATGTTTCCGGATGTTTGCTATGGACTTGTAACGGTGTGCCTCTAACCAGTAACCCCCCCCTGCTCCCACACCCTGTTCCTTCAGATGAAGACACTGACAGATCATCTCACGGGCCTCCCTCCATTCACTCCTCCTCCTCCTCACACCAATCCGAGGGCTTCGAGTCCTACGACCTGGAGCAAGTCAACAACATCTTCCGGAAGTTCTCCTTGGAACGGTAAGAGAACTTCTTGTCCACAGGTTTGCTCCCGTACTGTGTTTGGGACGGGAGCCGGGCCAGGAGTGGCGTGGGATCTGCCAGCTGGCCGCAAAGCGCCATGACTGTCACATCGAGTCGCCCTCTGTCTTGTCATGGATCAGACACCATGCTTCTCTATAAAAACAGAAAATGAAAACTGTCACAACGCATCATGTTAGTGGCCTAATCAAACCTTTGATCTTCGCTACTGTAAGGCCTGTTTTTTTCACTGATGGGGAAACAAGGCTGGTCTGTGCCAGTGATATATTTCAAGAGACGTTTAAACGTGGCTTGTATTAACTATTTCCGATACATATTGCCTAGAATCAAGGAAAGACTTATTTATCTCAACATGTTCAAATAAAAATTAGTAATACAGACTTGACAGATGAAGACACTGTGGAAAATAATATCCATCTTTAAAAGCACCATTTAAAATATCATGGTAGATAATCAAAAATATAAAATAAACATCTCTGCCAGTTTTTTGTGTCTTGATTTTGTACGAAATTAATAACATTAATTGTGGGGTCCTGTTATGTCTTGTTTACATATCAGTGCCAATGCCATTAAGTACCACCCACTACCATTTTGGAACTAATTACTTTACCCCAGGAAGCAAGGGAAATGTCTTATGGTTCAGCTAAATGATTTTGTGTTGGTAAATTTTTTCCCCGGTTTGAAAAACAGCCGGAGGGTTTTATTTGTTCATCGTGCTTCTCTCCTTCACCCTGTCAGTCTGAATGCAAGCATGTTTTGATATTACAATGCTTTTATTTGTTTAGGGTAAGTTGATCACTGGTGTTGCCAGTGCAGTAAGATGTATCCACGATTAAATTATTCCCTATGATTAACTTGTGTGTGTGGTTCTCTTTCTGTTTCTGTGTGTGTGTGGCTCTCTCTCTCTCTTCCCCCCACACTCCCTCTCTCGCTTTCTCTCTCTCTCTCAAGGCCCTTCAGACCATCTCTGAACTCCTTCACGCGCCTGAACAGCACCGTTCGGCCGATAATAGACGTCACGGTTCCAGGGGATTCCTTCCTGTCTGAGGTCGCCCTGGTGGGGGGCAATGACAGCGGCATCTTTGTCTTCACTGTCCAGCCCGGGTCCCATGCAGAACGGGCTGGCTTGAAAGAGGGACACCACCTCCTGATGGTGAGGGACATGTAGGGCAGCATGGTCGCTTCTGAACCTCATCTAAATCTAAATGCATCAAGGGGGAGTTGCCTATTGTATTATATATTCACTGTAATCAGTACTACCTTGTACTATTCCATCCTCTATGTGCCTTCTTCAAAATTGAAACCAAAATTTCTTGGTGGTTACCTTGTGTGCTCGAGACCACCCTTGCCCCCCCCACCCCCAATCTTGACCCATCTTGTGTCTCTGCCTGATCCCAGCTTGCGGGTTGTATCCACGGGGAGAACCAGAGTGTGAACCTGGACACCTCCACTAAGGAAGAGGTCCACTGGACCTTACAAAGATGCACAGGACCGATCCAAGTTCACTTCAAATCCAACATCGATGGTAACGGACAGATCTCCTCATTAATCTAACAGCTGTGTGAGAAACTCATTGATCTAGCTAGTGCTGTCTCCTTAGGGACCTTGTGCTCAAAAACATAATTATGGAGCGTACATTTTCATCTAAAGAATTTTACATGAAGTGCCTGCAAAATTAATGAAGATCATTTCATTAATGTTAGATGTATTGGACCACCTTGGGTATAGTTTGGGATTTACTGTAGGTGCTTTAATTACTGGGTGGCTTCCTGTCACTCCTCCAGGTTATAGGAAGTTACAGAGAGAGATGGATGAGGGCTCCGTGGTGTCTGGGGACTCCTTCTACATCAGGCTCAACCTCAACGTGGGTCCATCTGACAACTGCACGCTGTCGGCGCGCTGCGACGAGGTCGTCCATGTGCTGGACACCATGTACAACGGCAAGCACGAGTGGCTATGCGCACGTGTAGACGGCATCTCCGACAAGGACTTGGAGAGGGGCACCATCCCCAGCTACTCCAGGTAGTGTTACCTGTCCCCTATACACTGAAGAATACGGCAAGCCCGCTGTGTTGAACTTCCTGTTTTCCCCCACGTTTTTGAGGGTTGCCTGCCATCCCCAGCTATTCTAGGTAGTGTCGCCTGTCCCCTATACACTGAAGAATACGGCAAGCCCGCTGTGTTGAACTTCCTGTTTTCCCCCACGTTTTTGAGGGTT
>JAODJX010000048.1:6582928-6594451 GCA_026776945.1 Isichthys henryi | reverse complement strand
CAATCGGGGAATCACAAGTGGGTAACCAGGGGGCGTGGCACACACGAGGATCGGAACGAGCAGGGCATGACACTATTCACTTAGCATTTCCCTTTTGGAGAAACATATCTATAAACTGTGTTGATCTAAAAAGTATTGTGTGAGGCCAGAGTAGCCAAATACAACATCACGTGATTCAGATATTCAGCAGGTAAAATAAAGACTCAACATCGAGGCTAAGAAAGTTCAAGGGGATGCTCTTCTGATAGACTCTGTGAAATGATTAACTATACAGATGGGTAATGTAAAACTGTCATTTAAGCAAGTCTAGGTCTCTAAGCATTTTAACAATTGTTCTCATCACATGCACCTATCATTGCATACATGTGTTCAATGTTACTGTGTTCCCATATAAAAGGCAGACATTGTGTTCCCGGATTTAGAGCCAGCCGGGATTCTTGCAATATGCTGATTCTGTGGTCATCAGCAATCAGGCCCAGGCAACCCAAATCCTCCTTGTCTGAACTTGTGTTGTCCCTGGCCCAGTGGGGGAGCTCTCTGCCCTTCTTTCTCCAGAGCCTGGACAGAGAGTACAGAAACTATTAACTGGAAATATGAAGACCTGGCCTTTAAAGTTGGTTGACTCTCTCTTACGCACAGCAACACTGGGTTTCTCAAACTGTCACAAGCTGTTTGGAGCTTTCTTAGTCTGTATTTCAAAATATACTTTAGTCTTTATTCTTTGTTTTGTGCATAATGATGGTTTGTCTTCATAATAACAGAAGATCGCTTCAGATGGAAAGTTCTTTACTGTGTGATATGTTAGTTTAGTTTATAGTTTGGTTAATGTGACTGAAAGCAGAGTGTGTGAGTGACATTGGCAATATCCCAAGTGGCAAGAAGAAATTTCAGCAATGGAATCCGTTCCATGGAAGCCTTGTAAAAACCTGTAAGTCAACAAGTTCTGGTCAAGAATTCGGACCCAGTCTGCGCTGTGTTGGAAACTTTGGAATGTTTGGAGAAACAGTGTATCTCCTTTCTGCCAGTTTCACTGTATATATTTTGATCATTTTAGGTATCTTTAAAGCAGAAACTCCTGTTGTATCAGTTTGATTCCTTGCATGATACCTATTCTTCACTAACCCAAATTTTTGAAGACTTTGCTTAAAGGAAATTCCTTTTGTCTTTGCCTTACAGAGCTATCTCCCAAGCAGGCAGGACATCCTTCTTGCACGGAAAGCCACCAAGGGGATCGTACAGCATGACTTTGTCATCAAGAATATCCCCTTCATGATGGTGGATGTGGGGGGACAGCGCTCACAGCGCCAAAAGTGGTTCCAGTGTTTCGATGGAATCACCTCCATTCTCTTCATGGTGTCCTCCAGCGAGTACGATCAGGTCCTGATGGAGGACCGCCATACCAACCGGCTGGTGGAATCCATGAATATCTTTGAGACAATTGTCAACAACAAGCTCTTCTCCAATGTCTCTATCATCCTTTTCCTGAACAAGATGGACCTTCTGGTGGAGAAGGTACAGACGGTGAACATCAGCAAGTACTTCCCCGATTTTAGGGGTGACCCACGGTGCCTGAAGCATGTGCAGGACTATCTAGTACAGAGCTTCAGCCGACGGAGGCGGAACCGCAGCCGGCCTCTCTTCCATCACTTCACCACTGCCATTGACACAGAGAACATCAGATTTGTGTTCCATGCGGTCAAGGACACCATTCTGCAGGAGAATCTTAAGGACATCATGCTACAGTAAAAGACTGCTGGGACAGGAATCTGAGACCAACACCTGGTAATAGAACCAAGGATACCATGGGATCAGAGACAGTGGACTTTCTGCTTTGAAATCTGTACTTCCATGACTTTTCAAGCTTACAGAACCTTTCATGGAGTATGCCCTAATTTTATAGTGGGAATTAAGATAATAGAGAAAGTTACAAAATAATTTACGGTAGTGAAATAGTCTGAAGTGGGCCAACATGGCAATATTCTTTCGGATACACCTCCCACTGATGATCTGTCTCCTCTGCATGGTCCTAGCTGGCTGCAAGCTTGGAACGCACTTTGATTTTGACTTTATTTCAACTCCATCCCTTGCAAAAAATAAAAGAAAAATCAATGGTACTTTTTAAAAACACTGTAAATGCGGGGCAGTTTTGTCTTTTGGTATGCACCCTCTGAAATCAGCTGGACACTTTGTAAGGTATTTCCTCAGAAAGCATCTCGGTTGGTTGAATGACCACGTGCACTTATTAGTCACAGGCTGGAACTTAGATAAACTATATAAATATAGTCAAGGGCCCTGTTCATTGTTTAAAGAAAATCACACCACCCTTGGTCCTAGTGTTCGTGCATTTGTGTGTGTGTGTGTGTGTGTATGTGAAGTAGGTTTATATTGCATTGTGGGGACCAAACATCCCCCACAATGTGATAAAACCTGTTACTTTGATGTTGAGGGGACCATTCTTCAGGTCCCCACAAAGATCTGTGAATGCAATCAAAGGCTCGTAATTAGTTTGGTTACTTACAGTATGGTTAAGGTTAGGGCTGGTTAGGGGTTAAGGTCGTCATGTTGGGATTAGAGATTTCCTAATAAAAATTAATGGAGAGTTCCCACAAAGATGTCGTTACAATCCTGTGTGTGTGTGTGTGTGTATTAATTAAACTAGTCATTATGTGCTTAATGTATTAAGAAGACAGCAGTGGACTCAGTCATAACACTGATACCGAGTTCACTGCAGTCCTTTGTTACCTAAATCTCATATTAATGAAAAGACCAGTGAGTCTCATTTAGGTTTTAAGCACTTGATTTTCTTTTAGAGACAAATTGGGGGTTGCAGATTTTATTGACAATTTACAGCCAGGACATAAGAGACTTTGCTGTTTCCAGATTTGTTTTCTCAGTAGGAATCATTTAATAGCATTAAGCTATTTCATCTTTCCTCTGAAATACAGCATGAGTTTATTACATTTATCAGATTTCTGGGAGGTACATTCAATAGCATATGGCTAAGAGGCTATTATACATGCAGTAAGAACGCTGGGGTGGATAACATTACTATTCCCATGACTCTGCCGACTCCCATTGAGTTAATAGGCAGCCACACATTTCTCTTGGACTAGATGTGGAATTACACATTCCTTAAGGAAAATATAGATCGTTTTTGTTTCTTAGTTTACCTTCAGTCTATGGTTTATATGCAGTTAGAATATATTTTACCCTGCATCAGTACAAGCACTGTTTTGCCATTTGCATTCTGTCTGCTTGATCTCAGGAAGTCCAATTCAGGTTCTTGTATTATCCTGGTAGTTTGGTGAATTGTAAATCTATTAAAAGCCTGCCGTGAGAAGCTGACTCCCATCCATTTAACAGCTCATTTTACAGTTCGTCTAGCAGTGGTATTTTCACTGTCTGGTAGCAGCCTATACCATTGACTGTGGAAATTAGCTTATTAAGATTCACCGGGGATTTCAGCCATGTAGCAGATTGCATCTGAATGTCTGCTAAATGCTGTCAAATACATTAGGCCATATTTGCTTGCTTGAGGTTACCTGAGGGGATGAGGTGTCTGCACAAGCATACTGCTTGTTGATTGAGCTCCGCCCCCCTACCCGGAATCCCACGGCCTTTCACCCAATCAGCCTTCAACTAGCCTGCTTCAGTGTAGTGCTTTGCAGGGCCACCTCAGTGACTTCTTGTGCAAGAAGAATGTATGTGATCACTCAGCGGGTGATATATGCCCCGTAGGGTGAACTGTCAGGTCAGGGTGGGTCTTTTAAACAGAAAATCAAGCTGAGCTTTCAGCTTCGAAAGTCATCCTTTAAGCATCACCTGGGTTCATTGGTTCATTGGAAAACTCTGTGTATAGGAAAGGAGAAGCAATTTTCTTTTCCCTCAATCTTTACAATTCATAAAAACAGGCTATCACAGAACTCATATCAGAACCAGGGTGAAGAAATTGTTATTTTTTCCCATAAACTGGGGCCTCTACTTTTGCGAGCACTCTATGCCAGTAATTCTGAAGGGTCATTCATGCCTTTGTACCCCACCCCCACCTTCCTGAAACATGCACACATTGTAATGAATCCAACTGACCATTAGGGGGTGCTCTTCAATCTCCCTTCCTCATCCTATTCGGTATTCATCAGCCACTCTGCTGAGGATCCTCATTCAGATCGTAAATTTGAAACTGTGTGGCCTTTTAAATGCAGTGAAAATAAAATCTAATTACCTATTGAATTATTTATTCTGAGCATGAAATATAAAGAGACTAAACACAATTTCCATACGAATCATGGCCCTGTTAATAATTTTCTGAAATGGCATCACTCTGAATTTAATGGAGTTTCTAATCTCTTGTTTCCACCTTGAAATAATGAAGTGTTTGTCTTTGAAGAACATTAACGTAGCATGTCTATGCACTAGTGCAGAATTCCTAATTATCATCTACAGCAGCAATAGTGTATTTTAATGAGAGAGCATTAGCATTCTTACAAGCAACTACTACCCACCAGAGTTGAAATACAGACCCAAGACATCGTAGCGATTATTATACCATTGATAGATAATGTGGTGCAAACCGACAGTATTGTTTCATTATTCGACAGCTATCTGGGTGACAATTGAGCATAGTCTTGTGTGATAGCATTGAAACATTTTAAACAGTTTATTTGGTAGATTAAGAGTCGTAAAACTCCTAAAATATAGCCTGCAGAAGGTTATGCTCTGTCTGTGAAACATCGTCAGTTATTATGTTCATTTATTATGTCCCATGTATTCACATGCACATATTCAAATCCTCTTATACATTACCCCCCACCCCCCACAGGTTACCTACCTGTAGAACTGAGACTCTGAAAGTGTTCATTGATTGCACAGGCAGTATTACGGCTGTATATATAAATTATACAGAACGCAGTAAAGTGCTTTATGGTGAATGAACAGCATGGCGTGATGTTGTTTTTACAAACGGTGCTTCTGCTAATGGTAATGTGATCTGCACTCACTGCATTTTGTAGTTAAGCATGTGTTTGAATCAGAGACGCTGTGGTGATCTATACTGAGATCAGAACCCGACCCCCTGGGCCTCTTTCCAGGCTATAGTTCAAGTCTCCTCCAGGGTTCCATGTGTGTAGAGTTTATATGTTCTCCTCCTGTCATCCTGGGGTTTCCCCCCACAGTGCAGGAACATGCTTAGGTTAACTGGAGTTACCAAATTGCCCGTAGGTGTGAATGGTGTGTGACTGTGCCCTGTGATGGGTTGATGCCTCATCCTGGGTTGTTCCCTGCTTTGTGCCCATAGCTTCTGAAATAGCAGAACAGAAATTGGATGGCTCATCTGCTCTTCACATCCATGGTTCATACTTGCGGAGTATGTTCTATTTACCTTTAGAAGGCCCCTCTTATGATATCTCCAGGATTCAGCTTAACATCTCATTGAATTCGGCTGCCCAACACCCTGACTTCACTGACTGAAGTAATCCACCCCTCCTCCAAAACTATTTAAAACTTCCTTCGAAGCTTCATTGACAACACAATTTTCGGAGATTAGTATGGTAAAGCTGGTCATGTGAGCTTCATTCATAAAGTTTCATTCATAAACTTTAAGAGACAGACACACAAGAGCAGGCAGATACTGTATATAAATCTGTTACCGCATCCAAGTGTGGGGTGTGGAATAAGTCATCCACACAAAGACTGCAAGCATAATCTTATGACTCTTGTTATGGTGACATTTCCGCCAGTCCATGCTTAATTGAACAGCTAAATATTTAACCATCTCTCCTCAACATGCGTAGCAGCTGAGGTCTACGCTTGCCAGCTGGTCCTGCGTAACATCTGGTCAGAGGACAGCCAGCTGGCCCTCTACCTTGCATTCAAGTTCTCAAGTAACAAAAACAGCATTCATGGTCAAATCTTCTGAATTCTTATAAACAGAAGAGAGTATAGATCTCAATTGAACCAAAATAGGAAAGGCATTTGCAACCTTCCTTTCCAAAGAAGTTGGGAAACTATTTAAAATGTAAATAAAAACAGAATGTAATGATTTGAAAATCATAAACACATATTTAATTGAAAATAGAACAAAGGCAACATTTCAAATGTTGAAACAGAAATGTTACTGTTTTATGACGGATATGACATATTTGAATCTGATGCAAACCTCACAACTAATTAGGTTAACAGGTCAGTAAGATGATTGAGTACACAAGGGACAAGGCCGAAAACCAGTATTGGACAGCCATGATCTTTGGGTCCGCAGGCAGCACTGCATTAAAAACAAACATGATTCTACAGTGGAAATCACTGCATGGGCTCAGGAACACTTCAGAAAACCATTGTCTGTGAACACAGTTCATCACTGCATCCACAAATGCAGGATCGAAACCTGCCATGCAAAGAAGAAACCACATCTAAACACGATCCATAAACAATGCCAATTTCTCTGGGCCCGAGCTCATTTAAGATGGACTGAGGCAAAATGTAAAGCTGTCCTGTGGTCTGATGAATCAAGATTTCAAATTCTTTTTGGAAATCATGGAGGCTGCTTCCTCCAGGCTAAAGATGAGAGGGACCATCTTGCTTGATATCAGCGTAAAGTTCAAAAGCCAGCATCCATGATGGTATGGGGGTGCATTAGTGGTAGCTTGCACATCTGGGAAGGCAACATTAAAACTGAATGATATATTCAGGTTTTGGAGCAACTTATGCTGCCATCCAGACAGTGTCTTTTTCAAAGAAGGCATTATTTATTTCAGCAAGACAATACCGAATCGCATTCTGCACATATTACAACAGCATGGCTCCGTAATAGAAGAATCTGGCCAGGAGACTGGCCTGCCTGAAGTCCAGACCTGTCAGCCACTTTAAAACATTTGCCACATCATGAAATGAAATATATGTCAAAGGAGACCCCCAAACTGTTGCAATGTTGAAATCTTATATCAGGCAAGAATGGGACTAACTGGCCTCCTCAGTTAGCAAACATTTACAGTGTTTTTAAAAGAAGAGGTGATGCAATACAGCGGTAAACATGTAGATTATGATTGGACAGGCTGAGAAACGGGGAACAGGATGGGGATAATGAGGAGGGACAGTTGAGGACAATACAGTAGCCTTCATAGGGGAATGGGCATAAAATGTCTTTTTGTTGCAGACACAAAGATATCAGATTTCAGCATAACAGAGGAAGAAGCAGATAAATGCATAATTTTCTATGACAGACAAAAGACAGAACCTTCTCTATATTTAAAATGGATCTACAATCCATTTTGCTATTCACACCACATACACATGGAGGTATAAAATAGTTTTGTGACACAAAAAAAAAAAGCGGACAGTTGTTGGCTGCATAAGCATTCCCCCCCCAAGAGAGTCGATACTTGGTAGAATCACCTTTTCTTGTAATAAGAGCTTTGGGGCAAGTTTCTTCCAGCCCAGCACATGTGGATCTACTAGTGAATGGCAATTTATAAGTCATGCTGCAGACTCTCAGTCAGACTAGGCCCTGGGCTTTGCCTGGACCACTGTGAGACATTCCTATTTTAAAACACTCCAGTGTAACCCTCCCAATCACAGGTCTATTGCTGACTGAAACAGTTTCTCTGTGGGACTTGATTTTTACAATCTAGCTCCATCCATCTTGCAATAAGTTCAGAGTTTCTCAGTTTCTCTGGGGAAAGACCAGTAGCAACATGAAACTACTTATAAAAGGCACTGTAGAGGTTCTTCATCTTGGTAGAGAGAGTTTTTGGGGTCAGAGAGTGGGCTGAGACGGTGTGCTGCAGCCCAGGGCCACACTGGTGTCCAGGGAAGTCAGCTTCCGCCCTGCTAGGTTTTTGTGGTCTGGTCAAATGGCCTTTAGGAATTGCCTGTTATGTTGGTACTAATCAACCCACACAACCGGTGGCCAACTGGGAAGTTGTCTTGCAGCCACATCACTATTTGGGATCAAAGGAACCCAACTGGGAATATTTCACTTTATGGCACTTAATACCAGTGCATTTTTGGCATCTTGCTTTTTAAAGGTGCCGTTATAGTTCAGCTTCATGAAGTGGATCATATGTCGCCCTCTGCTGGACAATCGGAAACCATTGAGGTAGACTGGGCAGAGATGCAGGCCTGCAGCTTGACACCAGCCGCCTCTCTCCCTCTGTATACTGTGGTTCCAGCACTTTGGCCCTCACTGGGTTCCACCCAGCATGTCTTTTACATGTTGTGTAAAATTCACACTACCATTTCCATTGGAGATCTTGAGAAATAGACTGGGTCACTGCTAACCAAACCGTGAAGCTGAGTCCCATTTATCACAACTTCTGTGATTTCTGATACAACCTGAAAACTGGTCATAGACCCAGCATTTAAAACCTCTGTGTTGTAATGATCTTCTTCACTTCATTTGCTAGAACGAACTACCTACATTACCTGCACTGCTTTTACCCAGTAATCTTCCATGTCCAGTAAAATCATCAATGTGTGATGGCTTGGCACATATGATCCTACACTGCCTGGCACAGACTCCATGGTCATAGTCTAACATGCGTAATTGGCGGTACTTGTCTTCTCGTGTATCCGTTTTACATCATCTTCCATTGCCGAAGACCAGTCCCAATACTAAAGAACAGAAGTTCGTGCCCTACCCCAAATGTCAAGGATACAGTGGTTGCATCCTTCACAAACGAGAACAATCCCATGATTCATTGCGCCACATTCATTCTTGGGAGGTAAGTTATTAAGACCGGTGTTGCCAAGACCACAAGTGCGACCTTTCCATCATTAATATTGAGAAACATCCCAGGCTTCCTATTGACTCTATTTATGTGGTTAGCATATGAATGGAAATTATTATATAAACATTACAGGTTCCGGGCAGTTTCTAAAATAAAAAAGATACCAAACAAACCTAAGCAACAAGATATTAATTAATAGGCTAAAGTTTGCCCATATCCCATGGCTTACATGTAATACACAATGAGCCAATCTCCACTCTAACCTTTTTATCAGGCTTAATATTACAACCCTTCAAAATGTGTAAGGCCCCAGTCTCCACCTCCCACATTGGTATGGCCATTGGTAGTAGCAGGAAGTACACACTTTTGCCTTCATAATCGTCTTTAGATAAGTTGCACGTTCAGTGAAGCCTTTCTGCTCACTCAAGATTCCAGACTCCAGACTCGGGAGCTGATTATTGTAAACACAGCTATGTACAAGTACACAGTGCACTGAATTTTACCCTGGTGCTGAACATAACCACAAACACACAAAAGATGAATAACATTAGCGACACAAAACAATGCAAATATAAAAAACCTATATGACTACATTTTGAATTTGTGTGTGCAGTATAGTGCAAATTTGCAGAGTGGTACAATTAAGGAATGCAATAAAAAAAAGACTGACTGCCTGGGGGAGAAAACTGTCGCAATGTCTGATCTATGATCTATGCTCCGGAACCTTTTGCCAGATGGTGAGCAATCCGTGGGAGGGGTCTGTCACCATGCTGTTTGTACAGTGGATGGCATGTTTCCTGTACAGCACAGTGATGGGTGGGAGAGGAGCCCCCATGATCCTCATTATCTGATACAGGGTCATACGGCCAGTGATGCTGCAGTTCCTGAACCAGACAGTGACGCAACAGCAGAGGGCGCTCTCAACGGTCCCTCAGTAGACCGTGGTAAGGATGGGAGAAGGGAGGCAGGCTTTTTTCAAAGGAGTCAGATGGTGTAGTGATTATACATTGTTTATACACCATGGCACAAAGTGCACAACAACAAAGTCTGTCCTCGGCATTTAACCCATATATGATATAGCAGGGGGGAGCAGTACTGTACCTTGCTCAGTGTAACTCAGTGGCACCTTGCTGGTTGGGAATTCAGTCAAGCACTCTTTTAATGACAAGTGCACTTCCCAAATCATTAGGCCACCGCTGCCCCATTGGTTATACTACTGGGTTTTCTTGGTGAGGGAGGTGGTGTTTAGAGTCCAGGAGAGCTTGTCTGCCATGTTCACTCCTAGGAGCTTACCTCTGCTGACTGTCCTGACAATGAAGCCCTTAATCTTCAAGGGAGAGCGAGCAGCAGGTTCTTCCTGAAGTCAACTGCTTCAATTCTCTTTGTGTACTAAGCTATTTTTACACTTCTGGCCTTCCTGTTAGTTTTAATGAGTCCAGCTCTTTGCCTAGGGGTGGGCGGTACACCGGTGTCATAGTCGTTACCGGTGTGATTGTACGCCACAATATGGATTTGCACTATACCGTGAACACCGCGAAAAGGAACAGCCTATTTATATATGTGAAAAACATTTTATGTTCTTCAAAGCTTCAGTTGCAATCTGAATTTCTGTCCTTATATAGTATATGTAACCGGTTTATCTACATTGTGTAAATTTTCTATATGAAACACACTCTGACGTCGTGTCCGGATAGCATATTAACAAATTTATGTCAGATGTTACTTACGTCAGATAAAGAGCTGGATGTGTTTATCTGAAGAAATTCATCAGATCAGATCTTGTGTAATTATACTTATTAAACAAAAAATAACCTGTTTACATATATAGTAGCAAATTAAAAAGTTAAACACATTGGCTACTGCCTGCATAGAAGGTGTGTGATAAAAGGCACAACTGCCCAGTTAACACTAGAACTGCCTGTTATCCACGCCAAAGAACGTCAAACCAAGCAAGACGTACTTCGGCGCATGCAGCCCTTTTGTTAATAACAGCAGCGAATCTAACACCCTCAACCAAAAAGTCATAGCTTAATGATCCTAAACAAAGTGGCTGCCCTGTCCTAAAATCCTACAGCTGAAAAGTTTTCAAGCGCAGTATTTTATAAAATGTTGGAGAAATAGACATAGTTTATTAGTGACTTCATACTTCATCTTCGTCAAAGTTCACGTCATTTAACAACTGTATAAAGTAATGTTATATTTTATACGCTGTTACCTTCCAGTTTGCCTTCCAAACACAAGCACAGTACCCTAACCTGCTATAGAAACAGTGAGGGCTCTTTATCCAGAGCAGGGATACTCAATCGGCTGACGCACCCCAAATCTGAACCAAAATACCGTTTAGGTGTTGAGTACCCCAGATCTGGAAGGTTTACAGGTGGTTTGTCAGCAGGTGTGTTCGTGTGATGGATCCCAGAGCGAGGAGCTTCCAGAATACTGCTGTCTCTGGTTGCTCACTGGCGCCCTCTGCTGGGCTCAGCTGCTCCTGACAGAGGAGAAAATAGAAGAGAATATCTTTGTCATAGTACATGTATTTTCCAAACCGCTTATCCTTACTGGGTCGCGGAGGGTCCAGGAGGGAAAAGGAATAGTGGTGGCAGATTGTTGGCTGGCCGTGGCTTGTTTTGCTACTGCACATTTAGAGTATGGCATTTCCGCATGGTGACATTTTGCTGTCCAATGTGCAACACTTACTAAACTTTATCAAGACACCTTACAGCAGTAACACATCCATCCATCCATTTTCCAAACCGCGTATCCTTACTGGGTCGCGGGGGGTCCGGAGCCTATCCCGGAAGCAATG
>JAODJX010000048.1:6570978-6581631 GCA_026776945.1 Isichthys henryi | reverse complement strand
GACTCCCCGAGGGACACGGTCGAATGCCTTCTCCAGGTCCACAAAACACATGTAGACTGGTTGGGCAAACTCCCATGCACCCTCCAGGACCCTGCCGAGAGTATAGTTTTTAACCTGTATAATTCTTTTTATTCTGAAATGTATTTGATAAAAGTAGATGGACTCTGGGGGCCTTTCTCCCTCCGCTGTATATGTACGTTTTATATATTTCTGTCTATATATTGTATTTCCTACCTGTACACTGACAATAAAGTCTTTCTATTCTATCCTATTAATATTCTGGTTCAGAGTAAAATAAACAATACTCTGGGGAATTCAATTGATTAACTTTACTACTACAACATAACTAGCAGATATACAGACGTCCCAACACTCTCGGAAGTTCCGGGATTCTCCCGCAAAGCTTCCTGACTCCACTCACTTCCTTCCTCGCTTCCTGAGGATACGCCAATGATGCGCAATGTTCCGAAAATCTGTCGTCTTGCTGATCAGCGGTGGTAAAATTAGTCGGCAAAACGTTTTACCGCTGTAACCTCGCTCCAAATTTTACCCCCCAAATCTATCTCGCCCACCCAACCACACCCTAGTCTGCAATTAATACGATACCAGCCAAAGCACTGGCCAGTACCGCTGCCCTCCTGGATGCCCCTCATCCGCCTCCCTGAAATCAATATCCTTGAAGTGGGATTAAGACTGGTAGACCAAGGCATCGCCGTGGCAAATGACAAAAAATTAAGATTTCTGCAAGGAGGAACACAGCTTTTACTACAGCCTTGAAAAACACATTTCACACACACACAAATAAAACAGCGGAGTGTGTGTAAGTAAATGTATGAATATGTGTGTATGAATGTCTGTGTGTGTATATAGAAAGAAAGAAAGAAAAAATAAACAAGGTGTCAGTCTTAATCTAATATAAATAATAAATGAGGTCCTCTTTTATTTCAACACAAAACTACATGCTACGCTGGGTGCATTTATATAGCCTTTTTTTTAAAAAAAAAGAACGCCACTTAATTAAATCTATATTAGAATATGACGGACCAGTAGCTTCAGCATTTTATAAATACAAAAATCACGAAATATCCAAAGCAAGCCTTTAAAAAAAGGAAAAAAAATCACACCCGTAAGCGTCCATTTTTGGAACGTACCAAATGTACCGACGCATCGAGGGACAACAGCGTGAGATTCGCTGACTTCTAAACTATTTGTTTTGATGGTTTTATGTTTTGGACTATTTTATTGCTATAAATAAATACTAAAAATACTTTTAATAACATACATGAGTTTCTAAGTATGTTGCATGAAATAGACTTTTAAAAATTGTTTACCTAATTTTTTGAGTAGGTACGGTCCTTTTCCACCTTGGAGTGGGGTCCGTGCCGGTTGTAGCGCACATGGTGTGCTGAGGGAAAAAATCCTTTATTGTGGTTGTAAAATCAATCATCAGTATTTTCTTTACGTCTGAAACGGCGAGGCACGCCTTAAATGCGGGATACTGGCAGGATGGATGACGAGGTTGAGTTTGAAGAAGGCGAGGAGCCTTCCTTTAGCGACCCGGAGGACTTTGAAGACGACATCAGTGATCAGGGTGAGAAAGCTGCCCAGATCGGCCAGCTATAGAGCTATATCTGCGGCCTGCCGCTTTATCTAGTGAAATGCAACTAACCAGTTAGTTTAAACAGCGCAGCAGAATGCGTGCTAATTACCCGTAGTAGCTCAGTCATCTCCCATGTGTTGTTACTCGGTGCTAATCGCTGGGTAGTAGATTGAATATACAAGTACACATGTATATGCACGTATATGAGGCCGCTGAAACATGAAATGTCAATGTCACAAAAGTGATTTGGCTACAGAGTTGGATATCGATGGTACATAGCAGTGCATTAGTAGCGTATGTTACCTCGCTATTGACATTTATGATTTTTAAGACTTGGTTCTAGTTGTGAAAAGGTTAGATGGCTTGTTACCTGTCCGGATAACGATTCTGCATGTATAAGATCATCTGTGCACCAGATATCCATTCATTGATGAATTTGACTTTGATATTCTGTTATTTCCTCTGCTTTGCTTAAGGTTAACGGAATTCTAAAATGACACCAGATTTCATACAGAAATAACGAAGCTATGTGGCTGTTTGGCGGGTTGATTGCATATGAGAGTGGCTCAGGGCAGTTTGTGTTCTCCAGAGCTCCTGGAGGACGTCCTCCGAGAGAGACCTCAGGAGGCAGATGGCATCGACTCTGTCATTGTGGTGGACAACGTTCCACAGGTTGGACCAGAGCGTTTGGAGAAGCTGAAAAATGTCATCCATAAGATCTTCTCTAAGTTTGGCAAGATCACCAACGAGTTTTATCCGGAGGCTGATGGCAAGACCAAGGGGTCAGTGTGGCTTTGTGTCATACTGGAGTCTCTTGCTGGGCTGGCTGTACCTGTGGGTGGATGTACAGATGGTGCTGATGTTCATAAGTGGCACCACTTGTTCTGTCCTCAGGTACATCTTCCTCGAGTATACCTCCCCTGGCCAAGCCGCAGAAGCCGTGAAGAATGCTGACGGGTACAAGCTGGACAAGCAGCACACCTTCCGGGTCAACGTTTTCACAGACTTTGACAAGTAAGATTCTATTCCATTTTCAGCCAAAAAAACTTGTGCGTAATTTCATCATTGCGGTCTCTATTGTCTCAAGAGGGTGTCTCTATCAAGGGCTGATGTGTGTGCAAAGCAGATTGTCCATCTGCAGGAGACCACAGTGAGAAAAATGCCTACTTAAGTGGGACAAATCATCTGCTGAATGAGGGAAAAATTTCAGGGTGGTGCAGCGGCAAAACTCCCAGAACATATACTGCCTTGTGTTTTTATCAGGAAGTACTTGGGGTTTCATTCTATCAGAACTCAGCTCACATTGCCATATCTAAGCCATGGCAGTGTCTGTTTCTAGATCTGTTCAAGCTAGGATAAGCGTCTTGTCACCTCTGAGTACTGGGGGTAGGGAACGTCCTTCTGTAAGTGCTGTGTGTCTACATGTATTCTTATAGCCTTCCTATAGCCGTTCTACCCTTGTTTTCCTTCCTTCCAGGTACATGAACATCAGCGACGAATGGGAGACACCCGAGAAACAGCCATTCAGAGACTTTGTGAGTACCACCCTACTGTTATGTCTCATGGTGTTCCCAGCTGGTGCAGTAAACGGCATCCAGGTACGGTTGACACGTACAGGTTTGTGCTTGACATTCACTCAAGGGGAACTTGCGGCACTGGCTGGAGGACCCTGACTGTCGTGATCAATACAGCGTGATCTTTGAATCTGGCGAAAGGACAGGAATATTCTCCAATGATGTCAAAGAGCCAATCTTGGTTGAGGAACGGCCGGTGAGTGATTTCACTGGGCTGCCTTTCTCTGGTTGGCCCTGTTCTTGCTTTGGTGGGTTTAATCTGGCTTAACTCAGTGTTTCTCTAACCGGTCCCTGGGGTCTCCAGACGATCCAAGTTTTTGCTCCCTTCTAATTCCCGGAGAGCAGAAATGTGGACCGTCTGGGGTCACTGAGGACTGGCTTGAGAAACACTGGCCTAACCCAATTCATCTCTCTGTCCCCCCAGCGCTGGACGGAGACCTACGTCCGCTGGTCTCCCAAAGGTACATACCTGGCCACGTTCCACCAGAGGGGTATCGCACTGTGGGGGGGGGAGAAGTTCAAGCAGATCCAGAGGTTCAGCCACCAGGGCGTCCAGCTGATTGACTTCTCACCCTGTGAAAGGTGCGCCGCCTTGTTATATCAAAGGCTTTCCATGTTACGATGATTAACATTAGCAGGTTGCGATTATTGTAACGTGTTTCAGAAATGGATGACAGTAATGGGTCTACAGTAGTGCAGTAAAATGGTCTTTAATGAATTCTTTAATGTTTTGAAGTCTAATGATGTAAAGCTAATTTAACTGTGAGTTTTACAGTGTACCTTACGAATTATATTCAAAAAATAGGTGGACTTAAACAGTGTCGCTATTAACTTAATTTTGTTGACGGTTTAAAAATACAGTACAGCTGTTTTAACACTTATCAAATGACAGTACTCTACAAATTAAATTACTGAACTGTGTGTAATTCAAATACGCTAACATTCAGTACTGTACATAATTAAATTCAGTTTTATTGATACAGTGCATTTTCACGTTACATCGTCTCAAAGTGCTTATTATAGTTTCGCTGCTGCATCTCGTTGGCTTGTTTTCGGTGGTTTATTATAAGATTTAACGTGTCTATACAGTGGGGGGAGGGGGGGCAGACGGACACTGAGGTTCATGTGTTTCTTTGAATGACAGCAGTAAAAAAACGCAGATATTTTTGTCTGCTTTTCAGACAAAAATATCGCAACATATTTTCTCTGTCCACTGGTGTGAGTGCGCTCACTTGTGTGTACGCGCACGTGTCTGTGTGCACGCATCGGGGCGGAGCTCCGCCATGCCCGATACAGAGAACAGAGGAGAATTGTAAACGCGCGACCGCTTAGAGAGAAAAATGACAGCTGTTGTGTAAATAAGATAAATAACATAAGGCTGTTTAATAAAAGGACAATGTATAGACCTGTTCTATAGGAAAGGTAACCTTAAATGACTTCTGTTGTGTTCTGGTGCTATATAGAAAATACAATTAAATAAAATCAACTTGACCCGAGGGGTGGGAGATTCTGTTGGGGGGGGCGGGGTGCTCCCCTAATATAATGGTAGGGGAAACACTGCTATATTTGTCATTGAGAGGAAATTACGTTCTTTTTCCTGACATGTTTCTTGTGCGCGCTGCATTGACCTCAGGTAGCTAGCCAGAAGCAGATGGGTTACTGCAAGGCAAAGTGAGGCAATTTCTACAGGAATGATTTTGTCTCCAGCTTTTTGATCCATATAAACAGTTGATCAATATACCCGTGATCACAATAAGCGGTTTCCACTGTATATAAATTTAAAAATATCAGGATAAATGATGATACAGTACAATCCTGTTATATCGGACTTTAAGGGATCTGGCAAAACAGTCCGTTATATCCAGAGTTGCTGTATGCCTGACCATAACTACTGGACTCATGCCACACCCCAGCAGACACAATTGTGTTATAGATTATTATATCGTAAATGTAGCAATCCAACTTTACCTGACTGTTGGAAGTATATATGGCCTATAAGTGGTTATACATGTACGGTACAGTAGTAACCTTGACCTCATTGCTTACTGCATCCCTTCAGCTGCGAGCGTCATCTGTGGATTGATCAAGATCTAATTTTTATTTAAAAAATTGTTGGCGACCGTCTAAAACCATCTGCTCTACGCAGTGGTTCACACACTCATAATAAGCTGCAGCTGCATAGCACCCCTATGACCGGCATTTACACTGACACTTTTGCGGAGTTGAAAAACTCATGAGGAGTTGAAAAAAAATTGTGTTTTTTTTCCCTTTAGCTGCATCAGAAACATAGGCTAGAAGGCTGTCCTGAAGGGCATATTAATAATCATATTATATCATTAATATTTTATCGTGCTTTGTGTGTAGCTTAAGCCTACTTCTTTGAAAATCGAGATAATCGAATGTCAGTCATTGTCACGGAATGATGCTGAGTTACTTGTTTGGTATTGTCCATTACCGATACTATCGTCATAGTACAGAGCCCTAGGATACTTATGAGCCGGCTAATTAAAATGTTATATGCTGCTTAGCTGTAAAATGCATAGTGATGGCCAATCAAGTGTTTGTTTTTCTGTATTTTTTTTTTTTTTTAGATATGTGATAACCTTTAGTCCACTAATGGACACGAAGGAAGACCCGCAAGCTATTATAATCTGGGACATCCTGACTGGACAGAAGAAGAGAGGCTTCCACTGCGAGAGCTCTACACACTGGCCTATCTTTAAGTAAGTCTGCCCAGCTCAGGGTCCCTCTGAAGGGGTACCTTCAGCACGATTGAGGCTGTGCAGGTTTAGGTGAGGACCGAGAGTAATGAGTTGTATCGGGGAAGGGTGGCTTTGCTAAAGGTTTTGAACCTTTTAGTGTGGTGAGTGATGTCACCAGGCTCGCAGACCATCTCCTTCCCTCATCTTGCTTCAGTTTGTACTGGTAAATCATTATGACATCACCGTGTTTTCCCAGGTGGAGTCATGATGGAAAATTCTTTGCCAGAATGACCCAGGACACCCTCAGCATCTATGAAACACCAGTGAGTGTTACCTGTTCGTCCTTTATCAGCCCCTCCGTAATGGTCCTTCTGACGACTCTTCAGGGTTTAACTGATGGGTATTGCAGTGAATGGATGGTTGTATAAGGGCGTTGGGAACTGTGGCAGGTGGAGTAACTGTACATCGCTCATCATTAATGGGTCCACGTCCTGTTGGTCACTTTATTGGGTCTAGTCGAGTAACATTAAACTGATTGCATTCAGATTCAAACCTCCCACAGGGTTTCTGGGTTTTTTGTCGTACTGGTTACCGTCCTCTGCTTCTGTTTTCACCAAATATACCTGTGGGATCCATAAGGTGTTGTTCCTCAAATTGGTCCTTGGGGACTGTGGACTGCCTAGGAGGGAGCAAAAACATGCATTATATCGGGGTCTCTCAGGAGTGGGTTGAGAAACACTGCCTTGAAATGCACTCCTGGGCAAAACAAATGGGCCGAACCCAAATTACACAACATTAATCTCTGACCCATTGTTTGGCCAGGAGTGTATATGTTGTTTGTTTCTTTCTTTCACATTAAACTTGTATTCTGCTTTTCCCACAGTCAATGGGGCTTCTAGACAAGAAGAGTCTGAAGATCAGTGGAATAAAGTGAGACCCGTGTTAAATTTGTAATCTAATGATGAATATCATTTTCTTAGCTCTTCCTGCTTCATTTTTCTACGTATGACTAGATATGCAGTTGTCAGTTTTATCAAACCCTTAAACACTTGGCAAAGAACATTTTGAAGCGTTAGACGGAAATCCAAATGACTGAAGATTTAAATGCATGTGGTTCTGTTTTTATTTTTAGGGACTTCTCTTGGTCGCCAGGGGACAACATCCTTGCCTTTTGGGTACCAGAGGACAAAGACATTCCAGCAAGGGTGACTCTGATGCAGATGCCATCCAGGCAAGAGATCAGAGTCCGCAATCTCTTCAACGTGGTGGACTGCAAACTACACTGGCAGAAGAACGGCGATTACCTCTGCGTGAAGGTGGACCGGACCCCTAAGGGCACCCAGGTACTCTTTCCAGCTCATTCGCGGAAGGGATACTCATTTTCCACTTGTTGAGTGGTGCCCTTTCTGAAAGTGAATGTAATAGTGATTAGGTGACAAAGTGATAATAATAATAATGGATATTTAATTAATCGAAGGCATAAATTGTCTTTACGTCTCCCTCAGCTTGCTCTTTGTGGAGTAAGTTGTCCGTGAAGTGCTGCCACCCGTAGCAGCACCCAGGTAGCTGGGGGTTAAGGGCCTTGCTCAAGGACCCGCAGACGTGCCGAGGCTGTGAACCGGCGACCTTGTGATTACAGGCACACTGGCTTAGCCCGCTGAGCCACACGCTGCCCCTAAAGTGGTTAGCTATGGTAGGCTTGTAACCTGAACTTTGGAAAGTGCCATTTGCTAAAATGTATTCAAATATCGGAGTGTCTATTTACACCCCAGTGAAAATAGTGACATGGCGTCTATTCGGCTATTTACACCCAGCTTTCTCACTCCTTGCCCCCTGGCTCCACAAAAAATGGTAAACACTGTGTTGCATGCATGGTTGCATGTCACTGCAACAGCTGAAAATTGCAAGACTTCAATAACATTAGCCATGGAATTCGTAATTGGTTAGCATTGTTAGCTGCATTTTCCTTAACATATGTGGTGCCAAAGTGGTTTTGGAGAAGAATGACCAGCAGAGTGAACCGTCACTCACATCACTTAAATGAACTGAAACCTGACCTGTCTGTGAAGGGAGTCCTAGCCCTTTTGGTTGCACTGTAGCTCCATCCCTCGCCCCAGTTAAGTCTCTCACTTCTCCATCTATCAGGGTGTGGTCACCAACTTTGAGATCTTCCGGATGAGGGAGAAGCAGGTCCCCGTGGACGTGGTGGAGATGAAGGGTGAGCTGGGCTCCTTACAGTGACATTGGCGAATACGCACCCTTGGTTATTATGACCGGCGCCTGCCCTGCCGCCCCCTTTCAGAGAGCATCATCGCCTTTGCTTGGGAACCCAATGGCAGCAAGTTTGCCGTCCTCCATGGCGAGTCGCCCCGCATCAACGTGTCCTTCTACCACGTGAAGAATAACGGCAAAATCGAACTGATCAGTAAGTGTTCATTCACCGCTGACCCTTACATCAGTCTAAAATGTGTTCCAGGACGTTCTCTTCCAGTTCCCTGAATCCTTTCCTGCTACGCATCTGCAAGTCTAACACAAGCTGTTTTTTTTTTTTTAACTTATTCTTCAGAAATGTTTGATAAACAGCAAGCAAACAGCATCTTCTGGAGTCCTCAAGGCCAGTTTCTGGTGTTGGCTGGGCTAAGGAGGTGGGTAGTCTGTGTAGCATGTATGTGTGTGAGACTTGCTCATTCCGTAAGCACATCTCATCTCTTCTATTTTTCCCTTCCTGGAAAGCATGAACGGTGCCCTGGCTTTCGTGGACACCTCGGACTGTACGATCATGAACATCGCCGAGCACTACATGGCTTCTGATGTTGAGTGGGATCCCACTGGCCGATACGTGGTGACCTCTGTCTCCTGGTGGAGCCATAAGGTATGAGATGGGCTCCCCTGCCCACCAACGGTGGTTGTTGGAGACACCCCGAAGCCCAAGTGATCCAGTATTGTGCCCAAGAGAGGTTAAAGCCCACCTTCTTTATTTCCATTCCCCAGGTGGACAATGCGTTTTGGGTCTGGACATTTCAAGGACGGCTCCTGCAGAAGAACATCAAGGATCGGTTCTGCCAGCTGCTCTGGAGGCCACGGTCACCTACCCTACTTAGTCAGGAGCAGATCAAGGTGAGGGTCACACAAGGGATGCGTACGGGGCATCTCTGAACAGCCTGACCCTTCGGGCATCGGCAGTTCATTCTGACTGTCTCATCATTCAGACCATCAAGAAAGATCTGAAGAAGTACTCAAAGATCTTTGAACAGAAGGACCGGCTAAGTCAGTCCAAGGCCTGTAAGGTAAGAGTTCTCACTTTTGATGCTTTGTCTGCATGCTTACAATGGTAGCCATCATAAACCAGTTCAGACAGCCTGACCTGGATGGTGTTGATAAATCTACATCTAGATGAGATGATATTTTTGATTCCCAGAGGGAAATTAAGAAACCGCGTATGCCATCGAAAACAGTCAATGCTGAAGCAGTTTCACCCAGAAGACGACCAGTCGCAGTCCCAGTCGATGGCTTCCTGTGATTCATGCTCCCAATAACATCATTTTATTTTTGAGATGTCTTTCGGGTTTTATTTTAATCAGATCACATGAACTGAAGCACGTTTCCCTGTCAGTCTGATTGTTCATCCCCCAAGTCGTACTGTCCACATTTTTGTTTGTTTAACCATGTGACTCCCCGTCTGCCTCTGCAGGAGCTGGTGGACAAGCGGCGCACCATGCTGGAGGAATACCGGAAGTACCGCGAGGACACATTGAATATGTACCAGGAGCAGCGGCCCCTGCGCCTGCAGCTCCGGGGAGGTACGTAAGTGCATGTGACTCATCTAGGGCGTCTCATTCCCCCTCGGCAGTCCAAAGACATACGGCTGGATAAAATGGCTCCAAAGTGCCCGTATTGTGTGGTTCGTGAGTCGCATGATGGACTGGCGTCCCACCCAGGGTGTTCCCCACCTACGTTTTATACCTCCTCGAATATGCTCAGCAAACTCCCCCACCCTCTACTTAGGTAGGTCGAACATGGATGGAAGATTGCAATGTTGGTGTGAATAGTGAATATTGTGCACATGTATACAGGCAGTTTTTCACCGTGACCCTTACGCAAGTCAAATTTTACTCAAATTAAATTTACCCCCCATACCATCTTTTCCAAGACATCTTTTAGCAAAAAAACATATAAGCCTAAAATAAGGATACACCAATACTGATACTAGTATCAGTATCGGCTCTGTCACTGTTCTCATCTACTTGTACTAAAACCCATACCATGTAATGACATGTCAGCGATATTATTAACGAACAAAATAAATGGGACAAAAATACTTCAAAGTTAACCCTCTGGGGTCTTGGGGTAGGGAACACACTTTCACTGACTGGGGCACGATCACACTCGACCCCAGAGGGTTAACAAGAAGAAAACAAAGGATAACCTTTGTGCAGTGAAAAAAAGAGGAAGTCTTACCCTCATGGAAAAAATAATCTTTGAGTAAATTCACTATGAAAATATATTTGGAGTTCGGCACGGTATGATCCAGACACTGGGGCTTGATTGCTTCACTACTGGAAACTTATTTTGTGTGTTTTTTATATATAGTGCAGAAAAAAACAGATAAATTATAACCCCAAATCAGGAAAAAGTTGGAACGGTATGTTAAATTAAAATCAAACTGGAAACATTAATTTGTTAAATTATTTTTGACCTGTATTATCCATCCATCCATCCATCATCTCCCGCTTAATCCGAGGTCGGGTCGCGGGGGCAGCAGTCTCAGCAGGGAGGC
>JAODJX010000048.1:6538216-6557277 GCA_026776945.1 Isichthys henryi | reverse complement strand
CCCCCCCCCCCCCCCCCCCCCCCCCCCCCCCCCCCCCCCCCCCCCCCCCTCACATATGCAACCAGACGGTCTGTCTGAAAGTGGTTGGGTGTCGCTAGACAACCTAAGAACAAAAACAGGAGAGTAGTGCTCGTCTGGAAAGCAATAAAGAAGGGAATGCAAGCTTTGTTTTTCAGTTTAAGCTCCAGTTCATTTTAAGGCATGACCACGTCACCCGAATCCAAACCACAGCTGTGCTTATGACTGGTTTAAGCGTCTATGGTTTTCCTGACAGTCTTCCCACAACCAACTTCCATTGTGAAATGAGCCGTGTTTTTTACGTGTGATATAAAGTCGGCCTTTGGTGACAGATGCAGACAGGATCTAGACACCATTGTCTTGAGTGTTCCTGGGGAGGACCGCTGTTAGGTCTGCAGGCCTTTGAGTGGCAGGCCTATAGATCATGAAAGGAAATCTAGGTGCCAGCCCAAGGCAGTCACTCCTTCACGGTAAGGGGGGGTCACGCCTTTATGGTAAGGGGGCTGCACACCATACTCCGCTATTCTGATGTGGGGTACAGTGAATGCTGCAGCACTGACACCCAAATAATCCAAGTTGTTTATAAAACTTATAATTCCAATGTGTGTTTCTTACATGATGAGCAGATAACCTTAATGCTAAAATGGGCAGTGGATGGAGAGCAGCTAGGGTGTAAATGACAAACTATAATTAATAGAATAACAGATGTAACAGATAAAATAGATAAAAAGGCCTGTAACTGGAATGGACAGTCCAATAGAAAATGTTTTGATGGAATAAAACTTCCAGTAATTGCATTTTAATACAAAACTGCTCATAGGCCAACCTGAATATTTTTTCTGCTGGATGTAGAGTGAATAATCAGATGGAGGCAGACTGAGTAGTTTTCCCCGCTGTGTTTAACAACAGCATAATGCCAGTCAGTTTCCAAAGCCAGAATTAGCAGCGTGTAAATCTTGCCGCCTGGGGTGTCAGGGGCGATTCTGACCCTTACGGGAGCTCAGTCCCCCCTGCCCCCCACGATTAAATTTGCCGGGAGTAGGGGCAATTCCCAATGAAGTTTCCCAAACCAGGGGTATGAAACGTACAGTATACGAAAAACTGGCACAAATTGCTAAAATCGTTGTTTTTCAGGGGGCTGCAGCCCCCCTAAACAGGGTTTGGAACTGTCTATGGTATTAAAGCCTCAAGTTATCATTAAAAACATTAAGAGAGGAAACGATGGCGTGGGACATATGTGGCAAGACCTTCCGCGGCCTCCCAGTGGAAGAGGGGCAGCTGGGTATTTTTCAGCCACTGGAAGATGAAGGCCAACGTCTAAGACATGGAGATGCTTGGGTGAGCAAATCAGCACTTTAGCGATGCCTCACGCGGATAACGGTCTGATGCACAGTGTTTCTGCCGCGGGGCAGCGCAACCTGCCACAAAGCCGGGAGCGTTGGCATCCGTGTCTCACACTGACAATGACAATGACGTAGGCAAACTGAAGTCACACGGCATTTCACACCAATTAGTCAGCTGCCAGTTTATTTACATATTTATGTAAGATGTGCAAAGATGCCATGCATAGTTCTGTCAGGTCTGGATTATATTTATATCCAAAATGAGAAATAACGCAAAATGTGCCAATAGGAAGTATGAAACTGAATGCTGGCTAAAATAACTGTAAAATCACAATCCACACAAATAATAAGTGATGATTATGTAACTATATGCTGACACATCATTGTAAAGCTCTCTTGACATGTATTCAATCTTTGTTAACAGGATAATCCCACTTCTGGCTCATGAGAACATGCTGCATCGACGTGTTTTTTTTAGTGTTTGTTTTTAGCTGTGCCTCCCACATGTAACTTCACGGTAAACTGTTATTTGACACTTTAACTGCATCTAGGCAGCCTCAGACAGCATCTAGCATCCTGTGGTTAACAATGGCTTCCATATAAACAATAATAATAACTGACACATATATATGCTTCTGAGCAACACTTTAACTCCTAGGGGGTATTCTCCATATGTCGCTTAAATCATCCAAGATCAGAAGCCTCATCTCGGATCAGCTGACGGCGGTAAAACTCATCAGGTTATGTCTGCTCTCCAAACGCATCTGAGGATTAGATTAGCATAGCTGGATTCAATAATCTGAGATGATTGCGCTTTCCCATGCTGCTCGAAAAAGCCCATATATATCTGGGCTAGGAAACATGATCAGCATGTCGCTTATTGGTGGATAGAGATGGCAAAAGAAAGAGTGTAATTTTTTTTTTCCCAGGCTGAGCAAGAAGTTACTGGAGGGGTGTGATGAATTCAAGGAATTAATCTGTAGAAAAGGAAACACAGCAAAAGCGAACAAAACGAAAAGTGGGTGGACAAATGAAAGGCATAAGTGTCTTTTTAATTATTTGTATGCAATGTCAAATTTCCACAGTGTTACATCATTAACTGATATTTATTCATTATAATGCAGATCCAATGTAAGCACAGAGAGGACCTGGGAACATGTTTAAGTTAATGCAAAAATGCACTTCAAACTGGTAAATCTTACAAATCATAGCATAAACAATTTCAAGAACATTTGTTTTATTGATGTATTATTATTATTATTATTCCTTTAAAAGCTAGTAAGAAGTAGGTGGAGCTAAAAGGAACTGGTGGAGGTCCACCTGGTCCAGACCTCACCCCTCCCGAGGGGCTGAATCTCCAGCAAAATGCCCGTTGCCCTGTTTCTGAGGGCGTTGGAGGGGAACACTCCTCCTCGGGCCGGGTGGCAGGATATGTGCTTTGTAGGTATGTTTTCAGAGGCCTTGTGGTTCAGTTTCCATATCTTCTTTTTTTGGTGATTCAGTTGCAGGGAGTGTCATAAAACTTCCACCTATGTCTGAGCAACAAGAGGCTGACCCGTGTGATGTGTTGGATGAGGACACAGTGACCACTCGTGAGGAGAATCAGTAAGTATGTAAATACTTAATATTTAATACTGTATAAAATCCACTCCAAGCATTCTTGTACTGACAGTGATGGAAGTGTTGAACACATGCCCCACTTGGTATACAGTCCGCATTGAGATACCCTAATGAAGCTTCTTGAACCATTTGCTGTATTTTGTAAACACGTGAGTGACATACGGCACAAAGGGTTCAAAGTGCGATACTGTGACCCTTTTCCTGACACCACCAAAGGGTTAATGCATATTATTGCAGGTGCAAGAGGCATCATGCTGAAAACAATCCTAAGGCATTTGTATTTGATTTTTATTTACAGAAAAATGTGCATGCTTTGTACAAAGAATATCTTCCACAGAAAAAGATTTTCGGCAAATTGAAAAGGAGAAGAATATAACATAGAGATAGAACTGAAGAAAACCTGTACTTTTTAATCATTCTCTCCCCCTAAGGAAGTAGAGTCTTTGGTAATAAACATACCATTTGTGTTGAACAATTGTATCGTCATTATTGAAAATGTTGGGCCACGATTCTGTCTCTGGCAGCTCTGCCATTGGGTTGGTGTAGCTGCACTGGCTCAAGGTCCTCAGGCTGCACCAAGACCTCTTTTTTTCTGATGGTGGCTATGTTGTGTAAGACGGAGCAAAGCAACAACTACGTCACATTGTCTGTCGGGTGCAACCCTCAGCCTGTTTGGACACTGGAATCTCTCCTTTAGGTGGCCAAAGGTCATTTCAATTCATGCTCTTGCCCTTGACAGAACTGCATTATATCTAGTTTGTGGGCCAGGGTTCGGGTTGGGGAATGAGGCCCTTAAAAACTGTTTGCAGACGTACCCCTGTCTCCAAACAGGATCTCATCACGATGACCTGCTGAAAATTTAACAGTTTTGCATAAAACAAATTTGTTTGCTTTGCCATGATTTCGGAATATGTATGGATTCAAGTTTCCAATACAGGTGTGATTCCCTAAAAATTCTGGAATCCTAAACTGACTCTGGCCATCTAGCCTCCAACGCTTGAAATGATGCAAGATGCAGCATAGATCGTCTGAGAATATATTCATGTGTGTTAGACAAATTTATTCACTGTGTCAACAGGCCTATATTGGATATTTTCAGCTGTAATGTAATTGGTTACGCTACCTGTACATTAATACTGTGGAAGCCTTTTCTATTCAAGTAATCCCCTTCATTTGCAATTGAGGGGGCCTTCCTTTGGATCGGAGTACAGTCCAGTGCCCCAATCACATTAAGGAATCTCGTGAAATGAAAATATTAGTTTGATTTCAAAGTTCTTAAAGAAGCAGGTTTTGCCTTTATATTACCGGCAATAGCATAAAAGGCCTCCTTAATTGTCTGCACACATGAAAAACAATAACATCTCTGAGGAAGTGTTTCGGAGCCAAGTAGACTTTGCAACTTGCCTGACAAACAAAGATCATTGACAGATTTTCTGCACCTCCTACATTATACAAGTGCCGCTTGTAAAAAACCTCGCAGGGTCAATGCACACATTCAGCGTGGTCATGAAACCACAGCTTCCCAGACTTGGGCTCCAAATATAAGCAGCTAATATATTTCTGACGTACAGTTGGTAACTAGTTAAGTGTGCGAGCTCATCCTTGTTTACATAGAACATCCTTGCTTACATAGAACGTCCTTGCTTACATAGAACGTCCTTGTTTACATAGAACATCCTTGTTTACATGGAACAAACCTACTCCAGAGCAGATTTGAGGTTCATGATTTGATACAATGAAATCTGGCAGATCTGGGATGAAGATAAATTTTCGACAATTTAATGCTGCTTATACACAAAATGCTCCCCTGGAATGTGAGGCAAAGCACGGCATGAAACTACACCAGGCCGTTGTAAAGTTACATCTTAAATCATTCCTGTCTAAAAGCACCTCTTGGCTCAGTCGAGGTGATGTTCCATTCAAGGTTCACTGCAACACCGCACTGGATACACCGGCTGGAAGGATGAATTATTCATAGGACTACATAGATGCCTAAAAAATAACTGTTTTAGTAAAAACATGCATTTTCAGTAAATATGAATTTAACGTGGAAACATGGCACATTTCTGTTTCATAAGTTTATGAATACTTTATAATTATGTTATATCTGGAGGTCGACTGTTTTTTCATTTTTATTATTTTCAGCTTGGACTGAATGCCGTGGAGGCAATAATTCACTGGCACTAAAACTTACATTTTTTGGAAGAGATACGAGGTTGGCTAGTGTCTGTACCACGCTGCAGTTAGACATTTATTTTAACTTCCCTCCTAAAACTACGTATGAGGATTCCTTCGCTGAACTTGCTCACCATACCACTTACATATGCACGCACAATACATAGATAAAATTATATATGTATGAATTAATGAATAAATAATATAAACAATAACCAACCAACAGACAAACAAATAAATGCCATTTTAAATGCCATTTGAAATGTGCGGTTATCAGCCGTCACACTCTTAATCTGACGCGTCGGCAGCCACTTTCAACAGCTTTAAACTGCACTCGCAAACGGAAATCTCGCGATATTTCATCATGACGGTTCCCCCGCCTCCTGGTTTATGTAGCAAAGCCTTTCGTGCATCATTTTAGTCGCCGATGCCACCAGATGACAGCGTGGAGAACCTGAAAAAAAAACAACGGGGTGAGTTACAACAAGCGATAAATGCGGTGAGCTTTTAAGGGAAGGGGAGCGGTTGATTTATTAATTTATATTTTCAGTCGCAGATCTCCTGACAGCCGTCAAAACGGCATACCTTTTCAAAATTTGCTCTGAAGGGTCTTACGGGAAAAGTGATCGTTTCGGTGCAGGTCTGGTCTGTACTTTGCTGAGGAAACGCATTAGATTATTTCAACTTTGTATAATTGAAAGGGGATCGTGGTGGACTAGCAGACAGGCTCTATGGGGGCTGCCTCCGGGCGGTCGCCGATCGGTCTGGGTGTAGAGCCTGCAGGAAAGGCGCATCTTCCATCGGAAAGGCTGCGGCGCTGGCAGCTGTGGAGGGAGGGAGGAGGGGGTGAGCAGGAAGGCTTGAAAGAGATACATTGTATTCCGCGGGGGGACATAGTTGCATTTGATCAGTAGGTGCAATCGTCTCCTTTAATCGGACCATTCAGTTACCCCGGATTTGTAGATCCGTTGTGATTTCTAGCTCGATAGAAGAGTAAATGTTAAAGAGGAAGTTTTCAGCGCAGCAAGAACGGATTTTCCCTTACTGCCGGTGACCGATCGCTGTTGTGTCAACTGATTGTGCCAGACGTGCAAACGTGAAGTTTCCTTGAGCTCAGCAGCATCGCTGTTGTTTTTGAACAAGGTCTGCGCTCTTCATCATGTCATCATGTATATTTAATTTGTGCGCAGCGGCAATTGGATATCTTGGCACATTCGGCGAGGAACTTGTGTTGCTGCCAGGTTTTGATAAATAGATTATAATGCTATAATACAATATACTTTAATGAATCTACAATGTTAATAAAACTTAGTTATCCGGAGCTTTATTTGTGGTCGAATTATTATAATGCACTCTGCGCCGTCTCTCTCTTTCGCTGTGTGTGTGTGTGTGTGAGAGAGAGAGAGAGAGAGAGATGAAACCTTGTTTTGCGAAAGAACCCATATCTTATACTTCTGCTTTACATTAGATTTCATTCAAAATCATACCACAGCAATTTGAATAAAAGATCCATGGTGTGAAGTAATGGTATGACATCCTTTGTAATACTTCTCAATCCACAGACAGGTTTCAGTTTAAGTTTCAATTTATTCATTCTTACTTTTGAAATGTGTAAAGGAACTACCCAGTCCAACTCAGTTGATCGCCTAAAGACCCATTAAGAAATCGTACTTTTGTTTTTCGGAATTGAATAAGTTTTGAAAGCTTATTTCACTGGATCGTCTGTTTGGCATGACTGACCACGCAGGATCGAAGGCGACGTTTGCAGTGGAAGTGGACTAGCTTACTCGCAGCCAGTCGCAACTTTAGATGTTTAATGTCAGATCTTTCCATTCACTGAATGACATTTCTTTTTCTTAGTTTTTATAAATAACCACGTCATTTTTTTTTGTTGTTGTTGACCGCCATCACCCCTCCAATATTTGTTTTGTTTATTGTTGTTCAGTTGGGTTATTCATTATGAAAAATGCCGGAAATAGCAGAAAGTGAGGCAAATTTTTACCCTGGTGTTCGACTATCTCCAAGACTGCCAGGGTGGTGAGTTTTGGTGAGGGAATATTTGTAGGTAACAGGATAGGTAAGAAACATCAGCATCAAAGTTTTGACACTTAGTGTCTGGATCCGGTGGGTTTAGGGTCTCTGGAGGCTTGAATCCAGGGACACATGAGAGCTGTTTCTGGCTTTACCCCACAAACCCATAAAGCCAATGGGGACATTTTAGACCCTGTATTAATAAATCCGTAATAATTCTGTATATGTTTAATGTTTCTAATAATATTTAGAAATAATAGTTCATGATTTTATTGCATATGCTGTACATTATTGCACAGATAACATTTGCTTTGATCTCTCTTTCGTCTTGGTCCAGGAACTGCACAAGGGAATAGCGATTTCCCGTACAGCGGATGGTGACATGGAAGTGAGATAAGAATGGAATTTCTTCCGTTCGGATCAGATAAAATGGGAAAACCGAGACTTTTTCGCATCTTCCTCATCCTGGGCTCCCTGTTTATGATCCTGCTAATTATAATTTACTGGGATGACGTCGGAGCCACGCATTTCTACCTGCACACCACCATCTCTGGGCCCCATTCCTCTCGCATCCCCCCCGAAAGCCAAGCCAGGGTGAGACACAAAGCGGACGACGACAAGGGGAACGTCTTCCTCTCGGACGTCGATGCCTTCATCAACCAGTTTCTCGAGGGCACCTCCGAGCCCAGTGAGCAGACACAGGAGGGTACCCCTGGCTCCCGCAACCAGTCGGGTGAGACGGGGAAGCACGAGGAGAAATTTGTGCCACGACGTGAGTGGAAGATCCACCTGACCCCCATTTCTGCCGAGAAAAGGCAGCGGCAGGAGGACAGGAAGCAGGCCCTGCGAGACCTTTGCGGCAACAGCACAATAGACTTCCCTGGGAAGAACCGGACATTCGACGACATTCCCAACAAGGAGCTGGACCATCTGATCGTGGATGACCGCCACGGCATCATCTATTGCTATGTGCCCAAGGTGGCATGCACCAACTGGAAACGCATCATGATCATGCTGAGTGAAAGCCTACTTGTTGATGGCGCCCCCTATCAGGACCCCATGGACATCCCCCTGGAGCACATTCACAATACCAGCAGCCATTTCACCTTCAACAAGTTCTGGAAACGCTATGGCAAGTTCTCCCGCCACTTGATGAAAGTAAAGCTCAAGAAGTACACCAAGTTCTTGTTTGTAAGGGACCCCTTTGTGCGACTCATCTCAGCTTACAGGAACAAGTTTGAGCAGGAGAACGAGGATTTCTATCGGCAGTTCGCCGTCGTCATGCTGAAGAGATACGCCAACTACTCCGATCCCCCTGCCTCCGTCGTCGATGCCTTCTCTGCTGGCATCCGTCCATCCTTCTCAAACTTCATTCAGTATCTGCTGGACCCCCAGACGGAAAAGAAGATGTCATTCAACGAGCACTGGAAGCAAGTCTATCGCTTGTGCCACCCTTGCCAGATAAACTATGACTTTGTGGGAAAGCTGGAGACTTTGGACGAGGATGCCGAGCACTTGCTTCGGGTCCTGCGGGTTGACAACATCGTACAGTTCCCCTCCAGTAAACACAACCAGACAGTTGTCAGCTGGGAATGGGACTGGTTTAGCAGCATCCCACGTAAATGGAAGCAAGACCTGTACAGGCTTTACGAAACAGACTTTAAGCTCTTTGGGTATCCAAAACCAGAGAAGCTACTACAGAAGTAGACATGCCTTTGTCGGCGTTTGCGTGGGGCTGCAGTTTTGTTCAAAATATAGAAATACTGTAGCATTACATCCCATGGTCAATATAGAGTTTAGGTTAGAATGCCGAGATCGAGGTCACTCTTTTCCAGTTCAAGTTAATACTGTATTTTAATAAGATCGTGGCACTTTCTCGTGCCACCCGGACTTTGTTTTCTACATGGGATAAAAAGGGTCATACTGAAGAACGCAGGGCTTTCTGCTACGCACCTGCGATACCACTCACGTGACATGGATTGAAAATATACCGGAAACGAGGAGGGATAGGAAAGACGACAGCATGAAACGGGTGTTGAAATGGCGTGTTTGCCGTTTAAAAAAGGATATGCATCAAAGTATGTCAGCGCACTCTGTCAGTCACCTGCAGTATTGTCACCCTCATTTTGTTTTAAATAATGTATATATACTTTTTGGCTGTTGCTGCGAGGTTTAGCTGACGTATCTAAGGAAACGTGGTAGTGATGGAAATGGGAAACTTAAAAGCTGGTTACTAGATAATAAATATCAAAAAATTTTGTGTAGCTTAAAAGGAAACGAGGGCAGTTTTTATATAAGTGAGGAATAAATATCCGTCAGTTGATTATCATCACAACTTAACTAGTACTGTTTTTTTTTTTAGTGCTTTAGAGCTCATTAAGCACTCATTTAGTGAGGAAAGTAAGATGTTGAAAAGGACATAAGTAGGCCGTGCACTGCTGACCTCATCCACCAGTGGCAGTTTGGCCAATGAGAATTGCGTGAGCTCGTTAGCACTTATCCAATCAGCACATCACACACAGGAGTATTTTCTGTACCATTTGTGGACTGTAATTATAAATAAACGAAAAACCACACATTGTATTATGTTGTGTTAAAAGCATGCTGTTGTTTAATCTGCTAATTACTTTTTATAATCAGGCTAGTGGTCTTCTGCCCGGACTGGATATGTAGTTCTGTGCAGTTGTTTTGTTCATCCCATGTTTGAATTCATCAGTTATAGATGAATATATAGAAACAAAGAAATCTCTGTGAAAGTTTTGCTGTACTAAACTTATTACTGGCAACCATGACAAAATTTAAATATGCAGCACTTCAATTTAATTAAATTTGAAATAGTGTAGCGCCCAGTATCTCAAATAATTTGACCCTTTTGGTTTCAAACGTTAAATGAAAATGTCATATATGTGTGTGGTATCTAAGTGTGCTGGCTGCTCATTAAGTTTTATATCCAATGAAAAACAAGATTCTGGACAATGGAAGGGCAACATATTCTTATTCTCGATAGAATTCTGTTATTTGCCTTTGATGTGCTATTGTGTTATAGATGTATTTTTTTTTATGTATATTTGGAAGTACACAATCGTATCTAAGGAGCTTGAAAAAATGTTTCCTCTATTTGTAAGCCAGTCGTAAATGGTCGTTGATTTAGAGGGGGATAGAATATTTTAGTGAAATTCATAGTACAGTGTTTTCAGGCTGAACTTGTGAACCGGTGATAACTTGCTGCTGTTTGCACACGAGTGGATTCTGGAATGTTCCGGCTTCCCTCTGCGGGAATTCTGGGAGAACGGTGGAAGGGAACGTTGGCTTCAAGAGGTGTCTGGTGTTTGGAGATAAAATAAAGGGATTTTTTTTACCTCTTCTGCCCCAATCCGAGCCTAAAGCCCAACCAGCCCTGAGAAACGTACAGCTGATTATCCTAAGCTGAGGTGATGGCACTGGCCGACTTGTTTGGGAACAGTGCCTTGTTCCTGATGGGGGGTTGGGGCTGAGTTACATGTCAAGAAATATTTTTATAAATTGAATTTATTTTATTGAGTGAGGCTAGTCATTTCTCTGGGAATATTTTAAATCAGGATATTCTAACATGCATAGTAGGTTTACGCGGCCTGTAAATGAAATATGGCACCAGAATTATTGGTTATATTTTGAAACTTTTGAATGCTCGTTTCTTCCAATGAATCTATGTCTCTTTTTTGGACTCTGTGTAAAAGTCCTTAAAAGAGGAAGGACTCATTCTGCTCTGTAGCGTGAAAAGGTGTCAAATATTTCATATCAAATGTTTACTCTCTGTTTTCCTGTAAAATCAGTAGAGCCCTGTATGTTATATTCATGTTATTTCAGTTGGCCGCCTAAAAGATCACTGTGTTTCCAAAGTGTATGCACAAGGCAGATATCAGCTGAAAAACAAAAAAACGGGTGTATATTCATGCTTGTGTAATGTTATTAGCGTGGTCAGGCTGATTCTCCTGCTTGCCGATGTGAGCCCTTGGTGGAAACTGTTTTTAAAAGCTATTTATTTCTGTATTATTTAAAACGATTTAGTTCCATATGATGGGGTAAAGAGTATGAAAAAATAGGGCAAAAGGGAAAAGTAATAGATCAATGCATGATTTATGCCTTTTGAAGTTTTTATTCTTGGTGATTTGAATAAAGTTTACAGTGGCACTTGCTTTTTGTCCTTTTTTTGGTGGGATTTTTAAATATTTTTTTTTGCCTGTGTCACATGAGTTGTATTAATGCATCAGGAAGTACAGCCAGTCAGGTGTTTGCTTACTACACCTTTGACTCCTGTCTTCAACGCAGATTGGGTGGATTTCAGGTTAAGGTTCTAACTGCTGTGTTTATAGAAGAAGCAGTTTCTTACCCTTGGAGTGTAAAAATTCACCCAGCTGTGCTGAATCTGTGAAGCACAACATCGCAGAAGCGATGTAATTGCAGGTCTGTTCTACCGGTGTCATTTTAGGGTCTCGATGGAGGCTTCAGGGTGAGCTAAGACATCCAAAGGTCCATGTGGGATGTGCTTTCCTGCCAAAACACGTTACCAAGGGAAAGTCCTCGATGGAATGGACAGAACAGACAAAACGTTTAGCCAAACCCTTCTTAAAAATATGAATGTTTAGACAGTTTGTGAAATTCAGAACCATTTCATAGCTGTGAAGATGACACCTCTAAGCTTGTTCTTAGTGCTACTTCGTAGATCGCTGTGTGTAGGTTGGTGACTTCGAAGGCTCACATTGAGTAACCATGCTATATGTTACAAAATCTTGCTTCTTGGCTACCGAAAACCCTGCAGCAGCCAGTGTCTACAAATAACTCTCATGCTGCCTTTTCCCCCTCTTCTTCTCTATTGTAAGCATCCTGCAGCATCCGGAAAATGATGAAATATTTAATTCCAGCCTGCAGTGATTTGACAACCTGTGATTTTACAGTGGTCTACCAAGGTGATTTTTGTTAGATGCTTGTTGATTCAGGTGGTTCATTTCACGATGTGGTTTCCTTCGCATACGGAGATGTGTCTTGCTGCAGAGCACTACGATTATGCAATGCTCAGGCATGGATAAATCGATTTGAAAACCCATTCAGATACAGAGCAAAATATCTCAGTCGTTTTAAGAACCTTCCTTGTAGCTTTTCTCTCCCATGGGCCTTTTCACGTGTTCCTGAGTATTTAAGTACTAACACTGAAATTAACCATTTAGGTTTCAATCTAAACCCGAACAGGTTTCAATTGAGCCCCGAGCAGGCGGGGGCAGCACTTTAAAGAGCGCTGAAGAATGGCACTATTTAAAAGCCCTGTCAGTTACATTTCCACTACTATTAGTTGTCTATCCTATTGTCTGGGGAGGCTACAGGTAATGCTCTGTCACGCATAAGCTAGGTACTATGAAATGTAAATTATTCATTGACTAACCCCTACTGGGAGTGAAGCTTCCTTATTTTGAAATATGTTTATGTGCACTATTTTCCACTAGGTGGCAGCACTGTGCCACCTATAGAGTAAACCGACAAAAATATACATAAAAATAAACGAAAACGTGTGAATATTATAATGCATGTATGTAAAACAGAGGTTTGAATGAGAATCATTTTGGGTATGTAGCCATCCTGACTGTCCCCGGGTCATTATATATGCCGGCTTTATATCCAAGTGAGAGAACCAAATCACGTACTTTTCAAACCCACATGATAGAAACAACTGGAGATATAAAAAATGGATGCTGGGTGGCATGGAAATATGTTTTTTTATTGTTTGGTTCCACTGGAGTGCATCTGAATGGCTTGGGAGCATCTGTCATGTATTAGCCTTCAGAGAAAGGTCAGTGTCGGGTCTCTTGCTGTGGGAGGTGTTCTGAGATGCGGGTGTTTTTGTGTTGTTCAGTGTACCATGATAGGAGCCAATGAGAGCACCAATCCTTAACACTTCCTGTAAGTCCATGGCAACCTGGGTACAAGCACAACAGTGTCACCGTCCATAATGCGTCTGACACAGTGGGGTGGACCATCGAGGTACACTCTGTGAGTACTTCATGTTCTGGAAATTGTCTAATTTCAAGGTAATGGGAACTCTGCTCAACTGCAGTTCGGTCCTGTGTTTTTCTCCCATTTAAAGAGAACCAGGCGATGTGAGCTTGGCATTGCCATTAGGCAGAGATGGAGATTTCAGGTCCAGAGAGTATAAATCCGGACCAGGATTTTGTTTCAAACAACCAGTTGAGTACTCTGTGACTCTTTATACTCAACTGGTTGGTTGAAACAAAATCCTGGTCTGGATTGGTACTTTCTGGACCTGAAATCTCCACCTCTGCCATTAGATCTCATCTTTCGATGAGTGACATGGCATAATTCAAGGGGGACAAGACAGTTGGTGCACAGCTCCATGACCCTTTGCTGGGTCATAGAACCTATTAATGGATATTTGGTTCCATAGTAGAGGATATGGAATTATAATGGCATGCAGTATCAATGGGAGTCATTCATGCCAACGCCGCCATCATGTTTCCATACCAGCAAGTGACTCACTGGCCCAGTAGTTCCAGTCATCTGAAATTTGTCTGCTGGTAGGAAAGCAATGATGATGATGAAATATTCAAGGAGGAAATGTATTGTGAGTGTTGAATCGTGTTCTCACTTGGTGTGGGTAACGGAACTCATTACCATTGCTGTAAATCACAATCAAACTCATTTACAAAGGACGGCACTTGTAATAAAGGTGGAAATAAAAAATGACCCCCCCACTGACATGCGTTCACTCTGGAAGGGGAATCTCTGCATTTTTCTTCTGCTATGCGATTCTCTGCCTCGCCTACCAGCCCTCACCCACATCCAGTTAAAACCTACATGTGTGCATTTCCAGGATCAATGGTGACAGAATCAATCAGACTTTAGAACGGCTTGCTCTCTTAATACACCATTTTACACTTCTTGGTGAATGGGAACATGGGTTAATTGGTCACACTAATGAAGAACACAAAACTAAAATATATTGAGGTCTTTTCCACAATTAGATAGGAGTCCTTCTTTGTCATTGTCCCGAGGATGACAAGTTGTGAACAGATGAACACAGATATGTGTCATTGTGCAATTCTTGCCATGTAGTGACTCATCAGTGAGTAAAAGACTCCAATACAGGATCTGTGCCCCAACAAGATCAATTAAAAATACCTATTCAGTATCATAGACATAAACTGATACTTTGTTGTCTAATTAAATCTAGATAGATAGGCTTTATTAATCCCCACAGGGGACAGTGCAGGCAGGATGAACAGTATGACATTATACACCACTTAGCCGTAACATTAAAACCACTGACAGGTGAAGTGAATAACATTCATTTATGCAGTGGTCAGTACCTACAAAGGTGGTCCAAAGAAGGGCAACCAGCGTACCAGCGACTGGGTCATGGGTGCCCAAGGCTCAGTGATGCACTTGGGGACCAAAGGCTAGACTGTTTGGTCTGATCCCACAAGAGAGCTACTGTAGTAAGTTGCTAAAAAAGTTAATGCTGGCTGTGATAGAAAGGTGTCAGAACACGCAGTACATCACAGCCTGCTGTGTACGTGGCTGAGTAATCGCGGACTGGTCAGAGTGCCCATGCTGACCCCTGTCCATTGCTAAAAGTGCCTACATATGACCAATGGAAGAAGATGGCTTGATCTGATATGTCATCTCTAGGTGTGTGGAGTTTAAGTCAAGGGAGGTGATGCTACGATTATATAATTCCATGGTAAGACCCCACCTAGAATATTGTGTGCAGGTTTGGTCACCATACCTTAAACAGGACATTGCTGCCTTGGAAGAGGTTCAACGTAGGGCTATGAGAATGATTCCTGGTCTTAGAGGAATGTCTTATGAGGAGAGTTTAGCTGAGCTGAATCTGTTTAGCCTCGAGTAAAGGAGACTAAGGGGGGACATGATCCAGGTATATAAGATTCTAACAGGTCTGGATGCTGTTCAGCTAAATGGCTACTTCAATATTAGTTTAAATACTAGAACTTGTGGCCATAGGTGGAAATTAGCGGGTGAACATTTTAAAATGAATCTGAGGAAGCACTTCTTTACACAGCGTGTAGTTAGAGTATGGAATAGTCTTCCTGCTAGTGTAGCGCAAGTTAAAACTCTGGGTTCCTTTAAATCAGAGCTAGATAAGATTTTAACAACTCTGAGCTATTAGTTAAGTTCTCCTCCTCTCTTTTGTAAATTTCATACGTTCTTATGTTTTTTGTTACATTGTGTGGATGGCGACACGTGTGTGAGTCATCAGCATGAAGAGGAAGAGATGGCGTCAGCATGTCCTATGGAAAGAAGACAAGAGGGAGTGTGATGCTCTGGGCAATGTTCTGCTGGGAAACCTTGGGCATTCATGTGGACGCTTCTTTGACACGTACCACTTACTTAAACATTACTGCAGACCGAGTGCTCCTTCATGGCAACAGTATTCCCTCATGCCAGTGCTTCATTCAGCAGGATAATGCTCCTTACCACACTGCAAAAATTACTGAGGAATGGTATGAGGACCATGAAAAAGAGTTCAAGGTGTTGACTTGGCCTCCACATGACTTGACTCCACTTGACTTGACTTGACTTGACATTCCCCCTGATCTCAATCCCATAAGGCATGTCCTGGACAAACAAGTCCGATCCATGCTGGCCCCACCTTGCAACTTACAGGATCTGCAGCCAATGTCTTGGTGCCAGATACCGCAGATCACCTTCAGAGGTCTTATGGAGTCCATGCTGCGATGGATCAGAGCTGAATTAACAGCATGAGGGGGGACCTACACCATATTACGCGGGTGATTTTAATGTTATGGTTGATTGAGGTATGATTAACAGGAAGAACTGAAATGACAGGAACGCCTCAGCTATTATACGGTTTTCTTGGCAGTGTTAGATCATTTTAATTGGAAGCATGTGAAAATATGTGGGTAAATAAACAGATGCAAAATATTGAATATTAAAGAATATGTTACAGAAGATAAAAATGGATGTTCTGATTCTCGCGATTTAACACAATCCCAGGAACAATCTCTGTCAAGTGTGAAGTGGATGTGATGAGATACAGCAGCTCCAAATCTGACAGCGTGGTGGTCTCCTGGAGAAGATTGGGAATGAGATGGAATTGCTGCATTTTTGTTCTTGACAGCATTTATTTTTCTAATTTATTAGCAACCAGTTTGTAACCATGTTGGGCAGAAGAACTAGGATCAAACGCATCTTATCATCCTCTCTCATCCTTAACGTCTCTCCCTTTGTCTCTGGGTGACAGGATGTGCAGGGAAATCAGTTAGACCATTAATAAAAAGGCAATCTGAAGTGAAGCCGTTGGCTTCGCCTTCATGGCACCTCTTTGCAAATTCGTGTAAAACCCCAACACAACATTCTTCAAGCTACTGAGCTTGAATGGGATGGTCTTCCCAGGCTTGTCATCTTCCATTAGACCCTGAGACAAAGATGGGTGTAGGTGCCTTTCCGTCCGCTACGCAGCTAAAGGGCCTGCCTGACAGCAATAATTGCCTGGATACTTTTAAATCCACTTAAATACTAAGGCGGTAAGAGCCACAGGTCATTTGTCCTCTGATAATTAAATATTAAATTGCTTCTGCATCTCCTAGGAGAATGCTGTCTAAACAGACTCTGTTTTCTAGTAAAGCTATGCAATAATTTGAGACCAGGTGGTGGTGTTCTGTCGGCTTCCAGCTCACGACAAAGGTGACTGCCAAGCCGTGCGATTCTCTTGATATGTAGCCTTGAGATGATCGTCTAGCCCATATGATAACACCATCTACAACACCGATGTGGTGTTTTCCAGAGAGCCAGATATTTAGCTGAAAGTTAATTTAAGAGATCGCCATCATAATTAGCATATTTTGAACCTTCTGATTGTTTGGAGATCTTGAGGATGCTTCTTTGCATCTGCCGTGCATATTATGCAGAAGAACGTTTGCGCCGCAATGCTTAATGATGATGGCAGATGAGCCATTCTGATGGGCTTGCGCATGTGAGGATGTGCTTACAGTTGATGGCGTGTTTATGAAATGCTAAATGAAATTGCTATGATTGTTTGTGCTCTGGAACTGTAGAAATGAACTGTTTACGAAATGTCAAATGAAATAGCTATGATGATTTCAGCAATGATGCTTTAAGACCTGACATTTTCCCAGGTAATTCTGTGCTTACAGCGTGAAATTAAAATGCATCATAGTTTCCACTCGTCTCTTTAGCTGAATTTCAATTGGATATTACACCTTAAACTGCAATGATGTAACACTGATGTTATCTCTCATCGGAGGGGTGAACAGCCCAAAGTAATGCACCAGAGAGTGTTTTCCATCCGCAGGGAAGGATATTTCCTGGGCACAGAGCCTCATGTTGGCTACTGTTTGCTGTTTTCCGAGCCTCTGGAGGAGGGTGCATTGTAGCAGACTGATCTGACTGCAAAGGCGAACTCTTCTGAGCCTCCTTTAGACCAATTGCAGGTTCACATCCTATATGCGTCCACTGTAGTGCCCACTAAGGTCCTTAAGCTGAATTACTTAAGTAATGCATCCATTTATATTAACAGTTGAAAATGGCACATTTTTTGGGATTGAGCAGTATACGTGTAGGCAGTGTTTAGCAAATCATGTCCCCTCCGGGTACCCACCTACTGGTTGGGTGGAAAGACTTGGAAAGATTGGCTCCCTATGCACTCTGTGGGTAAGTGCTGGAACATGGTAGAGCAGTAACGACGATAAGCACAGGCAAGACTTGGCAAACCCCAATTCAGAGCTACAGTCAGTCTCCGTGAGGTCATTGAAAACTTCAGTTTCCTGAATTGTTTTCCCTCATGGAGACTCTCAAAATCATAGAGGTTAAGTGTTCATCTCTGATTCCCAGTGACACAGATCTTTGATCTGTCAAACCAAAACGAAGAAACGGGCATGAGATCAAATGGAAAAAAGTCAAAGATCAAATTTAATTTTATGAATGTACTCTGCTGCCTCTTCATTCAAGCCTTAACAATTCCAGGAAATACGGATGCGCCATTTGAGACTGAGATCAATAGCAGGGAGTCGGATGATGACGTCATTCTCTAAATACATTTTTTTCCCAGTGGGGATATTCATTTGTTACGCAGCTACTCGTCACGGATCATTATCGCTAACCTCTTGATGCCTGCTACCAAGGACAAAGCCTTCCGAGTCGTACCCACCTGGCAGTGGGAGGTTTTTTGTATTTCTGGAATATTAATCTACTATGACATCAATTGCCCCAAAAAAGGCACAATGATGCGCTTAAAGATACGACCATGTGACACACTCACTGAAGGTCACCTACCTCCAGGTGAAGCACTATAGCTCGTGTTATTATCGAAGAGAGCCGTGTTTCCCAAACCAGTCCTTGGGGACCCATAGTTGGTCCATGTTTTCGCCTCCTCCCAGCTCCCTCCCAGCTACCGACAGGGAGCAAAAACATCAACTGTCTGAGGTTCGCAAGGACTGGATTTGGAAACATACGTCTATCGGCCCCAAGCAGAGGAATACAGGTGGGTTGTTCTTTTCTGAACATGATTTAATGGCCAGGAATTACCCAGCAAGAAACAATCCTTCTTGACCTAACTTATAGTCAATTTTATCATTACAATAATCCATCTAGTAATATGCATAATTAAGAATTAGTGATAATTCGGTCAGTATAATAGCTGGGGTATTTTACAGCCTTTATGAATAATACTTATCTGTATTTAAGGTGAGGGCGGCATGGTGGTGCAGTGTTTACCTGGGTCACAGTGTTTAACTGGGTGTGTGGAGTTTGCATGTTCTCCCCATGTCGTCGTGGGGTTTCCTCCGGGTACTCCGTTTTCCCCCCACAGTCCAAAGACATGCTGAG
>JAODJX010000048.1:6518688-6532785 GCA_026776945.1 Isichthys henryi | reverse complement strand
TGTGCATGTGTGAGTGAATGGTGTGTGAGTGTGCCCAGCGATGGACTGGCCCCCCATCCTGGGTTGTTCCCTGCCTCGTGCCCATTGCTTACGGGATAGGCTCCGGACCCCCCGCGACCCAGTAGTATAAGCGGTTTGGAAAATGGATGGATGGATGGGATGGCCAGTGACACCTGCTGGCCAAACAGGGAGATGACAGACCAATCCTGATAGGTAACACTAATCCACACTAAAACATAATGCAAATACATGAGTTTATTTGCAGTTTCTCTGTACTGGGATACTTTCAAATGGAATGGATGGAATGCTTTGCAAAAAATCTTCAGTTTTCCTCAAAGCTTCAATTTTGACCTTCCAAACGTTTAGCCACCAGGCTCCTTCTCAAAGAACCTACTATTGTTGCTTGTTCTAGTCTGCCATGTCACACTAAAGATTTTGATTGAACCTGACATGAAAAATGGCAGGCATCTGGTATGACACTCACACTTTGTGACTCTCACACAAGAAATCTTATGGCAAATCCATATTATTCCATTACAAACCAAAGATTAGCTATATCAAAATCATTGGGGTTTTGCAAACCCTACAGACTATTTACAAGGCAATGAATCTCTTACATACATGTAAATGCATGTGCACGTGTGTGCAGACTTGTCTCAAATTGAAAATCTCATGACCAAAGTAGGTGACACTGTGATATATTTGAGTACAACCACATTCCTTCTCATATTTTATTGCTGAAATGACTAATATCTTTACCAGCAATTTAGCTACTCAAAAAGATGCATATTTGGGTCTTTTCCAGATAAAAAAGTACTTATGGTCCAGCAATTAGGACTGTACCCTCCATATATTGGATCGCCACAACGAATGCTACTATCAAATGGTCTATAGGGGACAGGACTGTGCTGTGATGGACGTTGCTCTTTCCATTAAAAACAAATACATCTTGCTTGGTCTGTTTCATTTTTTGCATTCATTTAATTCATATTTCTGCCTATTATTTCTGCTGATTAGGTTGACATTCACTGCCTGCGGAGGCATCCACATCGGGCTCTATAGAAGACTGCATCGGAGAGCTTCAGGATCCTACAGTGCTGCCTGTCCTGGTGGTCCGGTCTGCGCAGTAGCAGCTGTGCACTTCATCAAACTGCCACGACTCACATGTCAGACGAACAGATGGCAGCATTCAAGTGAACCGAAGTCCGAAAACCTCATTTGAGGACTTTCATTCTTTCTTCCTTTACTTTAAACCAAAGGGCATAACTCATCAGATTTGCTGTGTGTGATAGCAGCTCATTGATCGTCTCACAAAAGGCCAGAGGGGGCAACATTAGAAATTCACTAAATGCCTTATATTTGCTACAACGGTGTGATCATTGATTCTTACAAAGTATATAATAGCTTTGCTTCTTTTAATTTAGAGAGAGTTTTAAAAATAAATTTTACTGGTAAAATAAAAAAAAATATCCATCCATCCCTCCATCCATCCATCCTTTTCCCACCACTTATTCAGGGTCAGGTCGTGAGGGGCAGCAGATTAAGCAGGGACCTTCCTCTTCCCAGCCACCTCCCCCAGCTCCACTGGGGGAATACCAAGGTGTTCCCAAGCCAGCCCAGAGATATGTCTTCCCAGCTGAACATGCCACAAACACAACTCCCAGGGTGCTACGCAGGAGGCCTCTTAACTAGACGCCCGAACCACCTCCACTGGCTCCTTTCGACGCAGAGGAGCAGCGGCTCCGCCCTGGGTCCCTCCTGAATGTCTGAGCTCCTCACCCATCTCTGAGCCCAGACACCCTACAAAGGAAAGTCATCTCTGCCACTTGTATCCGCGATCTCACAACTGAAAGCTCAGGACCGTAGATAAGTATAGCAGCGTAGATCGACTGGTAAATGGAAAGCTTTGACTTCCGGCTCAGCTCCCCGTTCACCAGGACAGAGCGGTGCAGTGTCCACATTACTGCCGACGCTGCACTGACCCGTCTATCGATCTCCCGCTCCCTTCTTCCCTTCGCTCATGAATAAGACTCCGAGATACTGAAACTCCTCAACTTGGAGCAGCAGGTCATCTCCACCCTTTTGCAGTCGAGGACCATGGCTTCAGACTTAGAGGTGCTGGTCCTCATCCTGGCCGCCTCACACTCAGCTGCAAACTGGCCCAGTGTCCGCTGCAGGTCACGGCCCGATGACACCAACAGGACCACATCATCTGCAAAAAGCAAAGATGCCATCCCGAGGCCCCCAGAACCGGACCCCCTCCACCCATTGGCTACACCTAGAAATTCTGTCCATAAAAGTTATGAACAGAATCAATGACAAGCCGATCTATAAAACATACGCGTATCCATACTTTACGTTAATTTTATTTTAAGTGAAGTGATATTTAAGCGTGTACAGGAATAAGTGCACTGAACAACCAAGAAACAAAAATGCTATTTATTCAATGATTACGGCTAAATAGCAACAACACAGGCTATGGTGTTACGCCTCCACATAGTTTTGTACAAACCAGCACATAATTATGGAAATACGTGATCCAATTTACATTTCTAAGGCCAACAATTAGATCAATTACCCTAAGCATTATGCAAAGAATTGATTCGGAATCCTTGAAGAATCCTTACATTTTGCGGCCAATGAGGAAGTCACAGCACAGTAATTAGCTGTCAACGCGCAGAATCAGAGGAGATCAGTAGCTAAGGCACTGCGCATATAATGAGAATTGGCTGCACATAAGAGAAGGGGCGTGTCAATAATGAATCTAATGGTTACGGGATGTGCACGGTAGCATATTAATTACATGTCATCCATCATCTCAGATGCAAATGCAGTCAAATATGTAATGGAAGCCGTCAATTATGGGAGAATGAATGTATAATATAAACAGTGCAGAAGTGGGGTAATGATACTACGTAGGAATCAAGATTTGTTCCTGCCTTGTCGGTCATCTCCCCATTTGGCCAGCAAGTGTTGCTGGCTGTTCCATCCTCTTTACTGTGTTTTGTAGGTTCAGCACCCTTCTGTGTTCCCAGTATGTTTCTCTATTCCTCGGGCTCCCCGCTTAACCCTTTCAGCCGTGCAGCAGCGACCATCATTCCATCCCTACTGTCGTGGGATCTTTGCTGCTTATTTTAATTATCAGTTTCCCCAAGGTTCTTACCTGCATGAGTTATTTCTGTATTGGTTCAGGCGTTCAGGATTTTGTTCTTGGTTCTCCCTACTTATACCTGGTTTTGTTCCTGGTTTTATTAGTTCCTGGTATGTCTAAGTGTTTTGCTTCATTGTTAATTATCCACACCTGTTTCTTGGCTAACCATTTATCAGTATAGACTGCTCAAAAAAAATAAAGGAACGCATTGAAAACTCATCAGATCTCAATGGGAAAAAAATCATGCTTAATATCTATATTGATTTGGACTGGGGAGTGTCTTAGGAACGAAAGGATGCCACATCGTTTGATGGAAATGAAAATTATAAACCTACAGATGGCTGAATTCGAAGACAGCCCGAAAATCAAAGTGAAAAAATGATGCGGCAGGCAAGTCCATTTTGCCAAAATATCATTGCAGCAACTCAAAATCGTACTCGGTAGTTTGTGTGGCTCCACTTGTATGCATGCAATGGCCCGGAACATAATGTCCCAGAGGTGTTCTATTGGATTTAGATCAGGCGAGTGTGGAGGCCAGTCAATGGTATCAATTCCTTCATCCTCCAGGAACTGCCTGCATACTCTCGCCACATAAGGCATTGTCGTGCAGCAGGAAGAACCCGGGACCCAATGTACCAGCATAGGGTCTGACAATGGGTCCAAGGATTTCATCCCGATACCTAATGACAGTTAAGGTGTCATTGTCTAGCTTGTAGAGGTCTGTGTGTCCCTCCATGGATATGCCTCCCCAGACCATCACTGACCCACCACCAAACCGGTCATGCTGAACAATATTACAGGCAGCATAATGTTCTAGACAGCTTCTCCAGACCCTTTCACATCTGTCACATGTGCTCAGGGTGAACACGCTCTGATCTGTGAAAAGCACAGCATTCTGGAATTCTGGCATTCTGTGGCAAATACCAATCAAGCTCCACAGTGCCAGGAAGTGAACACAGGGCCCCCTAGAGGACGTCAGGCCCTCAGGTCACTCTTATGAAGTCTGTTTCTGATTGTTCGGTCAGAAACATTCACACCAGTGGCCTGCTGGAGGTCATGTTGTAGGGCTCTGGCAGTGCTCATCCTGTTCCTCCGTGCAACCTCGGTAGGGTCCAGGTATCATCTCATGCTACCAGTAGTGACACAGACCGTGGCCAAATGCAAAACTAGTGAAAAAACAGTAAGCATCCTAGTTCTTACTACTTGCATATGCCCTTACAATGATATTAAATAACAACTTACGAACATTTCAAGTTGTGAACGTCCATTCGGAACGTATCTTGTTCGTGAGTAGAGGCGTGTCTGTGTATATATACACAGTATGTGTGCTATATATTTTTGTAAACAAATGGATTAAGTTACTTTTAGCAGACTAAACTCCATGTGAGCGCTGTACTGTCTGTCCCACCTTGGCTCTGTGCTCTTGGCAGTCATTGTGTTTGTTTGCTGCGTGTTACCCGGATATGAAGACGATGCTTGTGCTGCTTCCTGTGCGTCCCTCAGCCCTTCCCCGTCTTAGTGTAGTCTTTCATACTTTGTTTTACATACCTGCCTTGTGTTTTGACGCCTTTATTTCATTCATTCATTCATTCATTCATTCTATTTCCAGTGTCGCTGTCGTCCACTCTCAATAAAATCCACTCGTTGTCTCCAGCCGTCTTCACTTCTTCCCTCATTCCCCGACATGAAACAATCCAGTGATGGATTGTTATGACCATGGGAATCATGGAAATGGACTTTTAACTCCGGAAGGGGGTCCTGCTGTATTGCCACTGACAGTGGCCCAGTAAAATATTCCATGGATTTGTAAACGGTCCTGGGGCTTTAATGTGGCTCCTGTTCAGGACGGACAAGACAACGGTCCCCAGGCAATTCATCGTCCTTTATTTAAGCAGTTCTGGTGCATCATTGGCTTGTTAGTATCTATTTCAGTGTAGCTGATACATCCTGTTCAATCTCAAAGATTCCTTTCTAAGTCAGTGGTCTCCTTATAAGGAAATAATTTCTCTTAGATTTTCCTTCTGTTGCAATGGAGCCTGGGCCAGAGTCTCTTCTAAGCCTGTCCACCTCTGTATCGCCATAACCTGCACCCACTTGGATATACAGCACTGTGCAAAGGTGTTAGGCAGTCAGAAGAAATGTTTAAAGCTATTTGCCTGGGAAGTAAGTGCACTCTTGCTGAGAATAAAAAACACAATTTAGCATTGTAACATAGGTACAGTAAATTAAGAATAACACAATAAAAACTAGTTAAAAATTCTTTTTTTCTCCAAAAACTCGTTGATGTCTAGTCGGACGGCCAGATGAACACCGCTTCAGTTCCCAATCATCTCCTCAGTGGCACCCCAGCCATTCCATGTATTTATTAAATTTCACCACCAGCTCCCTTAATTAATTAATTAGTTTTAAGAAAGTAATTTTTATTGATTAACTTTAAAAGGTGTGCTAGACATCAAGTTAAAATATACATGGGTTTGTGGAGGGTTTCTGCAAATACTGGGGTTATACGTTTTGAAATAACTATGCTAATACATTTTGACAGGCATAATAGCATAGTTTTAGACCAACATGGAAATCATTTAAACGTAATTTTCTTTGGCTGCCTAAGACTTCGGCACAGGACTGTATTGCACGGAGGTCTCATTCATCATTAGGTCAAGACTATTTGAGTGACAGGTACCAGGAGTGTCCAGGAATCGCCTTCTCGTGTGAATATGTGAGAGATATGCATGTGTGTTTATCAACTGGAGATATGGATGGAATTCAGCAGAGGAGATTATATATGGAGAAAGTTCTTCCCACTGATGATTAGAATTGGGGAAGTCCTGTTACACTCCAGTAATAAACTTTGAAAATGCATTGATATGTGTGATTGCCGAGTGTTCACTGCATTACACTCCAGTGAATAAAACGAAATTTACGGAATGTCAGGAGGGATATAAAGTGTTGGTGATCGCAGCAATGGACACATACACTGGCAGAGATCTGACATGTAAATAAGTCTCGCATAGGATATAAAAAATTTGGGTTGTCAACATTCATCTTTTCAATACTACAGTAAGTGCAGGTTAATCATAGCCCAGCTGCGTAACCACTCATCTTTATGGAGACTTACACACGCCCACCTCATTGATGGCCATAGAATTGACACCTTTTTCAAAAAGGTTGTTTACGTTTTTGTCATTGGTTTGAAAGGTGAATTACTGTGAATTGTGGCCTTGGTGGAAGATTAACACTTTGATCCAAAGAGTACATTTTAGCTGTGCATGCGCATCGATATTTTACTTCCATACAGACACACGACCAGGACACTTCGTGTGACTCTAACCCCCAGTCTTTGATGAGATTGTGTCCTTATCTAAACCAGATTTCATATCTGCTGTTATGTGCCTAATAGGTGAGTTTCGATTGTCCTTTTCTAGATCATTACGGTCGATAAGCTAGTTAAAGAGGACATACTGAACACTCAGACAGGACAGGGTCAACGTAGAGTCACAACAAGTAAAGAGTCTCACTTCATTTTTGTAAGTTGTTACTAAAGCAGCTTTATTTTTGCCAGGTATTTCACTGTCGGGGCATTTTATGGTCCTTGTGAGTTGGTAGTCGTATATTTTCAGGGAAGAATAAATGTTTTATAGCTCTGAAGACTCTTATTAGCATGCCTAGCAGGGTTGCTCTGAGAATGAAATTCCATAAATGTGATTGTTTTCACTGAGTATGAAACGTCATGGCAGGTGAATCAGCAAAAGCCGGGTTTTGGTGACACTAATGCCTGCAAGAGAAAAATCACGGACAACAGTGGAACCTTTATTCTCCTAAAATGTTCTGTGGCTGCCTTCATCTTGGCACAGAACATCACGGATATGGGCTGTGTGTAAATCTCGACTCTAACGATAAAGGGTGATCCCATTTTAATCACGTTAAAAACGTTAGCCGATGCCAAGTACAAGACATATGTCTGAGATTCACAACACCTCTCTACGACTCTAAATCCTGCCTCCGTTTTAGCAACAGAATCTTTTATAATATGTAATTTTAATGGGGTATTCAGTGAAAGAGGGGCTTTATTGTAATATTTCTGGTATTTAAAAATTACTTGGTTGCTGAAAATGTCAGGTCATTTTAGTACTGGTTGTACTCCACATTTGACCTTCTCATGCTAGGAGTCTGCAAACTCTCAGCTAAGGCAGAGATATTCAGCAAAGCTTTCTTATATGTCAAGCATGAATTTTACGGTCAGAAATTCTTTTCCAAGAAACAAAATACACCGTTGTATGTACTATCCCTCGCAAAACATCCTTTCACCCATGAGATTAACAATATTTTAACAAATTAGCTTTTTCATATTTGTCCATTTTGTTAACTAGTTGTGTTCTGGCGTGTGTCAGTGGCCATCCGGCGTTTCCATCTAGCATGATCATTCCACATCATGTCCATCATTAAATACAACATATTACGGTCTCAAGAAAGCCAGAAACAAAACAACCAAGAGACTAACCAAAATAATCTGGATATCAAATAAGGTGTCTTGGATAGCGGCACTGTTGACCTTATGTTTTACTATCACCCCTTTCTATAAAAGCAAAAGGGGAAGGAGGCGTTTCAGGGAGGCGTTAAAAAGGATACATCACCAGTCCATTAAAAGACAATATTTGCTCTTATTGAGAGTGCATGACCACAGCAAAGAAACAGACGTAATCAGAATATCCTCCCCGAGGTGTAGATGAGCAGCTTCATTCAGATACAAAAAAGAAGGATGGCAGATGAAAGAAAACCGGGAAAAAAGAAAGTCCTTTCTGAAAATACGTAACACGTGTTGCTAAATCAAGGAAAACGTGTGCAAACCATTCAAAGTATTTACAAAAGAAAAATAACCTGCATTGAGCAATGAACATGTTCTGTTCCTTGAATAAATACTTAGCACATGTACTATTACTGGTGGCAAACCAATGTTTGGTACAGGATTACTACATATGTTTAAACAGACCAGAGAAACTTGATATCTACAAGAAATAGAACTGTGACTCGTACAGAACTTGCTAAGGTCAGTCAGATTGGTCTATAGCTTCATAGGTTTAAAGACGATCGGACTGGCTGACAGAATCCTTCCTGTCTGCAAGGCTGTGAATAGACGTTGGATGGCTGAGGTTTAGCATGACCTCAGACCTACTGGTGGGTGACATACATGTATAGTTCACTTCCGGTAGGTCACATGTGGCTTCCTGGGGCCTTGATGGCCGCTGCTTCTTGGAGCCAATAGAGGTAATAGAGGTGAAGACAGAAATTAGCCTTGTGTGGTACTTCGTCCTGATGACCCTGGCTGAGCGGTAGAGGTCGCCGATGAAGCAGTAACAGAAGGGATTTAGGCTGGAGTTGGTGAGGCCCAGCCACTGGGCAAAAGGTCGAAGCTGCAACAGCCACAGTGGCGGATGTAATACCCGGTCAATCCACAAGTCGGCCACATAGAGCGGCAGCCAGGAGACAGCAAACAGAAGGACCAAAGCCACCACCATCTTAGCGATCTTCTTGCGGGTTTTGAGGCGGGCAGCGTACATCACCTGGCTACGGGAGTCACTAAAATTGTGGGGCATGCTCCACAGCCTCCGTCCTGTCAAGAAGCCCACGGTAAGGTTGAAGGTTACTGGGAGACAGTAGAGGGCTACGAAGAGCACAACATTGTAGGCTTGCTTCAGTCTCGCCTGAGGCCAGAGCTCTCTGCAGATGGGCAGCACAAAGGGCTGGTCCTCCATTAGGAGGATCTCATCTCGCTTATTCATGAAGATGAGGGGTGAACAGATCCCTGAAGACAGGACCCATACCACGACGATGGTCCAGAAGATCTTCCTCCAGGTTATGAACGACCGAGCATTCAGAGGGTTTTGGACACTGTAATACCGGTTGATGCTGATAACAGTTAAGCTAAGGACGCTGGCCGACACAGAAACGGCCTGGGTGAAGGGCACTGCGCGGCAGAGGAAGTCCCCGTACACCCAGGCAGTGTAAATCGTGTGGCCAAGGGTGATGGGCATGCAAACACACACCACCATGAGGTCGCACACAGCCAGGTTGACCAGGAGGCTCCGGGTGGTGCTGACTCCTGGAAGCCTCTTGCTTCTGCGGCTACTGAGCACCCAGATGGACATGACATTTCCAACAAAGCCCACGGCAAAGGAGAGCGCGTACATGACGGTGAGCGCGATGGTGGTGGGCTCACGGATGGTCAACAGGATCAACCGTTCCAGCTCGGCGCGCTCGTGCAGGAACGAATCTCTGCTCGCGTTCTCTACTCGGCCAGAAGATCCGTTCTCGTATGACAGGAAATGGAATAGGTGCAGCTCTGACGAGTGGAGCTCAAAAGATGCATTCATCTCTGTTTGGTTGGCGAGGTCCTCCTCAGTGACAAGAATGATTACATATTCACTAATTCCAAACAGAACTGAGAAATGAGGATGATTATCTCCTACATCACTTTCAAGAAAGGTCATCTGTCCCTCGAATATGTAGAATCTGTCCGAATTAAGATGACAATTGATTATTTTCTCCGCCTGTTTATATTAACATTAATGCATAATTGACCGATTAAACTTCAATACCGCAGAAGAATTGTCAATCCTGAACTTGTTTAATAATGTATAAACTGCAATGTACAGAGCCCATAAAGAGACAGGGTTGGAAAATATTGTTTCTAAGCAGTTTTGCGATCCCTCGCAATACTAGATGGAACGCAAATGTTTTGCGATTTAATGCAAAACAGTTTCAAGTTATATTTCCTAGCCCTGTCTTTTATGGCCTCCGTAGTATTATTATCTAAACTTTTTCTTGACGCACATTGACATGCCTGGTACTCAAACGACATGCTATCAGTTTTATTTGAAACATTGTTAATAGTTTTTTGTAGTATCTTATTGTTCTATTAGGAAGTCTCAATAATTCTTAATTATTCAAAATTGAAAAAAATTGCATCAGAAATGAATGTATTCGTGAACAGAGATAAAATATCGATTTACAGATTTCGGATTTAGGATTAGGCACATTCTTAAAAAACTGACCGCCAGTCACAGTTTTAAAACGGTTTTTCCCGCTGATTAAAATCACATTTTCATAGTCTTAATCCCTCCCACTTTATCATATTCAAAAATGAATAATTTACAAATAGATAATCACTTGCCTTTGACTTCATCACAGTGATCAGAATGCGACGAAACAAAAGGGGTGATAATATTCCGGTCCCAGGAGGCGGTCGAGTTACTCTTTTTGGCTGATTTACATTAAATGTAGGAATAAACCTACGGGGCGACACGACTTGTCCACCTGCTCGCAAGTGAAGAGTGACTGCGGCTCTTCAAGCCCGGCAAGAAGCTGATGAGCCGGGAGCCCCAGCACCAGATGCTGAGTCAAATCCCGACGCGCTGAGCCGCAAAAGCGGCGACTCCAGGTGTTTCATTCCCTGCTGCAGAAATGTGACTCACGTGTGTATCGGCGCCGACACTTTCTATTGAAATTAATTCATAACTGTTGCAGCCATACAATTAGATAAATACGATGTGCTAGACTGGGACTGGGGATGTGAAACGCTAAGGGAGTTGATGTGCTAGATTTTATTAAACTAATGTTACGCTGGTAAGGTTTGACCATAAATGTGAATTTAATTGCGGGCGATCTGAAAATATCTGATAATCGACATGTCTATAATTGTTTAACCTGTACGAATGATGTGCACCATACTGCGTGCTATTTTTATTTATTTTGTTTCTTGTTAAAGATTCTTTTGGGACACTGAGACTTGAAGACAATTGCATTAGCTTATGTAACATAATTCGTCTAAAAAATGGACAAATATACAAATAGTATCCATCCATCCATCGGGTCGAGATGTGGGAATACATACAACTGTATTTCTAAATTTGTGCTATATTCCAATTAAATTAATTAATGTTAATAAGTAGGTTACAGCTCTGCCTAACCCTGTACTTCCAAACTATTATATTTAAGACAAAGAATACGAGCCCAAAACACTGTCCACACTGTAGTGTATGTGTGTGTAGTATTATTCCTATATATTTAACAAAATATCGCCAAGAAAAATTCTCAATGCACAATGTCAAGAACATGGATGTCAACCTGTAAGTACATGGACAAACCGTGGGACCCGTCTGTGGCAAAATGTTTTAGCTAGAAAAAGAAAGATATGCAGGCTACGTTTTAAATACTATGTTCGTGCAAGGTAAAAAAATGACCTTTAATTAAAATATTCCGTCAGAATTCACCATGGTGTTGACATTTGGTCAACAATCAGCGTATATTTACAAGCTGCAAAAATCTCTGTCGAAAGTTAGAGTGGCAGGCATGAATATGAGTACAATTAATCAGTGGTAACAGAAGAATAATTAATGGTATGCTGGAAAAATGGGATTTGAGAACTCTGGATTGCCGGTCTGTTTTCCCTAAACACGTCATAGCGGAGAAGGAACATCTCAAAACATCCATCCTTGCAAATTTCTCAGCTATCTCTAAATATACACATATATCTGCAGAGGCTCATAAGACGTTTTGAAATATGTATATTTTTTCTCCTGGTTTTTCACAAAAGATAAAAACAAGGGAGATTGTGTCGGTTCACTTTATTTAAATGCTTTTTGTATGTGTTCGCAAGTTATCGGTTTTGGGAAAAGTTACCAGATGCTGTTTTGGACGTGACACATTTTACAGCAAATGTAAAACATAATATTACACTCAAGTGTGTTAAACTCACACGCATTCAAGCGTATTAAAAAAAAAAAAAAACAGTAACAGAGAACGAATAATCTAGTATAAAGAAACGAGATCACAGCCTAATTTGTTAAAGAACCATTATGGACATTTAGGCTAATTCCTTTGCGTAGTTGTTTTACTAAAACGGTTTTTTGGTGATCTCCAGTGAGGAGATTTTCACGTCATTGACCACCTGAACCTTAGTGATAGTCTTCAGGTCTTCAACGCGATGCTTGTACTGCATAATCTTTCCCTCGTCGATGTACACGTGGAAGCTTTCATCATCCGAGTAGATTTCAATCTAAGAGGGAAGGGACGTTTTCAAGGTGAGTCATATGACCTGGGACATCAAACAGACGCTGTTTTCAAGATGACACTGCGCCTGCCTGTCTGGAGCAAGCATAGTACCAGTCTAATTATAGAAGGTCCTATTCCACTTTTACCCGTAGGAACCTCCGTCATACTATATCGTTGGCGACTTTCACTCAGACTGCAATCACGCAATTACTGATTATTAAGAGAAATTGTCTATCTACGACTGCTAAGACAATGGACAGGTTGTCTGGAGCTACCTGAAAGGGCTCCTCTGCCTCGAAGGGGAAATTACTGCAGCGCTCCTCCTGTCCCCAGCGGCTGCGCGTGAAGGAGTTGCACACGATGTGTGACTCCGCGAAACGGGGGTTGAAGTGGAACGCTATCCCGTCATCTCCATCGCACATGAAATTGATTTCAAATCTGGGGGAGGGGGGTACAGTATGAAGGGGAAGCATTGAGAAATGGATGAAAAGCAGATATAAATTAGCAGGGATAATCCTATTATTAGGCCATCTGCAAGTAAGCGAGTCTGGACTATAGGTGTCGGTCATATTCAGGCGAAATGCGTGATTTAATATGGCTAATAAAACGCATAGGACATTTTTCTTTATACAACCGGTTTTGGAACTGCGCATTTCTGTGACATATAGGCTACTTTGCACACAACTGACATTTCATCTGAAAGTTAAATCGGCTGCTTATTTTTAAAGGCAAATAAATGAATACCTTTCCAGTGCATTACTTTTCCCCAGCAGGATTTCCAGAAGAGACATGTGCTTCGTTTTCTCCCTCTCAAAGTTTCAAAAGCACACTCGTTGTCCTGGGATCGTCCCGATTCATCTTATTGATTATAAAATTTTGTTTTCTGTTACCCGGCTGATTTTAGACAATTTTCTGGCTAAGTCATTACAACTCACGTCACACTCATGTAATCTTCAGCCTTATAGTTTTCTCCGAAAAGTGACATGTTAACTCGGTGACAGAGGAAATTTCCATTATAGCTCAGTGCTGACAGTTAAATCCGACAGCTCAGCGAAGCAGAAGGCGCAGAAAGCGCGGGGCTCTGATGGTGCAGAACGGGAACGGCGGAATTGACCTGCGGCTTCTGCAGGACCTCGGGAGATTAACAATAAGCAATGAATCGATTTCTGCCTGGCCCGAGTCGATCTTATCTTACAACCCAGAAAGGTTCAGCTAGAATATTTTTATTTTTAAAGCTAACGCTTTGGTTCAAAGAGATATATAAGTTAGACAAATAGCACATGACAAACACGCATCTGCCCAGGACTCGACTAGACATATACATAGATACGCGAATCTTCCGCTGATTTCAGAAGAAAGCTAATTAAGACGCTGTATTTCATCTGCAGGCCCCGTATAGTAGTTTAAATCCTTCAAAATACAACATTAAATTTTTATTAAATATGGACGAGGCAATATGTCCACAACATTCAATATTAAATAAAATATGGTACACTCTCTTTGTAAATATTTGTGTTTGCTGTATTCATTTTTATTCATATACTGGCTTTGGAAAACTGTTTCTGACAATGAATTCATTAAAGATAATTAAGCGGGTTGTTTTAGGGATGTCATGGCTGAGCCTTTTGGTGGTTATATTTCGTTCTGATTATGGCATTTTTTTAATGCTGATACTCCATCCATTTTCTGTACTCGCTTGGCCTATGTAGGGATATTCTATCCCAGAGCTACGGGCACAAGGCAGGGAACAACCAAGAACGGGGCTCCACCCCATTACAGGTCACACCATACATACGTACATATAGTTTGACGATTTGCTAACATGGTGGTGCAGTGGTTAGCACTGTTGCCTCACACCTCTGGGACCCGGGTTTGAGTCTCCGCCTGGGTCACATGTG
>JAODJX010000048.1:6496045-6511299 GCA_026776945.1 Isichthys henryi | reverse complement strand
GCCTCGTGCCCATTGCTTCCGGGATAGGCTCCGGACCCCCCGCGACCCAGTAGGATAAGCAGTTTGGAAAATGGATGAATGGATGTTTCATCTACAAGATCTCCATGTTGTAATACAGAACATCATAAGTAACACAGAGAAAAGAAATGTAAAAGTGCATGCAATTGTTGTTATATAAAAGTCTATAAAAGACAGTTGCCTTACAAAGTACTCCATACTTTACTACATTGTAAATTACATAGATAGATAAAATAAGATTAAATGCATAAAACAACATGTGCTGCAATGAGAAAGAAAATAGTTTTTTATAGAATTTTTTTATATAAAACTGGGTGAGAAGCTTAGTGAATATGCAGTTTTCATATAGAGCCGAATTGCTGGTTTGAATACCTTCTGAAATGTAAGATTTCAATTTTTAATATCTAACACATTTACAATTTAAATTTACATTTTTATTTTAAATTACATTTACCAAAAAAATGGGCCTGAATACTTTCAGGCAACTATGTACGACATTAAAGCTCTAAAAACAAGATGAAAACTAAAGCTTTACATCGGTTCTGAGCCACATTCTTAAAAGCAGTTACATTTTCCACACCCTTTGCATCCCGCTGCCAATCATGCCTGATACTGCACAGTAATGTTGCTGTAGCTCATAAGGTTACCATGGACATTTACATCTACATCTCCAACCTGCTCTCACTCCTAGTTTGCCAGTGCTTTAGTGTTTTTGTCACTAGTTTTTTTTCTGTGAAAAAATGGTACGTAATCACTCTAAGTGAACATTTAATCTATATCTTATTACACTGCAGTAAATGTAATTTTATTGGACATTTCTGCTTCAGACTAATTTGATTAGATTTTATGATGTGACAGTTACTAAATTTGGATATACAGCAAATTTCTAATACCATATATTTCTGTATTTTTATAGGCATATGCATTTAGTGTAGAGGTACCCCTGCCTGCCTCTTCTGCACCTGGACTGCAGTTGCCCATCAGCTTGACCCATAGCAGGACTAGGGAGACGGCCACTGGCACACTGGAGGCCTGGTTCCAGTGTTTCCCCAGGGGAAGCAGGGATGTCATTGTGGCATCTGTGATCCTGCATAATCAGCCCACAGATGCATCCAGCCTGCTGGAAGAAGAAGCAGATTCCACACTGCGGACCACAGGGACGTTATCTTTACAAACAAGCATTTCCATGTCCGTCACAGTAAATGAAATGAAGGCAGTTTCACCACAGTGTCATTCATGATCTCATTTTTGCCTGCAAATAAAAATGACAATTGTTTGGTCATTTCACAACAATTAATAATCATCCATATTTTGACAGCCATGAAACCCAACTTTATTTGGTGTTTCAGCAATACCATTTCTAACTAGCTTTTTTTAAATTAATTAAAATGCTTTATCTGGGGAACACCCTTTGTTATTTAATTCTCCAAATGGATGTATACAGTATAACTTGTATAGTTCCTTAACGGGCAACTAGGAAGAGAATATTTTTGCAATTCTGGGACTTTCACTTATATGCCGGATGTTAAATTCATAAATTCATACTGTACTTTGCTGACACAGATGGAGCCATCAGCCAAGCATGTAATAAATATTAACATGCATAAAAATCCAGTTACCCCCTATTGTCCCCATATTTCCACTGACTGAAAAATGTTCCTTTAATGGGTACATCAATAGGATCGACTAGGTAAATTTTCCCATCATTCAATGGGGAAAAAAAACAATGATTAGATTCAAAAGTCAGTGTTAATTATGTCAAGAGCATGAACATCGCCAACCACCCCAATTCTAAAAAGATTCTTCATTGTAATGTGACATATCCTCCATTTATCTAGGAACTTTGCTGCTGGGGCTGCTACAGAAGAATTCCCTTATGGGGTGCCTCTGATAATAAGGTGCCCACAATTCTGGGAGAGAGCTAACTGGGGTGGAGTGGGAGGTGGGGCTGTCCCTCCATCTCTAGCATGGGCTTTAGATGGTTTCTTCTTGGCCGCAAAATGAAAGCTACCCATTAGCCAAGGTCTACATTTAGACAAACATTGGCATGAGATACAAAAAAGCAATACTGCTATATGCTTACACTTTGAATAACGTTTTTACATTTTATTCTTATTTGCTATCAAGTTTTTTTCGTCCCAGTTGGATTGCACCCACATATCCGCATACATACACAGAGCAACATGCGTGTAGTGAAGCGTTTTGCCTTAGAATAAATTTGTAGCGTGCATGCATGGTCATTATTATAGGTGAGAAGCATGAAGCTCTACACTTTTTCACATCCAGATCCATGGCAATTATAATTTTTTTTTTTTATTGTTCCATACGAATGTTTCATTTAAGATTAACAAGTTGAAGGCTGTCTAACCTTGAGTTCTGAAAACTCTGGATATGTTGTGTCAGTGTTACTCAGGTCAGAGTTAAGATTTAAACTCAGGGTTTGCTGAGCCCACATTCTAGCACAGTTCCTGTATTGCCTTATGGAGATGACAGATGAGTATCCAAACAGGGGGAGTAAGGGGCTTCGGCAGCTTAGCTCCGCATAGGCAGGTAGGTGTACATAATTGGTCTCTAGGGTGAAGATTACTTAAGAGCTTCGTATAGGATAGTAGGATAAATAGCTGTAAAAGCACAATATTATCTTGGAATAAACATAATCATAGGTACAGTTGCACGCGATGTGTCAGACAGCTATGCATGACCTCAGAAGAGGCACAATGCAATCTGCAGGTCCTCGGATGCAAAGGGGAATCTCAGGAACAAAGAAAATGCATCTTTGTACCAGAGAGGAATCCCATCCAATGTAAATAGTGCTGACTGGAGACCATGCTGGAAAGTGCATGTGACTCTGTGGAGGGGCCATTGTTAGCCTGTAAAACCCTGATGTGAGGGATTAGGGCGGCCTTGGGAGGTGTCTGTTTGTGTTTAATGCCCGACTGGGTAGCCAGGCGCTTTTTTGGTGTTTCCTGCCTCTGTTCTGGCACAGTCCTAACGTACATCGATCAGTCTCATGCGTGCTTTGATGCCTTTGGACTACCACCAAACCCGGAAATTGTTCATACCTTTGAAAGTAGGCAAACCGTATTGATTTTTTTTTTTTATCTAAAAATGAAACGTGTCACTCACCCCCCCACCCCCCAAAAAATAAGTTGCCACAAGCACGTTAAAAGATGAAACGGATCTTGTATTTCATTCGTGTTCTTGTAAAATTATTTGTCTGTCTCCATACAACCATCTATCTGCCTGTGCCAGACAGGCAGTATACGACATGGGTTAGGGTCACCCATATAGAAGTAAATTAATGGAATTTGTCATTGATGCTAAAAAGTAAGCCAAATGACACTAATTGAAAAAAAAAAATGCATTGCTTTAATAATGCTTGAATTTTGGGGAGGCTGTAATTTTATGTGAATGTACATTTAAACATTTAACTTTTCAACTGAAAACATCTCAACTGTAATTTCCTTTTTAAAATAATCAATGCAACAATATTCAGCTTCCACAATTCCTTCCCACAATTCTTAAAGGGTATCTTTATAATTCAGTCACTTGAATTCAGTTCATTTACTTTCATCTCAGAATTAATTTCAAGGGCACAAATTTTGCCAGAAACATTTGATGTGTTTTAATCAAATCTTTATTATCCATCCATCCATTCCATCCATCCATTATCTACCGCTTTTCGGGTCGGGTCAAGGGGGCATCAGTTTAAGCAGGGAAACCCAGACTTCCCTCTCCCCGGCCACTTCATCCAGCTCCTCTGGGGGAATCCCGAGGCTTTCCCAAGCCAGCTGAGAGACATAGTCCCTCCAGCATGTCCTGGGTCTTCCCCAGGGCCTCCTCCCAGTGGGACATGCCCGGAACACCTCATCTCACATATTATTCAAAATGCGATATTCAGCTCTCTTATTTAAACATTCAGCTGACTACACCCAGGGCTGGCAGTACAGTATGAGCAGTCGTGTGCCGGTAGAGTTCTTATCTGGATCTGCAGTCAAAATTAAGCAAGCGGTTTCTTCTTAGTGGAGATAAAGGACGGGGGACTCTGTACCTGCATTGATTACAGAGCCCTCAGTGAGATGTGTTTCCAAGGCTATTCCAAGACTGCTAATTCGACCATGACCATCAATCCACAGCGTCCAGCCCCAGACCTGCTTTGTTGCTCCTGTGTGAACGGAATTGACCGAAGACATCAGCTGGGCCCTGGAGACCCAACCTGCTCTCTCCTCCATTCAACTGAACAAATTCACCTTAACCATGGACACACAGGTGTCAAGATGACGAAACAAGTGAGATGCAAATACTTGTGCCTATCAGGGGAAGAAGACACTCACAATAACATCTTATTCAGCAGCCATACCACCTGCAGTTCAGCCTAAGTAAACCATTTGAAACTAAGCTGGTTTAGACCTGGCCAGTACTTGGATGGGAGACCAACCAGGAAAGCTGGGTTCCTGCTGGAAGAGGGCTTGGAGTGGCCAACAGGTTAGCCCATGTCTGTGTTCATTCCAGTGCCACAGTGTTGCGATTGGGACACTGTGCTGTAAAAATGGTACTGCACTTCGGATGAGATGTAAAACTAAGGTCCTGACACTCTGAGACCATAAAAGACCCCTGGGCATCCTTTGAAAAAGTATGGGGGGTATCCAGATGCCCTGTCTAAAATTGACACTTTATCAAATCTGGCCTCCTAATCATTCACCTATATCTAACTGGCGAATTCTCTCCTAACCCTTCACCACCTTAGCTACTCTGTTGTGAGTGTACTGGTGCACAGTGGCTGCTATCCTATCATCCAGGTAGGGGCTACACAGTGGTGGTGGTTCAATGGCTCCCCATTGCTTCTGCGGAGTGCTTTAGGTGTCTTGAGAAGTGCTATATAAATGAAACCTTCATTCATTGCTGTGTCCTCTTTGTGTTCAGTCTAAAAGCTCTTGTATTTTGCCCTCCAGCATGTTACAAGCATTGCCTATTCCTCAGCATCCATGATCCCACTTGTCTCACGATTATTTCATGGACGTACCTCCATCAAATGGTCTTGCAGGTATTGTCATCGTCATGGACTGCTTTTAGAATGCTTCTGGGACCGTAGCATGGCAGCCTGTTGCAGCAGCTCTGTCTGGTTTGTGTTCTTATGTGTTACAATGTGTCTTGTTCTCTTTTAGCTTACAATACAGTTTTGTTAGTTAACATATACTCAACCTATCGCAACCTTTTTGTGGTGGAGGGATTCGTGCACCTTTGTGACTGCTTAAAGCACACTTTACTTTTGTAAGGAAGTGACATCATGATATATTTCTGTGTCAAATGTATGCAAGTGTGTTTAGTGTTCTGAAAATCACTGTGTGTACTGTTTTGCAAAAAGTGTGAAGCTGACAATTATAGCTTATAGTTGCGCAAATCTGGGCTGGTGTTTTGCTCCTTGAGTGTCAGGTTTTGCTAATCGTGGGAAAGTTTTAATTTTAGAGTGCAGAGCAATCGCAAAAAACTGTCAGGTTAGGGCTGTGTAGGGGTTAAGGTCGTCATGTTGGGATTCAGGTTTTCCCCATAGAAATGAATGGAGAGTCCCCACAAAGGTATAATGACAAACCTGAGTGTGGGTGTGTGTGTGTGATGGATAAATGAATATTGAATAGGTTTGAAGATTATTCAATTCTGAATAATAAAGTGATATATAAATATGAATAAAAATTCATCATGAAATCCATAAAGCACATGTTTGGAAATAAGATTATTGGCATTTTTAATGATAGAGATCTGTACATATGCATTTATGCTGTCAGTAATCTGCAGGCAGCATGCCTTTCTAGCACGATGATCACTTTTGTAATCCTACAATCGGATTTGTGACCGCATGTCTGGTGAAGAGAGGGGCTGAGCTGTTAACTGATCACCACCAGGTGGTGAGTTGGATCAGATGGCAGGGGGAAATTGCTATGTAGACCCGGTAGACCCAAATGCATAGTGAGGGTGGCTGGAAGCGTCTGCTGAAGGCCACTGTCCAGGAGATCATTGGCTCATATCTCCAGCAGCCATTCTCTTGCATCCCTGAGGGAGGCTGGAGACATTGAGCCTGAATGGATCATGTTCCGTGCCTTCATTGCTGAGGCGGTTGTGCGGAGCTGTGGCTATGAGATTGTTGGTTCCTGTTGCAGTGGCGATCCCTGAACTTGGTGGTAGACACCAGCAGTAAAGGGAGCTGTCAGGCTGAAGAAAGAGGCCTTCTGGACATAGCTTGTGGCACACATCATTTGAAACAAGTATGATCAATTTTGAGTCATAGTGTTTAATTTATGACAGCTGGGCTTTATCTGAGCTTACCACTTGCTACTTGGGGTTATCATTATGTATCACAAGTGTAATGTAGTACAGAATGTTTTATTGTATGAGAATGAGTCTTGCAAAAAGAGTCAATGAGATCTGCAAATTGTATTTCACTGGGTGAAAATTGTTTATGATATTGTCAAAAGAGTGAATTATTCAATAAATGAGTTCAGGCCACTGAGCTTTTAGTTCAGAAAATAGAAATTAGTGTTTTAGCAATTCAGAAAAACTATAAAAAGTGTAGGACCTAAAATTGAGCTTTGAGGAACACCACAGTTAATTTTATAATATTTAAATGAACATTCATCCATGCTTACAAAAAAATTCTCCATCAGTAAGATATGGTTTGATCATAGTAGCCCTGTTCTATACTCCCTTCAATGGCTTCTAGTTAAGTCTTGGATTGGCTATAAAATACTGCTGTTAACATATAAAACACTGAACATCATTGCACCAGAATACCTTAGAGATCTACTGGCCTCTTACAACCTTCCTCGCTTGCTTCAATTTCAAGGCACGGGATATCTGTTAGTACCCAGGGTAGAAAGAACTACAGCAAGCGGCAGAGCTTTCTCCTACAGAGCTCCTCAGCTGTGGAAGGGTCTTCTAGTGGATGTGCGAGATTCAGGTTCACTCTCAATGTTCAAGTCTAGACTAAAAACACACTTGTTTAGTCTAGTCTATAGGGATTCTAGTTCTAGCTCTAGCTAACTGTTCAATCCCAGTTAGACCTATAGTGTTGGATGTAGAGCTGGGTGGGGATTAGTGCCATTGGCTTTGGATGAGCTGAACTGTCAGTGCTGTCACTCTAGATTCACACTCCCTTTGAAGTGTTGACATTTCAGGGACTCCCCATGCCTACGTTCCCACCTGCCTCTCCCTCCTACTTATGCTGCCATAGCCATATCTGCCGGAGCTTACATACTGCACTTACCTAACTGTTTGTACTGCCTCTAGTCTCCCCTACTTTGGCTAATTGCACATTTTATTTCCGCTGCTACCTGGGGTGTGGTGTGCTCATTGGAGACCCGAAATTATCAAGATATTCTGCCTACCCTGCTGCCTGCGACATCTCCTCTACCTGTGGTGTCTTTCCAGCCTGCTCGCCCTTCTGCCTCTGACGTCTCTCCTGAAAGCCCTGCTGCTGTACCACTGTTCCTACTGCCATCAGAAGCAGCACCTGCTTCCCATCACCTGCCTGTCCCCCGTTTTAAGACTCAAATGTTAAAATCAGGAAAGTGTGAATTGGTACTTTGCCATGTTGCCCATTTGACTGTCTCTGTCGGCCCCTGGAGGATGGGCTCCCCCTTTGAGTTTGTTTCCTCCCAAGGTTTCTTCCTTCTAGGGGGTTTTTCTTCGTCACTGTTGCCTCCGGTTTACTCACTGGGTGGGAATAATGTAAAGTGCTTTCAGACAATGTCATGTTGTGAAAATACGCTATACAAATAAAACAGAATTGAAAACTGAACGTTTTGAGCAAATTATAAACAGTACCAGAGAGGCTAATTATGTTGTTAAGTCTATCTAAAAGAATCTAATGATCTACTGTACCAATTATGCCCCTAAGTTAAGTAGTGCTAGTACTGAGGTTATTCTCATATCCATATTGGACTTGAGGTCATTTTGTCTAGCCCATAGACTTCTTAGAGGGACAAGTGGCATTCGGCCACACGAGCAATAACAGGTCTAAGATGCCCTTACACTTTCCTATAATTATAATGTTAACCGTTAACACATTTTTATATACCAGGTAAAATATCAGTATTATTACAATCAATTCTCAAAAATGAACTCAATATGATCAATGATCAATATTTCAGTATCAATCCGCACATCCATGTTTCGAAGTTGCATTTCTGTCATCACTGGCTAGGTGGCTTGGTACTAACTTATTTTTGCTGAACCATTGTTCATTTAAAAAGAAAAATAATAGTAAAAAGCCTAAAGAATTACTTTCCATTGTAGCATATAAAGGAAAAGAGCAGAAACAGCTTATTGGGGCGGATGATTAAATTGTCAGTGATGCGATGTATGGACTCATCCCACTACACTCTGAAATGTGATGAATCACGGAGTGAATTTCGGGTATCGCCTATCTGTGTCCTCTAAGGCGGGATAAAAGTAAATCGACAGCTGCAACAGGGAGATTTAAAGTGCTTGATGTGCGCTTCCGCTCTGACCATCTACCCTGGTAATATTTCTATGCTCGGGCAAAATTCAAAACCAGGGAAGAAATAAACAGGAATAATTAGACAAGTAATTTAAAATGCAATAGGGTAAAACATTAAACGTATTGTCAAATTTCAGTATATTAGCAAATTGGATTTTTATTCTAATAGCTGGATGCAACATCTACAGGTCAAAATATATTTTGGGACTATGATCCTGAAGCTATTTAAGTTACTTAAATAATATCTTATTGACTTGTAACTATTAATTGTTCAAGAACAGGTTAAAAATACTAATCTTCATAATCGTAATTCAATGCAAATTCTACTACTACTACTACTACTAATAATATTAATAAAATATGTATCTGTACTGGATAAACAGTATGGATGGATGGATACATGGATAATTATTAAACTGATTGTCAAAATCTATCTTCTATATTTGACCAGTAGGGGGCAACAGAAGCATACTGTCTTCAGAACTACGACGCAAGAATATTCAAGGAAGATGAACAGATGGACATAATAGCTGTCAGGTGACAAAAATGTTGGTCAGATATTTTTCCTCCTCGAAAACATCAAAGTGTTTAAGCAAGACTCAAAATCCAAGAAGAACCCTGAAGTTGCTGGTTAGAGCAGAATGCGGCTGATTCAGTCAACATCTCCTCTCTTTTAGCTCATTATAACTGGGATTGCTGGTACTGAAAGTTTACTCCTGGGCTGTGGAAAGTCACCAGCAGTGGGCATCAGAGTCCACATCAAGATTCACAGCCATGGTCTGTGTCACACCTTATTCCCTAAATATACTGTTCATGCCAAAGAACAGCCATCCGTATACATTACATTTGAGACCTTCAGTCACAATTTAAAGAGGACAGAACAGAACTTAAAAAAACATGTTGTAAGAAAGTAGACAGACAGACAGACAGATAGATAGATAGATAGATAGATAGATAGATAGATAGATAGATAGATAGATAGATAGAGATTCTTTTTAAATCTTTATGGAAACTGCAGGATACATAGATATAGACAGTAAAAAGACATGATATTACTACACTGTAACAATAAATAATAGACAACAGTAACAATGTAAACCATGTCAGGGAAAGTATTGCATGGAATTCCAGTGTACCAGCTCAGTAATAAATAGTTGTGCACTGTGGGTATTGTACAGTGAATGAATGAATGTCCTGTGAATGCCCCTATGCGGTTCTGGTCCATTCAGACAGTTGGCCAGAGGTAGGAATGACCTTATATTGCCCTCCCTGGAGCAGTACAACTGTCTCAGTTTGTTGCTGAAAGGGCTCCTCCGTTTATTTAAGACAACCTGCAGAGGACAGGAGTCACTGTTCCGTATGGCCAGCAGTTTCCTGAAGTGTCCTCTGTTCCACTATCGTCTCCAGTGAGTCGGGACTGGCTCCTAGAACTCAGCCTGCTTTCTTGATGAGTGCAGTGAGCTTCCTGGCATGACCTGCACTGATGCCATTGCCCCAACATGCCACCACATAAACGACTGCATTGGCAACAACAGACAGAGCAGAAACACTGGGGCAGTGTGACTCAGCGGGTTAAGGCTCTGTGCCTGTGATCAAATAGTCCATTTAATACCTGTGGTCGGCAAAGTGATCTCACCATTGGGGCCCTTTAGGACAAGGCAACGTGCAAACTCCACACACACGAATGAGGTGGAATTCAAACAGTTCTGCCCACTGTGGCAGCCATTATATAGAAACACCACTTATTAGTATAGTTATCATTTTGGACGAGGCATATAAATGCCATACTAAACTTAAGTACCATGCTTGAATTTGCCTCGGATCACCTTGGAATGGAAGTACTAACTCTATGACATCACAATTGAATTAATGGAATGGTATTTTCATTAATTTATGCAGAACTGGGTTAGTTCCTCCTGAAATGAGAAGGCTTGTGTGTAAATAAATTCCGTTTAACATGAAGTCATCGCTGACCCGAATGAACTTAGAAGCCTGGATTTAGTCTTCGTGCTGAAGATGCCGCTGGTTCACACTGCACTGAACTCTCTTGATCCAGTTGAATTTTATCATAAGCAATATTAGATAACCATCAATGTTATCAATTGTCAGAAGAGGCAATGTCTTCCAAAAAACCATCGCAAGGTCCAGCTTTGTGGTATCGGTATCCAGATCTGGATTTTTTTGGCATATCAGAACTGGACTTTTCATATATTGATGTTTCATGGGTCATGGGAAGAATCCGCAAATCTAGTCAAAGTAATAAAAAAAACATCAGCAAGACAAAGGATTTGTCTGGTGTGTAAATGGTTCATCACCTCCGCCGGAACACTGATGCTGGATTCTTATTGAACAAAGAAGGAAAATTTCAACTTGAAGCCAGTTTTTCCCTGTGTGCTTCCAGTACAGTCCATCTTTTTGTTTTTGCCGAAGCAAATCACAACTACCTGATCACCATAAACATATAGTTCCATATTAATACATATATTAGTAGTAGCAATATATAGTGTCATATTAATACAAATCTGTGCCATGTTTTGTTTACAAGATATCCTGCTCCAAACTATGTCTGTAGGCTATTCTATGTTTATTAGCTATCTATTACAATCCTGTTCTATGTTTACGGACTATCCTACATTTACTACCTATCTATTACAATCCTATTCTATGTTTATGGGCTATGTTGCCAGGATATTCTGTGGAATTTTAATTTACGTTTACCTGCCATCCCATGTTTACCGGTACTCCTGCAATGTTTACAGCCCATGCTAAATTACCTGCTTCACCATAACAAGCCGTTTTGTGATTTTCTCCACCACAACCTGCTTCCACATTAGCAGAGCAATGATTCTGCTTGGCACCGGCTCAAAATGTGCTCATTTAAATGCAGGCCATATGCTGCCGCGGACAGGTGCAGTCTATCCCGCGCTGAGCCCGCAATCCGTAATGTTTCTCGCACACAGGACGACGTGGTGAAAGCAGTTACCTTCTCCAGACTGTCACTCCTCAACAGCCACGTGTTCCTCTCACCCCAGGCTTCTCCACTGAAGGCTCCAACGGGGGAAATGTTCTGCATTTTATGTACCTATTTTTTTAAATGTCACCACAATTATTCGGATGTGTGTCATGGTGCAAAACAGCAGTAATTAGGCCATCGCTTTGGAATTTCGAGACGGGGCTTTTTTTTTGAAAACGTGTTTCCCCCGTGTCTTGTCTTGCATTTCGTTTGGGGAAGTTCTGTTCACTTCAGTGACCCTCTCAGAGTGATTTATTAAACGTTTAGGCATTGCTCAATGTAACTGTGATCTTTCTCCAGCTTTCTGCCTTTTCTGATATTTATCCTTTCACATTGTGAGAGATTTTTGTTCATACAAACATACTGACAGACAGACAGACACACACACACGCACACACACAGACACACATGCATTGGAAGTCTTCACTCATAATCTCACATGGATGAGCACCTCCACAGCCCTTATATTGGCCAACGATGGGCCTGGAAAGAGACGGCGTCCCCTTCAATGCCCACATCTTATCATGCCCCAAGGGGAGACACTAAAAATTCTTCTCCAGGAAATCCAGAGAATTGCAGAGATAGGCAATCAGTCCCAGAATGGGGTCCCTTTGTTGTTTATTCTGAGCTATGAATACCTTTACTTATTTTAAAGCAAAATTTTCCATGGTCTTGGCAACATATAACCTGCCATGTTGTGATAGATTGGTGGTGAGAGACGCACTGGACTTTGAAGGGTGTCCCAGTCCTGACGCGAACGTGGGCCCTGGAGCGACGGCTGGAAAGGAACTGGGCCATGCAATCCTACTGGGGACCTCTGGACCGGTTGTACACAGCGATGTGGGGGGGGGGAGCTTCCACTGGGAATGGCTGCATTACCAAACCCAGTCTTCCAGCTCCCAGAAACCATGTCACCAAACCCTTCTCCAGCTGGTGCTGGTGTCATGCCCGATCTATGGGGCATCCTCCATAATTTCCTCATACCTCCTCAGGCCCATAACATACAAAGAAATTAATCCCAGCTTCCCATCTGACTCCTCCTTTCGCTTCCACATCTTCCACCAGCGAGGGCTGATATAAAGTCTGAACTGGTCCAGTTCTACGTAACTGGAAGGCAGTGAGTACAGTGTGTGCAGGACATCTGGCAGCAAACGCTCCACTTCCCTTTAGAACATATCAGAATGCCTGTTGATAAAAGTCCATCAAGAGGAAATAGTGTATTTAAGGGCAACGGTAACTCCAAGAAATGTCAAGTACAGTTCACAAACAAGAGAGAAAAAGTGAAATATTCCCAAAAAGAAAATCCTTCATGCATAATGAGTCACTGGGCAGCAGAAATGTAATGAATTCAGTAGTATAATTATGTAACTTTATTGCTGATTTTTGGAAAATACAGTGAGCACTGCATTTTGTATTTAGCCAGTAGTGTGGGTAAGCTTATAAGATCGTTTATGAGAATGAATCTGGACCTCAAACCTACTTCCGGAAGGAACATGGCATAGTGATCGTCAGGTGCTGGATGGCACTCGGAGCTGATTATGGACCAGGGCCAAGGGCCATAGGGGACTCACCTTTCTGCCCTGCCAGGGAACAGGAGCAAGTCAGGTGGGGGTCCAGGGAATGGGGTTTGGGGGAGATCTGTGTCACAAAAAAGAACGTCACCCAGGGGGGGCTCTACAAATCAAAGCTCAGCCGCCTGCTGACAACCCCCCCCCCAAAGGAACGCATCACTGACCGTGTTCCCCAGGAGAGCGGAAAGCCAGGGTTCATATCAGAATGTTGCTCCTGACCACTTTTTGGAGAAAGTTCCAGCCCCCTCCCCAGATACACCGAGACATTTTCAGTTACTCCCTGGTGAATCTACAGGAAGGGGAACCGATCACTCAACAGGCTTATCTAACATGCATGATCCATCCGTATTGTTTCATTTTAATGGGCCTGTTCCCCTTAAGAAAGCAACTCAAGGTATCATTAAATATACTGAAAAACCTGCAGTTCCACTTAAATACAGAACCACTTTACATAGTCCCACTTACTTCCTTATTTTTATATATTTTCCAGTGCAGGGTCATTCTGAGCCTGGAATCTAACTTTTTCCTTGCATACATGCAAATTAAGGAAGCGGAAATTAAGGAAGCAAATTAAGGACATTAAAAGTAGGTGCCTTAAAATCATAACTTAATTTCATTTGTACTGCATTCGTTTATTATAGAGATCCTGGCAACATTTTAAAATAAACATACTTATCACTCTACTGCGCACTGTTGTTCCAGTTGCACGGCGGGATTAAAAGTGACTTTGCAGCTGAAAATGAACTGAAGCGACTTGTTTAAGTACTTTGCCTTGGAGATCAACTGCAGATCTGCCATTGAGGCTTATATATCTTTAAGTTCCCCTATAAGCCAGAGATTTAACGGGGATTGCCTGCGAAATACACTGCCAATATATCTGGTCACATTAAACAGAGTTAAAATAATTTCGTGAAGCGAAAATCCCAACATAATTGGGATCAAAAACAGGAAGGTGGACTACAAAGGGATTTAAAAAATTAAGTCAGTCTCCCATGCCAACACCAGCACTGCGGTTCCACAGAATTCATTAGCATCACGAGTAACTTTTACAAACATGGACACAAGCTGGGATGATTCATCTTAAATTAGCGTCTGCGCTTCAAAATGCAAAAATGAGGATTCTTTGTACTGCCAAGGAACATAAACCAGTCTGTATGTGAAGTCTGAGGGAATGTGAGCCTTCGGGCAAGAGTAAATCGGCTCAATCTGACAGGACACATTACTTTACTTGGAAACATAAAAACCATCCTTTCAAAATACATCATTTCCTGTTACTTCGATGAGGTCCGTTATCACAGGAAATCATGCAAAAATTTTGATAGAGCCCCTCTTTGCTAAACTGTTGAGACCTTTCTATGGAATTGTTTTTTTCTGTAATATTATTATTATTATTTTATGCATCATTATGTTTATTTTTTAAAGAAATCTAAATAGATTTCTGTAGAGTTATGTGATTTGTTAATTGTTTATTTTATTACTTTCCTGGATTTACTTATGCTTGCAAAGATTACTTTTCATTGCATATATTCGCCATTTTTAATGCTCTTTATTTTATCAACCAATACAGGGCACACTAAAGACAAAATTAGCATCAATACCCACTGAGTCTGTGACATTTATGAGCCTAATAACACTATTATTTTTGATCATCTGACATTAAACACGACAGACAGACTCTCTGAGTCTACTTTCTGGAAGTGGTTATGCTCTCCTGACATGCCAGATGTTTGCACGGTATGAGAGAAGTGTTAAAAGTTTCGCTTTGTGTGATGGGTGTTTTGCACGTTGACTGAGCCAAAATGAGGGTGGCGGTAGAGAAGGTGCCAGAAGCTCTGGAGCTTTGTATCCTCCCCATGTAAAACACATCATGTGTAGGGAAATGCACAGCTCGCCGCGCAGGTGATTCCCTCGGCCGTCGTTATATCAAGTCTTGATTGACAGTCACTGTGGCTAAGTGGGGGGGGACGGGGTGAAGTTTTGAGTGAATTCAAAACTTATGGGACTTTTAAGATGGGATGGAATGCTGATAACTGTCAAATGCCGCTGTAATTGTTTTATTCATATAACCATCAGGCATTGAACATCCATCCATCCATCCATTTTCCAAACCGCTTATTCTACTGGGTCGCGGGGGGTCCGGAGCCTATCCCGGAAGCAA
>JAODJX010000048.1:6459119-6480310 GCA_026776945.1 Isichthys henryi | reverse complement strand
AACTCCAATTAGCCTCAGCATGTTTTTGGACTGTGGGGGGAAACCGGAGTACCTGGAGGAAACCCCACGATGACATGCGGAGAACATGCAAACTCCGCACACATGTAACCCAGGCGGAGACTTGAACCTGGGTCCCAGAGGTGTGAGGCAACAGTGCTAACCACTGCACCACCATGCCACCCCACTTTTGTCCATGCATCCATTATTATTACTTAATTGTTTAAAAGTTTAAAATTGTTTACTTAATTGTTAAATGTTTTTTAAGGATGGTGGATGTATTTCTGTTTGCGAGGCTGGCTATTTTGTATAACCAATTGACAATTCCTGCCCCAAGTACTGAAAAAGTACTCCAGTTGGTTTGGTACTTTTGGTACTGGTACCTGACTAAAAATCAGTGGAAACCGGAAAGCACAGATTTTTAGTACCAAACTACTGTACCTGGTGCAATGGTAAAGCACCCATAAACTAAGAAGTCTGAGGCCACAAAACTACCCACGCCATCTTCAGAATCAGAATTTGGAAATTCTACTTCTTTTAATTAAAATGCAAAAAAAAAAAAAAAAAAACTACAACGAACATCTAGAAACCTTTGAGGAGCAAAGCTAACCATTTATAGGGATACCCAACAGCAGCCAAATCACATTTCTCTTTAGGTTTTAGGCATATTTGGCTAATGTGAAGAGGGCTGGTCATTCCCAGCAGAAAACTTGAACCCATCACAGAAATCCCTCACATTTCAAGAATCCCTCTGGAACACGATTCGGTCTGTTTGCTTTCTAGTTAGCAAGTGGAAAATTTTACTCATTCAGCTTCCAAAGCTTGCAGATGCTGTTACGGACCCTTTTAAGGCGCTTCTACCGCTAACACTAATAACTGCAAAGGATATGGAGCGATTAGCTTGGCCTCTTTAGCCTGGTGGCTCCACTATGAGTTTCGTTCCTAGAGGCAAGAGTTACTCTGTTCTCTGTACACATCCATTTTGTTTGTCCTTGCCTGACAACCTCTCTTTCCCTGGAGGTTCCTCCCATTCTGTGAATCCACATCTCATCCGTGTTATTTTTACACTAACACATCCCCTTCAGTCCTTTAGAACAACCTGTACGTGAAGCTTATGTTTGGTCTATTTAGACACAGGTCCCTTACAAATGTTCATAAAGACTGAGAACATTCAGTACTGTGACTGAAAGCACAAACTTAGGTCCTCAGAGTTGTTCATTTCCCCACCCTACCACCCACCATCTGTCTGAGAGATCCTGGTTCCTCAGAATGGTTCAGAGGGCAGCTATTTGCAAACTTCCTGCAATCTTACTGTAAATTGTGTCATAGACTAAGCTCAGCTAGTCCTTATATTCCTGTTTTAGAGAGGGTTCTGCAAGAAAATCTTCCACTATATTTATAACATTACTTCAGGTTCTCCTTGCCTAAAAGTTAATTGCCTTTCCAGGGTTATGGGAAAAGGTTGTGCGATGTTTTCAGGTTTCTTTGCAATCGAGTCAATTCATTGTCCTCCAAACCCAACAAATCTCCCCGTTTTTTTGTTAATGTTTTCACTTAGATAAGGTTAGATATGGCTCTGTCCCAACTGACACAAACATCCAGCGTCGTTGTCCAGTTCTCTCAGCCAAAGGAGAGATGTTATCACTGGGGTCCCAAACAATGCAGAAGCGAATGACACCTTGGCCCAAAGGAACCAGAGTTCACGGCCCATGAGGACAGGGAACAATTACTGCAACCTCCCTGCCAGTTTCTAGCCAGGGTGGGAAACGTCCAGCCCCTAGGCATTAGGGGGTGGGACCGGGGATCACCTGACTGGGGGGGTCGACCTTCTCCTACCTCTTTAGTGGTCCTGCTGTCCTTACCCTCTTACAAATGACCATAGCCTTTGGAATAAGTCAAAGTAGCAGCAGAAGGTCTGTTCTTGCATTCACGTTACAAGAGCTGGGGGCATTCCATTCATTCTCTGTCACCCAACTGAGTTCTGGAGGGGGGGGTCCTCTTTCAAAGAGAAATAATCACATCCTAAAATTACTAAGATTAATTCCAATAAGTAAATGACATTAATGAACAAAGTTATGCTACAGTTACTCTTTCTGATCCTCCTGCTAAAAATGTGTTAATTGTAATTGTAAATCTTGCACATTTTAATTGTAAATCTTAACTTTTGATTGAAAAAAACTCAGTGTTTTTGGTCAAACAATAAAATGCTCCCAGGCTGCATCTATTCCCTAATTGCCATGGCTCTATTTTGGCTGTTCCTCAACTGTTGTAAGCAAGATGTTGCAGTGTTCTTCATATAAGTTACAGCTCTAGACCACCCAGGAACCAGAACCGTTATAGACACTGTCCATGATTCTGGTTCTGCAGTTTCAGAGCAAAGACGTCTAGAAGCCATCAACATCCTAGTGTAATCTATCCTTTTTAACATCAAACTCATACAATGGAGTTCATCAGCCGCGTTGCTCTATGCTGCCTGGGATTAAGAGCCCTGCAATCCTGACCAGGATAAACGATTAGAAAATGAAAGGACTGATAAAGGTTGAAGTCCCTTCAAATTCTATTGACACGTTTTTCAGTTGCCTTAGCGTTTAACTGCCGTAATGTAGTGCAGCTGTTAAGTGAAAAAAACAAAGGCTCGTCTGCACAGTCCGTTAATTCATCTGGCAGAAGTTTGTTCTAATTTTGCCAAATGGTTCTTTTGTTTTTTTGAGCTGAAGACTTGAGACCCAAAGGCCCCCATGGGGTGATTCTTCTAAACCACAAGGGTTTAGAATAGCCACCATCTCTACCAAGAAACAAAACATCCCGCGGAAGCTCATGTGTGTGTCTTAATACCACTGACTGTAATGCTCTGCAGCACCACAAATACATACAAGTGTTTCTTTTTAAATTTTAGGACAGAAAGCAGATGATTTCACACATGACTCATACAAAATCAGTTTATACAATGGTTGTCTTAAACGGGTAATGGTTTATGTTGATGAAGCTTTTTATGAAGTGTAATTAAGTAATTTAATTCTAAATTAACAAGGAGAAGTTAAAATAACATAACAGTGAAAAATCAATGGTTCCATACACCAAAGACATAATTTGTATAAAGGCAGTCCTGCTGTTTTTTTTAAGTAGTGATTCTCAGATAGTAAATCATGTCAAGACTAAACAACTCCATGCAGTTCAAATCCACATAATAAACACCAAACAATAATTTCCCTTCAACAGCTGTGAACCACATCAGCAAGATCAGCTTTTTTCAAATCATCCAAACAGATTAATTAAGGAGGCTCTTCCATTCAGGCCAGGACTGAAAACTTACAATAAATAAGAACTGTGAAGAGTTCCAGAAGATGCAACTATTTTTCATAGCTAGCTGTGATGGAAAACATCATCAGACCGACAATTAGTGTTTGCACTGAAAGTAAACCTTCCTGTCACCTTCTGAAAACTCACCAGTCACCATTCACGTCATTTCATCTTTAATTACCAGAGTGGTATATTAAAAATATTCAAGGAAAGAGATCTTTCCAAAGGGGGTGTGGAGTTGGTGCACAGAGTTCAACAGTATCTCGACCAGGGGACTTCCAGCAGATATGAAGCTGAGATGAACACATGGGTGGTGGTACTGTAGGGTGGTGGGTGAGTGTGGAAGGTGGTCACACACTAACCTGAGCCCCTAGCAAACAACCTCTTCCCACGGCCAGACAGACAGGTGGCTGTATGGATTTTCATCTTCCCTATCAGATCTGGATCCACTGGGACACTCGTTAGCAGAAAAGTGATCCCCCCCCCCAGCTGGGACATTCACACACGGATGCTGTTGCCCCTGTTTAATGGACCTGGCCTGAAAGAAAAGCAACTGAGATTAACGTGAATAGCAACGTTTCCTACATTTACAGTCAAAGCTATGAATAATTAAGGAATTCACTTTCAGGAATGGTGAACCTGGGTTTATGTGTCATACTGCTTATGCCACCAAGAGACGTGTCATCAGGGGACGTACGATTACCCATCAACCATATAAAACAGCTTAAAATGCCAGTCGTTTGGTTACTTTTAGTTCTATTAACTTTGGTAACCCCCTTGTTTTCATTTGTGCCACAAGTAAAATTGTGAAAGAAATACTAAATCTGAGCCGATTTGGGTCACGCTTGAAATACATTCAGGGCCATAACGTAAGTGTGAAGCGAGCAGGGGACTTTGCACAAAGACAATGGCATGTTTATCATTTGAAAAGGACCCTCTGAAAGGCATAAAAATGTCAGCGAGGGATCCTGACCATTCATGGAGAGAAATATTATTATGTCATTACTTATTAGAAGCTTTTATCTAAAACAACACATTTCTCATGTCTAGATTAACACTGAAGGACATGGAGAACGTGTCACAACTAGAAACAGTGCTGTAAGCAAATCATAACAACATCAATATTTATATCAGCAAAGAGACAAAGAGACACCCTCAGCCATTAGGGGTCATTCTGAAGCTTCGGTTTTGCATGGAAAAACTGGTTAAAGAAATTTGCAACTTGGTGGTGTGTGGATGATTAACCAGCAGAAATTGATAATTAATCTGATCTGCACAGTAACCAGCTTCAACATACCTGCACGAACAGGAAAGGAGGAGTGATACACAGCAATTCACGTGGAAAATCGATACATGATACACAGGAATTCATGTGAATAATCATCAGATAAAGAGCCACGTAGCTACGAATCTTATAGCTGAATGTCTTTGAAGTTAAAGCTGGTCTTACATCATATGAGTGTCCGCTGGGGGGGTGGGGAGGTTGTTTGGACTTGCCAGACCAAGGAGGACATAATTTTTCAAAGCTCAGAGCTCGATAGAGGAGTTTTATGCAGGCCATTATTGTGATAATGTCCCTATTGAGACAGGGGTCTGATCTGGTCCGGATTCCCTCCTATATGAGATTCTAAAGAGTGATGTAATGGCATATTTTCACAGACCATGTGGGGATTTGTGAGATAACAGGTCTGGTAGGGCTCACAGATGTGTGTGTGGCTGCCCATCTCACCGTTTTCATCCCCAATGAAAACGTTTTGTTGAAAGGGTCAATCCAGCACTGCGAGACACTCCCTTTGATCTAACATCTCTTGTTTCATGCAAATCCAGAAACCTCATAACCCCCCCCCCCCCCCCGCAAGAACCTCACAAGAAAAATCCAGCAAGCGTTAGATTCAATTACCAGGCCAGCATGGGGGCAAAAAATGAAACAAAAAACACATAAGTTAGCTTTGCTGGCCAGTCTAAATTATAACGGGATAGAAATTTTCTCAGACAGAAGAGCAACCCCCCCTTGTTTTAAAGAAAGTACCCAACCACATCCTTTCTCTGTGGTTCTTCTCATGAAAAAAAAAGCCTGTTCCTTCTGTTAACTTTTATACGTTCATGAAACATCCGTCTTCTTTTCCAGACAAATCATCAGGAGCGTAGAAATGACATTGTTGCTTCTCAAACAAAGTCAGACAAACGTTATTTACAAATCGTACAGCTAAATTAAAGACTGTGCTTAGTCTTGTTTAATTGCATCATGTCAGTGCACAAACACTGGCATATGAACACACTAGAACATCTGAAATGTGCTCTGTGTCTTTAAATGTAAAACTTTCGGTAATGACATTTTTATTTATATTTCTCACACAAAGGCATGTTGATACAAAGGCAGTATATTTGGATGCATTTGTTCTTATTGTGATAAATGACGTATTACCTTCATAAACTGTATCATTATCATTCGCGCCAATTTTTCCTCCGCATTTGTCCAGCTCTGAACAGATATCTGAACTCGAATTGCTGTCCAAAGTTTAAGACGTGTGAGAAAGGAACCCAGATGTTTTTATTCTTCGGCTTTGATCTATGTTTAAAGGAGATTGTAATACACCCCATGCATCACACTGGAGTGCAGGCCAGAGTCCGATGGCTTTCCCTGCGTGGAGCGAGCCCTGTCACGCTGACGCCGCTCTTTGAGAAACCACCAACGTGTAATCCATTCAAGCCCCTTTGTCCGTTTTAATGGTATGGAAACATCACTAGGTGTTAGCTCTTAGAGGACCTTTGTTCTCCGCTTTACGGCTCCCATCTCCCCTTTGGATTCCTTGGACGACTTAACAAGCTTTATACAAACTTACTGAGAAGGACGCCTTGTGTCCAAGTACCATTCTTCACAGTTTACAGGAGGATTAGGAGATACTATTTATCCAATTCCCATGCTAATTTGCTACAGGAGAAAAATAATATGCTTTGCTTCACTTCGAAGCAAATATATTTATATATATATATATATATATTTGTTATTATATTATTCTAGGCTTATTCCTGTGGGAGAGCAAGTAATTGTAGGGAAACAGCCATCGCCACATTAATCTGAGGGTTAGGACATGAATAAATTATAACCGGCTTCATTTTGAAACACATCTGGAGTTTAATCACAGCGTTTCTGCATTAGTCAGACTGTTTCTCCTAAACCAAGCCTCTTCAGCACCCCATCCCTAGTGTGTGAAGAGTGAGTCTGACCTTAATCGGCACACACATCCTCTACCCCAATTAACCGATGATGAACACCTACGCCAAGCCTCTTCAATGTTTTGGTCAACCGCCTCTTAAATGCACTTGAAAAAATCCAGGCCCGTAAAAACAGTCCATTGTTGGGAGGAATTCCAAAATAAATCTAATCTCTGCGCCAATTCAGTGATATTACCCGAGTTAGGTTTTCCAAGTGCTATATTAAGATTTATAACCACAGCTTACATGAACCACCAGTTAGATTAAAGGTTAAGGAGACAGCATTGTAACTTCAATCGGATAGACGAACGATTACTATCAAATGTATAGACGAACGATTACTTCTTATTGGGCACAGAAACTACTGTTCATTAAGCACAAGAAAAGGTAAATGAACGTATGATGTATGAATCATGTTTATGTGACAAAGCAGCTTTGTGTTATATATACATTATATTGTGACTCTGTGCAGTGTGTAAATGTATGGCCAAAGCATGTTTGTACTAACTAGTAACTGTTTTAATTAGCATTCGTGTGAAACATGAGGTGAAATGCTGCATTAATCCATTGACAAAACTGGCCAATCATATTTATCATGTAGAGAATGTGTGGATTAGCCTCTGATAACTTTCAGGACTTCAGCCAGGGGACAGACCCAGAGTGCCGACATAGGTAATGGAAATGGGGGAGTTCTGAAGGTGATTTCAGCTCACTCCCCGGCAGCAGGTGAACCGTAAAGCACCGGACAAACAGGCATGTACCATTCCCAGTATGACGTCGTCCACTCTCCCCAGGACGTGAGCTTCCTGTGGCAACAAGGGAGGTGGCAAGTGTGCCGACGTCAGTGTGTGTGGGCTGAGCCAGGCTTTTAGCTACTGCGACACATTTCAGTTGTTTGCACTAACACCAAAGCTCTCACCTACAAGTTAGCAGTTAACCAGGTGCCAAGCTCAACACCTCAACAACACTGTGATCGGTTCACGCTACACAATTTTAGCCCCAATTTTCTACCCACTGACTGTTTTTTGCGGATCGATGACAAAACCCCCAGATCGGAGGCAAATCAGAGTTCGATTGCTATGCTGGGTCACTGAAGTCCCAAGGTATACGATACTGTCCCCTGAACGTTTTATGTTAATCAGGATTCATTTGCCACAAGTTTGTAAATGTCGAGCATATATGTTGTCATTTGATTAAAGTGTTTCAACAATTTGTAGCACGTTGACACTACAATTATGATTTCCCGGTGTCATCCACACGTGCAATTTTGTGACAAAATGCAGTTTGGAGAACAGCCTGATGATGCAATTCCTCCTGGGTAAGGATCTTGTAGCATGTGACCCCCCCCCCTGTCGCTGATCAGTGATGTATCCATCACCACAACTACTTCAAGACTCTTGATTACAAAAAAGCAAGTCATGCAGTGTGACCAGTACAGCAATCTGACATGATAAGTGGTGCAGTGAGAACTTAACATTAGGAGTTGCTAGGCCTCAGTGCAAACTCAGGAGCTACCAGATGCTTATAAACATTGAGCTGTTTGTCACAAAAATGAAAAGAAACCCCTCCGTTCATTTGCCTGAAGCTGCCCCCTTTGTGAGCTCATTGGAGCTTCTATTAGAAAAGCTCTACTTTATCCTCCCCTTCATACCCAGTAGACCGAGACCCCTAACAGGCTTCTTTATATTCAGCCCTGAAAGAAACTTTACAAGCTAGTGACAGGTTTGCTTTATTTACATTAAAATGGCAAACTGTAGACCAGAAAAACAGCCAGCCTTCAGTCCAAATCCTCGAACTCCCGCCATATTCTCCTAACAAGGTACTTCTCAAAGCCTTAAAAAGAGAGTAATTGTTCACATTTGAATAGACAGACATCCTGACTATGTTTTTGGTGACAGAAACTGGTCTTCAACATAAAACTCTTGGATAAACAATGCCGCCATTGAAAGAGTGCACATATACAGGATGAAAGCAGAAAAAAAGGAAAAAACAATTCAGCCGTTTGGCCTTCTGCTTGAAAGACCGCATAAACCCGCGGCCCCCTGCAAAGGAAATATTACAGAATACATTTGACAGGTTGATTCCATCATTGTGGCGACAATACAGCTATAGTTCGGAATGGTGTCTGTTCCTCTGTTTAACATCTCTGAATGTATTCTTACAATGCTGACGCTTAATGACCGACTAATGGGCCTGATATGGTGAGCATTAATATCAGCTTATGTGGAATCATGGTTGACTTTTCATGGGATCCAACTGGCATTTAAACATGCATGTAAAGAAATAATGTTATTATAGTGCTATATGAGATCATACGATAATCAACCGAGCTGCTTTTAATTCAATGTTGAATTAAAATTCAAATAGCTGTTATTGCACATAATGTGTTCCTTTGAAAATCCAGTGCAATGAAAACAGTAACCAGGAATACAACGAAAACAATGCGTTTCCCTGTAGCTCCTGCAGAAATATGAGCATAATGTGACCATAGGTTGTGATTTCTTTTCATGTATAATAAACATGACATATTTTAGTAAAGAGTGCAGGTTCATTAGACTATGTGGGTAATTAAAGAAATTCTTGATATAGTCAGGTAACAGATTTGTAATGTCTGAAATTCTAAACTAAATCAGTTCCAAGAATTTCAAGCCAAACTATTTTTTTTTTTTAATGATTAAGCAAAAGAAATGAGTTATTATGCCCCCAGTTGTGAACAGGCAGGCTAATTAGTTTGGCTGCAATAATGAATCACTTCTGGCCTTTCAGGCTAGACTAGTTTCTGGGTACTCTAGTTGTTTAGGGGATTTAATTTCTATATGAGAATTATAATGAGAAAGATTCAAGTATATTGACAAAGTAACCTATTCGGTCTCTGCTTCTTTTCATCCTGATACAAATCGAGCTTTTTTATGCCCTGGAAAAAGGTTACAGTTTCCTATATGCATTCAGGAAATATCCTTTATATTTCTGACTGGATCACATTGGGTTGCTTAGGAATTTTCATTTTTATTTGTTATTCTAGAAAAGCAAATGACTCTTGTGTATTTAACATGCTTACAAAGTTTTTCAACAAATCACTTCAGATATTCCCAAGTACATAAATCTTTTCCTAGATTTGTAAACACTTAAGGCAGAAAATTTACTACGTTACTTGAATTGTGAAGACATACTTTTCATCATATCAAAACCTGATAGATATTTATCATGGTTTCCACAATTAATGTGCAAGTGAACAATATTAATCACAATGTAGTGGTGTTCAGGAAACACTCCAAACCAGAATTCTCTACTTTCTATTAAATGCTGGGGACTGTTCATTGACTGATTGATTGATCGATCAATCGACTGAGCAATTGTTCGATTAATTAATTAATTCAATGACTCAGCCGAATAGCACATAGGTGTGATGCAGAAGTGATCAATGCCGATTGATATAATCCGTCTAATCGGTATGAAAAGCTCATTGTTATGTCGATTAATTCATGCCAGTAGCATGTAACTCACAAGCTGAAAAGCACCAAAACTTAGACAATCGGTAGCAATATCAGCAAGAGATGCTAAAGCAAATAGCACATCGTATTGGATGAACTGTTGCTAATATTAAACCCTTCAGATATTGGGGGAAAGAAGCTGGACAGGACATCTATTCATCCTAGCTATGGTGGACGCCTTTTTATACATGACCATAGTTCCAGGTACAACAATGGCATCTCTCCATTCCTTTGCGAAAGGAGTTATTTGTAAATCTATCCCCAGTCGGACAAGAAAGCAAAATACTCACAAGAGGCACTGGGCCAAATCCAGTACTATCATGCAGAACACAAATTAAAATCTGTTAGCCACAGTGTGTGGGAAACTTTTTTTCCATTGTGTTACAGTCATCCTAAAATTAATGACTTGCTCTTTAAATTAGTAGTTCTTGTTAGCCTAAAGAGAGGTGGCAAGTGAAAGATGTATTACTTCTTTATGTCACTAGCTATTATCGGAGGAGTACAATACATTTCCACACAGTGTCTCTGGGTCCAGTTCTCTTTGTGGCACAAGGTTGCTCAGACTGAAATTACCAGAAGATTGTACATACGTCACCGACCCTTCTGAAACTTCATCAGAAAACTGTGTAAGTTCTATTGAATTCCTTATATAATCAAAATTAATAGAAACTGGAGCAGTTTCTTCTTGGAATGGAGATAATGATAAACTATAGCGGTATCAAAGTCTGATTCAACAGCAACCCAGACATTTAATCCCTTTAATATTTAATCTTCTATTTGTAACATCCTCTATTGTTTACAGTTAACAGGACACGGGAAAATGTAGTGGTTTGGTTGTCAACGTATGGAAGGGAAGTACATAACCTAAGGCAGTGTTCCCCAATCCGGTCCTCAGTGACCCACAGACAGTCCATGTTTTATATCCCTCCCAACAAAAAAGTGGACTATTTGGTACAGAGCTGAGAGAGAGCAAAAACATGGACCATCTGTGGGTCCCTGAGGACCGGATTGGGAAACACTGCTTTAAGGATTCAGCAGTCCTCTTCACCATCAGTTATATCGTGTGTTTAATGAGTGAGGAGATCACCAATGGCCAAGTGGTAGACGTGTGCAGTTTTTAATATATGCCATCAACAGTCCTTACACAAAGGAGTAAGACAGCGCGCAAGACAAGTAAGAATGTGGTCCGAATGATTTTGGATTTCAGTCATTCGGAAAGATTTACAGGACAACATTTGCAGCGTCTTCTATGTCTCTCGGCCCCCAGTCAGGAAGAAATACAGCTTCTGAAAGCTCACATTTGCCAAACTAAAAATATTCACTCAGCTGTGAACGAATGTCTTTAAGAAACAAATATTAAAGCCAGCAGGGCTGCGTGAGGGCGTGTTGGGAGAGCGCCACAGAGAGCTAGCAGCACCCGCCGGAGGTCTCACCGACACCAAAGCGGGCCTCCCACTGTACTCTGGGAAGGATTACCATGGGCTTTCTGTTTGGGGGAGGCACCTGCTGCTGACCCAAACCCTCCCACAGCAGGGCTTTCACCCAAGAAGAGTATTCAATAACCCAAGCTGTCTACCTTCGGAATGGGGTGGCTTGCAAGATGCCTGAACTGTAAGAAATACACAGATGCTAAACGGCCTTGCTGATACCTGTGTATGATCAGACGCATGTTGCGGAATAGTGTGTTCAGAGAAAATAAATGTCAGTTCTGAGCAGCTGTTATGGGTACTGGACTCCATCTTAAATAGGTAATCTCATCTACCCTGCGTGCTCATTAAGCAGCTCCCACCACAGCGCACCAGGTGTTATGACTGAAAGGGGGCGAAAATGAAGCTGCTTTTCTTTGAGCCTCCCCGTGGGTAATCAAACGGCCATGAAACTCACGCCGATGCATTTTCCCACAGCTGCGGGGAGCCAGACGTTTCCTCTCACCTGAAAATCAACCCACGGTTACCCAACATTATGATTTCAATCATCCTTGCCCTGGTGCTTCTCAAGGAAATAATTTTAAAAATCTGCTCAGAGAGGGTCTTTAATAGACAACAAGGGCTGTCTGAGAGTATAAGATTCTCCCCGTCCATGATGTCGTCATGATATACTTCTGAACAGCTCTATTGTCAGCTTCTAAAAACAGCTGATGGTGTCCGTTTAGAGCCAAAGCAAAAGGCTTTCTGGTTAAACAAGTGGCTGGATCATGCTTGGCTACCTTCTGTTCTTTATGAGGGATTTTTTTGGGGTGGGGGGGAGACATTTAAAGCTGTTGCAGGGCTTCGGTGCAGCAACACCCACTGCTCAGAGCCCCTTGATGGGTGCATGGAGCAAGCTTTGCATTTTTAACAGGGCTGGGGCCTGCGTGTGTAGGGGGGACATGTGGAGGGTCAGACGAGGGCTGGCGGCGTATAGGGTGGGGGGTTAGGGCTGAGTTACATGATGAGTAAATGGAGCGGAAGACTCCGTCCTGTCTGACCCCGACACCCAGTCTGCTGGGCTTGGGGGTGTCTCCGAAGGAGGGGGCCCTGCTGTCAAATGCTAGCAGCCAGACGGCCCCATCACTAAGGAACAGGTGGCCACCCCCCAGCCCCACCCGCTCTGCTTCTGTCACCCATGCCTCTGTATCCCAGTCGAGCATACAGGTAGAACTCTGCCATCCAACCATGTGACTCATTTGAATATTTCATAAGAACTGCAGATAGGAATTTAATCTGCTGCTCACTTGAATTTATGAGTAAAGAATATCATGAAAGAAAAAACTTACCAGTGAATTGCATTTTATAGTCTTATAAGCTTAAATTGGTACCCAGACTCATTTAATTGTGATTTATTTCAATTCATTTTTTGCTGCTACATATGACAAGATGGCAGAGGTTATCCACATAAACTGAATTGTACTTTTCTTGTCGTTACAAATGGAAGTCGGATGCAATACTATGGATGTTTATTGACAAATCCGAGGTGCAATTTCTCAGATTCTATGACTGTAGGTTTTTGCTTTGATATTTCTATTGTAAAATGACCAAATTACCAAAAACGTTGTGAATTAATTTGCCATTTCATGGAAACGCAGAGTACGCCAAAAATCGTTATTTCTTTTAAATGAAAATCTAGATTTATATGATTTTCAAAACATAGCAGTATTTATACAAGGAACTACATAGAAATCAAAGAGATGGGGGGGGGGGGGGTAGTGATCAGGTGTCAGTCTGTTAGTTAAAGTAGTTCTATTGTTGATATGTTGTTAGTTCTTAGTCTCTTTTAGGACGTTTTAGCGCGTTCTTTTTTAGAACTGAATTGTTGTCACTCCTCCCGGGATCCTCAGATTCGAATTACTTGCTTTCTGCATACATTTGCATAAAACACAGAAAATAAAACTAACCAATGGCAAACCATTTTGCATATTTTTACGGAAAAAAAAAACAAAAACAAGTGTTTACCTTAAGGTAGTTTTACTAATAAGAAAATGATACGGTTTGTATTAGAAAAAGCAGGCGTCCTGCAGTGAAATGTCTGAACTTTTACATGAATTTTAAAAAGATGATCATTGTTGAATCTGGAGTAAAAATGTGAAGCGGCACTTCTGTTTTATATATATAACCTCGTTTTTGGAGTATAAACCGGTAAAATAATGTGGAACTCCTGTACCAGAACCTGTTGTGTAAGTTATGTAAAAATCAGCAGGTGGCTAGTGTAGTGACAGCTTGGGCATGCTGTTCCTGACTGATGCCGTCACTATTGAGCTTGGAGGCGTCTGACAGGCGGTGATGCAATGGAGGACAAATGGAAGGCACGCATTGTCTCCGTGTTATAGATGGATGCTAGCTGAGAGCTGTGATGAAAGGTCAGAGGCTCACTGGAGGTGGATTGTGGTTTGCAGAAGCATCACAGTCTGTCGGGATACACTGCAGAGGTGGAGGGTGGGAGAGTGGTGGGGGTAGGTAGGCAGGCTGGTAGGTAGGTGTGTTGGTAGCAGTCAAGGCTGCATTGTAACGCACCGGCTGGCGTTTGTGTTGGCTTTTGCTCGACAGGGTAACATCTCATGATGGAGCATAATGGAGATGGGCTTGGGCAGCTGTGGCTGGGGGATGGGGGGGACGCATGTGCACTCTGCTGGGAATAGGAGTGTCAGAAGCATCCATTCCACAACAAAAGCACAGCGGAGATAAGCCTGAATGGAGGAACGCTGATCGAAAGCCCCTGGGATACAAAATGCTTCCACAGCAAAGCATGACAGAACGCAAGGGAGACATTTCATTGTTACGGCAGGCATACGCAGCATGTTCACAATGGGAGTGACTTCAATACGGAGAGCAGCCAAGTCCGAATGCTGCGCTACTATTACCTAACAGAGAGCTTCAGCCAGCAATCCCTGCTGAATGGCCATTTATGTCCAAACATTGTATTGACATTGTAAGTCCCAAGATGCTTCTACTACTGCAGTCTTAGTCATTATAATTCATAACACGTGTGCTGTCTAATACTGCTACATACTACTGAATGGATGGTGCCAGATAAGATTTCCTAGGCACTGGCGTAGAAAAAAACGAATAAAAAATCTTGAGTCTGGTTGTACTTTTGTGATTCCTAAACTGCATTCCTAAACTGTTGCAGTAACAAAATCTGAGTTTGTGAACCAGAAAAATTATAAGTCTTTAAATGGAAGTATTAACTAAGTAAAAGCATTACTAGTAGTAAAACTTCTATAAATAATGATTCATACATTTACTTTCATACTGTTTGCCTTGATGAGTATCATTGTCTGTCAGTGCCACAATCACAAGACAAAATTACAGAAAGTCAAACTTTAGTGCCCAGGTCCTGAGCACAGTGACCAGTTCCGGAGACAGTGGCACTGCCACCTGGCCAGGTCGCTTGACTCTTTGTCCACTCCTCTTCAGGTGGCATGCATCGCCAATCCCTGATGATGAAATTTACATCACGCGTCCAGTGCATGGACCGAAAGCGAATGCGGAAAAGCAAAACATGATCGGCCTTAAGGCCTCACAGTAACTTCATGTGGAAAAAACACATAAGGAATCAATTGTGTTTCCAGCACCTTTGATTGATACTGTACCATCCAAGGGGAAGCTGTTCCCATGGCTTGGCCCCGTCTCTCTACCCATTTAGATTAAGAGAAATATCCTCCACAATGTCTGCTGTGAACACTAAAAGAAATGGCCTTTCAATGGCGCCTCTGAGCAATAACGTGAGGACGCGGTGAAGAGAGATCAGACAGTGTGCAAGACTTTAAGTGAAAGTGAGGGCAAACTGCTCGGGTAGAGGAATGGAAAGGCAGCCAAAAGAAAGCCAGTTATAAAGGAAGGCAGGCCATGTATTCCTGTGACCGCTAGCATTTCGACTTGTTTTTCAGGGTTTCGGGCAACGTTTGAGGGTTGCCTGTTTTATGTTTACAATTATGCCTTACTTTTCGCATACATGTATTGTTTCATTTTTCATGCACTTACGCCCTTTTTATTCCGAAATGGAACTGGACACTGACTGACAGAATCCAGCTAATATTTGTTAATCACGGGGTGCAACAACACTCTGTCCTGGAAATCAGCTGATGTCTTTCTGTTCTCGGACTTCTCCCAAACGTGTGAACAGCGCAGGTTCTCCCAGTGTCATTCGGCAGCACCACGTAATTAACGGCCAGGATGCCCTTTTTAAAAGAAAGCCGGAAGCCTAATTTAAGACATTTAATGACTCTTTCAAAGAGGTGTCATCGTTCACACTGAATGTCTGTGTGGCCCTGGTGGCACCACCGCCGTTATAAAAATACTTGTCTTCCACACTTCTCAGCTCAGAAGCTGTCATGATTTGTCACCCTGCTCCACATCATAAGAAATTAACGTGGCACGTTGTCTTTCAGACACGATGCTCATTCCATACAATTCAGCCCATTTCAACCAAACTAGTCTTTATATCTTTTATTTATTATACTGCTTAATTTTATTAGATTACTAGCAATTGTGTGGTAATATTTTCATGTTTCTGTGCCCTGATTGGTTGTTGCCATTCTCAGTGCATCAAAGGGAAAAAGTACTGTGTGCAAAACCAGATACCTGTGTGCTGAGATATGGATCCAGGTCTTCCTGCGCTAATGAAATCGGTCCCAATGCACCACAGCACACGAATTACAAGACTCTCCCTGAAACATCTATTCACCCTAACAAAGAGAATTGTGGAGAATTGCCTCCACTGCTTTTCTGTTAGTCAGAAAGCTTCAGAACCCCCCCAGCACGACTGAAAGTATCTGTTCTCCCCACCCTCATGGGAGACCCCAGCCCTCCTGCGACATGTGTTTGCATTTTATTCTAAATGTAAAGAGGCCATTCCGTGTGGTATTGAAAAAGATGGTAAACATCCTTTTAAGTCAACACTGAAATATGCCTGGATTTCATACAAACATTTAGGGAAATCAGTTTGTGTAAAGGAGTTACCAAAGGCTGAAATCGTGTGCTGTAGTGCATGATCATTCAAACAGTCATATTCATGCATGAATGATCAATAAAAATCAACTCTGACCTTCAGTATTTTTCTCTAGAAGTATAGAGGCAAAAACAAAAATCTTGTGGGACTTGCAAGCTGATACCCAAGACAGTAATTGGCTGCAGATTTGAACAGATGAGTCACTTTCTGTTTTTATAACCAGATGTACTAACAGATCTGGTGATGGGTTTGATTCCAGACCTTGCTACTTTGCTTGAACCATTAGTCCATAGAGAGTACATCAGCAGAGAGTAAGTTTAAACTATCATTAATTGATTAAATATGAGTAGACGTCAGCTATGGCCACTTTTCAATAACCAACAACTTCATGCAGGCTTTCTGTGCAGAACACGGAGTAAGAATGTACCGAATACTGTCACGACAGATCTCACACAGTTTTACATACATAAATCTAAGTTTATGAGAAAGTACCTGGAAAGCCCAACTGGGTCTTTATACAAAGATATTTTTCAGATATGCAACAGCAACTTAACAAGGCATGTTCATCAGCCATCCATCCATCCATCCATTTTCCTTGATATTGGAACGAGCTACCAAACCACATTCGACCTGTGACCGCATCTCTGATCATAAGTCGCGACTGACATCCGCAATAACTGCACAGTTCTGGCTCCCTTAAGAAATGACAAACGATGGATCAAGAATGCAGAGCCACTACAACACTTGGTTATGCTTTAGTTATAGAGCTTCAAAGTGGGGTTTTCAATCCTATGATGGGTGAGATTATCAATGCCTGTCAATCACAGCCTGGTCTAACCTAACAGAAACCAACTAAGCCAAAGAGCTGTGGTGGGTTGCTTGGTAACATCTTGTTAGAATAATAACACAACCAAAATAATATGTCTGTGTACGTGTTAAACTGCAAAATGAAGGAATCTGAAAGGGCTCAGAAGTTCAAGATACACAAATTAGCTATCAAATTCATCACTGAACTTCCTGTAACAATAATTATAGGAAGATTAGTCTCTGACTAATCTGACAACCTGACCTGAATTACCTAACACCGTATGATCATGTAGCAATCAGGGACAATGCTAATATGGTAAATCCTTGAACAAGTCTTGTGTGATTTCTTCAGATGTGGGAATTCAGAGGACAGGCGCTGTGTATGTTTTTGAAATAAATGTTTCTGGCTCATTTACATGTAACTGCATCCCATCTCCTGAGACATTTGATTTATGGCGCTTTCATCACACTGTGGATCTCCTAACCATCTATTTTCCATAATTGTAAGCACATACAGCAAATGTATAAGTAGTACTGCAGGTAGAAAAAGAGACTGTGGTATGTAAAGTCAAAGTTGACAGAATCCGGTGAACTGGAAGGTCTGTTTTTACTCTGCTGGACCTGCACAAACTAGTACCAAGAGAGTCTACCACCATGATTCAAGACTCAAGAGTTTTATTGTCAACACGGCCATGTACAAGTACAGAGTGCAGGTCCAATTCCATTCTCCCTGGGCCCCTATAGGGCTGCACAAAAATGCAATATAACTTAAATACAGTAGAAAACTATGCTTGATTTTGTGCATATCTACAGTGCACAGTCCCGTCAATAAAACCTTTCTAGGACATTAATGTGCAGAGTAGTACAACTAAAGAAAATGCACAAATAGTAGCATCAGTGGAAGGTAGCTGGGGTGGGGGGGTCTGAAGAAGGTAGTGGCATTCTTTAAGGTGGGGGGTGTAACATGTGGAGTCCAAGTCAGACCTTAGAAGACAGCAGGGTATTGAGGAGTCTGCTTGCCTGGGGCAAGAAGCTGTTGCAGTATTTGGCAGTGAGGGTTCAGATGCTCCAGAACCTTCTGCCAGATGGGAGGAGGGTGAGCAGTTCGTGGGATAGGTGAGAGGGGTCTGTCACCATGCTGTTTGTACAGTAAATGGCATGTTTCCTGTATAGTACAGTCACGGGTGGGAGAGGAGCCCCCATGATCCTCTCTGCTGTCCTCATTATCCAGTGCAGGGTCATACGGCCAGTGACGCTGCAGTTCCTGAACCAGACAGTGATGTAACAGCAGAGGGCACTCTCGATGGTCCCTCAGTAGACCGTGGTGAGGATAGCAGTGGAGAAGCAAGCCGTTTTCAGTAGAGTGGAGATGTGGCTGGGCTTTCAAGGTGATGGAGCAAAAAATTATAATGAAAAACCATTAAGAGAATGTTGATCCTAAAAACACAGGCATGGATACATGCTATCCTGGGTGTAGGAGAGTGAGGTATGTGCTTGTCAGTATGGTAATTGGTCCATAAGAAGGGATAGGATCAACAGACCCAGGGTGTCAACAGGATTGGAGCCCAAGGACCATTAAGGCCCTCAGAGAGCATAATCTTATTCAGGAGCTGGGAAGATTTCTCTGGGAGTGGAGGGATTAGCACCCTCATGTTGGCTTCATGTTCTGATTAAGCAACACACCAGCATGGTTTTGAAGAGACTATAAAGAGCTCTGCTGATGACTGTGGTCATCAAGAGGAACTGGGGTAGAAACAATCGCAGAAAGACGTATAGACAGAAAGAATGTTAAATGGGTGCTGTCCTTGAGGGCAGTCGGTCCTCTCTGACTATGCAGTATAATGGTAATAAACTGGTGAAAGTGGATCATTTGTTGCCCGGACATCACCAGATTCCTTCCAGACTCTGCATTTATGTTATCCTCTGAATAAACATAAAGCACACAGCACCTTCAATAAAAAGCAACCGCAAAAGCCTTTCTGGAACAGCACTGTTCCATTCAACAGTAAAAAAACACTTGTGCATTGGTTAAAATTATTTGGCACAGTGACTCGATACAATGCGTACAGTTTTTCTGGTGTGTTCCGAAGTGTTTACTAATTCCACTCATAAACAAACAAAATTTAATTGTTGACATTACCAAAAGCAATTGGACTTGCTAAATTGCTCGTAGGTGTGCATGTGTGAGTGACTGGTGAGTGAGTGTGCCCTGCGATGGGCTGGCCCCCCATCCAGGGTTGTTCCCTGCCTCGTGCCCATTGCTTCCGGGATGGGCTCCGGACCCCCCGCGACCCAGTAAGGATAAGCGGTTTGGAAAATGGATGGACATTACCAAAAGCTTGCTGAAAGCCGAAAAACTTGCGAGCGATTACATGTCAGATGCTGAATTGCTAAATTATACAACATAGACGAGCCCAAAGCGGCTCCATCGTAAATCACAGGGTTGTTGTTCTGCTGATGTTGTGGGTTGTGATTGACATGATTGTATTTGTACGTGTGTGATGTCAAGTTTGGATTCTTTTATATGTGATGTAAATTAAAGCGGTGAGCACTGCATCTTATAAAGAATTAACTGCAACCCAAGATTTTACAGGCAAACAAAAAAAATAACAGTTACAAAAAATAATGAAAAGTTACCATAACATATATCCTGTACAAAATTTACCTATGACCTATTATGATTTAAGAATCTAATTCTTGATAAATATATCTTTGACAGTCATATTACAGCCTGAAACATGTGATTGCAATGCTTGACAATTAAAACATGGAAAAACAACTGGCAGGAATGCCTCTGTGCTTGAGCACTGCGAGTATTTGCATAGGAAGGGCCAGTGGGCTTGCAGTTTCCTCACTGGAGGCAGAAGTGACAGAACTAAACGCGACACCTGAGGCATCAGACATTCAGCTGGGGCATTAAAAAACAGCTTCCTTACGAATTATGCCATCACTGGGGCAAAGAAAAGCAGTCAGATTGCCAGAAATGTTGACGGCGTTTGGACGAAGTAAAGTGTTGCTGGGATGTATTAGGAATGTGCGTCTAGAATCTTGTGGGCTAAACCCACTTCATTACGCCATTCAGTGGTCACTTAGAACCCAGTGGGGAATTAAAATTAAAACATATGTGGGATTGTGGCGTTCCTCTTGTGAGCTGGATGAGTCAGGCGAAGGCGATGGGAGAGGTGGAGAACGGCAGTAGGTACAGTACAGGCACTACGTGTGTCTCATGTGCTCATTTGTGCGACAGCTAGTGGTATTTAAGTGAGGGGAAACAGTTCCACGAGGTTTGAAGTGCCCTGTGAGAAACTTTGTGGGAAAAAAACGTCAAAAAAGTGCCCTATGGCCAGGAGGTAATTCCGCTAACGGACCAGCCTGCGCCTCACAAAATGATTTTCTTGGGTGGAACTCCTGTTGTTCCCTGGCTTGGGTGGGCAGTCCCAAAATATGCTTCCATTATACTTGGAAGATTATTTTCCCGTTTGAAGACAGAGAACAGTAAGGCCACTCAGTCTTACTGAGCCAGTGCTTGTAAGACTCACAAATGACAGGATATGTAAAATGTTTTTTGTTTTTAATTGTCATTGGAATTATTTTTTTTTTTTTACTTTTTCATTATAATTTTTTTATATAAAAAATAAGTAAATAAAAATTTATCATTGGAATAAATATCCCCTGCATGCATTCTCATGGAAAAAACAAAACAAGACATATTTTACTGATTAATCTTCCTATAATGTATAATATGCTGATAAATGTTGACTCTGACAGGAACGAAACATACCAGCATTCCGAAACGTGAACATACAGATGGTACGAAATCGGAATACGCTTCTTATGTTAATAGTGACCTTGCAACTGCTGACCAGGCTTAGATGGATTCATTGACTGCACTGGACTGCATGTGCATATGTGTGTATGGGGGGGGGGGGGGTTGGAGGACTGGTGGCTACCAGC
>JAODJX010000048.1:6435076-6454811 GCA_026776945.1 Isichthys henryi | reverse complement strand
CCCCCCATCCTGGGTTGTTCCCTGCCTCGTGTCCATTGCTTCCGGGATAGGCTCCGGACCCCCCGCGACCCAGTAGGGTAAGCGGTTTGGAAAATGGATGGATGGATATTTCATGCTTTTACTATAATTGTTCATGATTTGCACATGAGTAGTAACTAAGTAGTAACTGAGTTACCACCGGCTTTGTCAAGGAAATAGTTACAACGACAGCATGAAAATGCCCTTTTTGTCCTATCGCAGAACTACCAAGTGCAAACTCAGTTACTTAGCAATTAGCAATGCTTATTATTACTGGCAAGCTTGGTGACATACACTTACTGTAACAGGGACGTGCAGCGTTTCAAAGAAACATAATGGAACACATGGCAGGAACCTCAGAAGGATGTTTTTGCTGTGGGCCCCGTGCTTGATCGAGGATCCATGTCTCCAAATAGCAATTTATTAATTGTAATAAATAATAAAAGCATGTTATTAATTATTTTTGTAAATCTGGATTGTTCTTTTATAGCTCCTGGTGTTTCTTTTATGCTTCCCCTCTGGAACAATGTGCTTCCCGCAGCATCAGGGGGGTGTGAACAATGAATGTCTGCAGCTGACGCTGGCTGTATCCGCGCGCAAACCCTCAGCCTGCAGCCTGTTGTGTCTGGGTCAGTGTTTAGGTGGTGTTCTTCGATGGCGTGTGGCTAATTAGTGCTCACAATTAGCATACTCGTCACACTCTGGGAGGCTATTGGCTCGATTTAGCCAGTCAGACGAGTCCAGCAAGTAAGATAAAGAATTCAGATGAACTCAGAGCAGACAGATGTCGCACCCGGGCCGATGGGGAGACCACAGTCGCAGGAAAGGCGTTTCCCAATTCCAGGCGCGTGGTGCGTAGGGAGGTCGGCTCGATGTCACATGACCTTGGCGAAAATGAAATCCCATCAAAGACTTCAAGGGAAGTCAGGGAATGGTTCTCGATTTTGTACAAAAGAGTGCGGCTGCAGTTCCTGGCTGGGAGACAGGAAGTTGAGGGTGTGTGAGAGGAGGCAGTGGGGAGGGGGAGCGGTGCGCAGGCTTTGCCGTGACTTCCTACAGAGATGGGGCTGGCCGGCAGCCAGTCTGCACCCCCCAGCCCTCACCTCGCTATGGCATCGCCGCAACGACTGGCATCTCTTTCATTTTCAGCTTTCATCCATTACTCTCATTCGAAAAGAAGCCAGGGTAACAGAGATACACACAGCTGGCTTGACATGGCATTAATAGCCAGCCAAATAAATGATTGCAATATACTGCAGGTAGACTGCTGTTAGACCAGTAAAAAGTTTGGGCATTAAACATAATATTGCACTTATGAGGTTGAGGATTTAATGCAGTGGATTGGAAACTGGGGAGGCGGGGGGGGGCTTGGACAAGCTGTCCCATAAATTCACACATACACGTTTTCCTACAGTCCGCGGAGCGCATTCCTCAAGTCTGCGTATTCCTCAAATAACTCCGGGTCCCCTGGCCCCTGGGACCGGGGCTTTACTGCAGGGACTTCAGAGAGACACAAGAAGAGAAACAAAAGCACGTAACCATGTCCCTCCATCCCCCACCTCGCTTCCCCTTATCCCTGGGGAACCCTCTCTAGTTAACCACTGCAGCTGTATGCTAATCAGCCGGAGCATTTTGAAAATTTACTCACCAGGAGGTTTAACCCAGCTGGAAAACACACCCCATTGTTCTATTAAAGAGAGATAATGTGTGTAAGGGGGGCAGTACCGCGCGCGGGCATAGGACTGGGAGTTAGCAATGTGTGCTCGGGCCTCCATCAACACCCAGGATCGCGGTCGCCACCTGCCCTGTGCCGATTAGCCTCCCTTTCAGCACGGCTCAAAGCAAACACGGCTGTCTGGGCTCTTTTGCAGCGGCGCGACCGCTGCCCTCCGTTGAGCAAACAGAGACCTCAGGTCGGGCAGACTGCTGCACATCTGCTGCTGCATCGACGCAGCATCCCGCAGCTTTAAGTTCTCTCCAGGAAGCGGCAGCCTAGCAGAGAATTAGATTTTTGGTGGGACTTAATGTCACGTTGTATTTATTGCGGGGGACATGGATGAAGGGGTGACGGGGAGACGTGGATGCCAATGAGGGCTGATCATCAGACCGATTAGCAGGAAAGGAAAACCTGCAAGCAAAGGGGGGGGGGGTAACATCGGCACGTCCCGATAAGTGGGGGCAGGGGGGGCTGGTCTCGTGTGGCAGCTGTCACCTCACCTGAGCTGAAAAAACAGACAAACAAAGATTGGCATGAGGCAGACTCTCAACTCCCTTTGATCCGCTCGCTTCTGTCGTGCGTGTTAACACCCCCACCCTCGACACGAGCGGCCCCACCAGTGCTCCCCACACCTGTCGAGGCTTATCAGACAAAAGGCTGCCAGCCTTTAGCACTGGCTATTCTTTAAACCGGAGGAGCGGCTGCTGGTTCACTCGATCCCTCACCTGCTCGCTCACTCTGTGTGTTATTTATTGATTTTCTTTATTTATTGAATTCTTGGCATATTTTTGTGTGTTTAATGCACGTTAAGACCTGAAAGTGATACAGCAGTGAGTAATATTCTGAGGAGATTCATTGAATTACTCATGCAGAGATTCTTGTGAAAACTTGTTAGTGGGCAATGGGACATTTGGGGTTGGGGGGGGGGATTGCTGCTCTCTACCTCTTTGTTGAGTCTGGGATGCTGTGGGAGCATTGGTGCGGTTGCCATGGAGAGTGTGAAGCCAAGCACAAGCAGCTTTTATTCTTCGCTGAAATCTTTCAGTGCCTGTCTGGCTTGTTTAACTCACTGAGCACGAAAGAGAATGAGAAGAATGAGTAGCGTTTTGAAGGGTCCTTCTTCACTTGTGTCCTGCAGACGTACATATTTACAGACGGGGAGGATGAAGAGCTGAGGAAGAAAATAGGTGAGATAGTTTCACTTTTTAAGGCTGGAATTTGAGTGCAAGTGATGACACTTTAGGGAAGTGTTACACACACGTGGTGGCAATAGTTACACAAAAATGTTCCGAGGGCAGAATGGAAAATGATTGGTTCAGAGAGATAACCAATCAGATTGTAGAGGAGGTGGGTCCAAGCAACTATCTCTTTGAACCAACCAGGTTTGGTTCTGCCCACAGAACATTTTTATGTAAATGAGCTAATTGCACAGATTACTCTTGGTAGCATCAACAGCCTGTTCATCCATGTTGCTGCACAAAAATTCTTATACAAATCCCAGCATTGATATCACCATTGATTTCAGTGTCTATTGGGTGATACCAATAGACACTAATAGTGAACAGTAGGAGGCAATGTTACTTCTGATGCACATTAACTTTCAGAATAACCCCCCTCCAACACAGGAGACCACGCCATCAACACGAACTGCTCTGCCGCTCACAGCCGGCAAGCCTTGTCCTGCAAGATGGCGGTGGAGTACGACAAGTTTATAGAGTCTGGCAAAAAGTATGATGTTTCTTAATCTGTTCTCTTTAACACGAGGGATACATGCACTCTCCAAGTCTGAAGGGTTTTTGGAGGATTTCCACATACCTGAGTCATAAAGCTTTCTGTGGACACACTGTGCAGAGAAAAGGCTGACTAGCTTGATTAAAATTTTAATGGCTATATTGCAGAGTAGGCTGGTCAGTAACTGTGATCCCGTCATTCAGATGGTTCTGTCACGTGGATGATGACAACTATGTGAACACGCGGACCCTGGTGAAGCTGCTCTCCCACTACCCTCACACTCAGGACATCTACATTGGCAAGCCCAGCCTGGACCGGCCCATCGAGGCCACCGAGAGACTCGGTGACAGCAAGATGGTGGGTGGACGCCATTGCAGCAATCACTGATTTGTATGAGATCTGAAAAGAGGAAGGAAAGCGCTGAGGGCTCAAGGTCCGTTTTCTCTAAATTACAGAGGCCAGTGAGCTTTTGGTTTGCAACTGGTGGAGCGGGTTTCTGCCTGAGTAAGGGCTTAGCACTGAAGATGAGCCCCTGGGCAAGGTGAGTCAACGATCCCATCAAAATGTCAAGGGATCATCATGTACAGTCCTCAGTGACCATTCATTAGCAAAAGAAGACTGCAAACTGCAAAGGCATCATGTTAGTTTTGATAGGATGATTATATCGTATCCTCTACTAATCAACATATTTCATATAGCTCAATTTGGAGCAGCAAATAATGAAACATGACTAGACTTGGTAACACTATTAATGGCACCTTCATAATGGCTTTATAATGCATTCATAGAACATTAACTGCACCTTCATAATGCATTTATAATGCATTCATAGAACGTTCATAAGCAGCATGTCAGTATACCTTAACATGTCTTAAAGCATTCCAAAATATATATTTTTTAGTGTATATTAAAGCGATCATTATAATTGTATAACCAAAAAATGTTTGTCATTAACGTACATTAAAGTTGTCATGTCTTCTTCATTGAAAGTATTATGAATACTTACTTTAAGACAGGGGTGAGCGATCTTATCCGCAAAGGGCCGGTGTGTATGCAGGTCTATTTGATAACCTTTAGCTCAGCTGTTCAAACCCAGGTGTGAGGACTCTTCAGCCAAGTAATCTAATTAGGGAGCTACAGCAAAAAGCCACACACACAACAGCCCTTTGCGGATAAGATTGGCCACCCCTGCTTTAAGACACATGTTGCTTATGAATGTTCTATGAAAACATTGTAAATGCCTTATGAAGGTGCCTCAAATGTTCTGTGAATGAATTATGAACGTGGTATGAAGGTGTTACTGTTCATTCTTACTCTTTTAGGACATTAGGCAGTGGGATATCAGAGGACAATGTGTTTGATACAAGTAAAACCTTTCATTATGGATGAAGTACTGACCTGATTCTTAAGGCTGAGCACGATGATGTTGACATGACCTACTTGCATGATAAATAAAAGGTTTAAGGAAGATCATGCAATGTGCTTCCGTTGGCTGACATTCTTTCTTAGTGGCGGCCACTTCATGAACACAGCCGAGAAGATCCGGCTGCCGGACGACTGCACCGTGGGCTACATCGTGGAGTCCGTGCTGCATGTGGGGCTTATCCGTAGCAGCTTGTTCCACTCCCACCTGGAAAACCTGCAACAGGTGTCCAAGTCAGAGCTGCATAACCAGGTAAGGACTCGCTGCAGTGAGGCAAACACAGAGGACCTTGCAGAATTATTGGCATAAGTTCTAAATGTTGTTTTGTTTACTCAAGGTCACACTGAGTTATGGGATGTTTGAGAACAAGAAGAATATCATTAACATCAACGGGGATTTTTCAGTGGAGGAGGACCCATCAAGGTAAGAGACCCTTTGGCATTTGTTCTTCTCAACTGATGACACTGAAATTGCTGACCCTGGAGACTGTGGTTGGCTAATGCTGACTTTCACTTTGGGGCCTCCCCATCAGCATCCATGCTGTAGGTATTCTGTGATTGAGGGCTTGGAAGCCATGGAGATGTTTTCATTTTCCTTCTTCCCTCCCCTAGGTTCAAATCTGTCCACTGTCTGTTGTACCCAGACACCCCCTGGTGCCCCTCCCGCGTTACCTACTAGTGGTGATGACCCACCTCGTTGGTATCCTCGTCCCGGACGGCCTCGGTATCTGAAAGGCCAACGGGACCTGTTCAGTGCAGGGCTGGCGTGCCTGCTGTCGTTTTGGTTGCGGCGGCATGCGGCCTGCATTAATTTTATTGGACTGCTGTGCGGCCCACTTTTTTCAGCTTTGGACATTTCCTTCCTCGCCGGTCTCCACGATTCCCGCTCCGCCAAGGAGACGAGCAAGGGGAACCGGCAGGAAAAGGGATTCAGCATTACATAGGCAATCAAATGCACTTCCTATGTTGTAAATGTTGCCGATCTACTTGCTATTCTCATAGAATGCACATATATATTTATATTTATATATATTCCAGTGTCATTTGCCAGCTATTATGTGCTTATATTTCCTAATTCTGGTTCCCATGGTTACACACATTATAGTCCCTATATTACTTTTTGTATTGGGTGTTCTTGAAGTCTTTTTGCAGTTATTACATTTGTACTTGTGTCCACAAACCAGGGAAACTTGCTCTTGATGTTCAGTAGACTCCGGAGAAAACCCATTTACATGAAGATCTGTTTCCTTTTGCAATTATTCATGTTATTCTTGTCAGCTGTCAGTTCTGTAGATGTAACCTCGGGTTGTTTATGGCTTGATCTGAGGTTACGTCGCTGTAAAGCACTTTTGCCCTTTACCGAGTTTATGTCGGTTAATGAATTATGAGGCTGAAATGTTAAAATTTCAAAGGGCCAAAAGAAAGTGTCATATAATAATGCCATTTTATATGTTGCTTCGAAAACAATCATGGCAAAAGAAAACTGTATTATACATGTAAAAAAATGTAAAATATATAAAAAGTGGTGTTTTACATAAAAAAAGTATATATACATATTATTCAAAGGTTTATATGTGGCCTTGTCGCCTCATTAGACTGTGGTACAAAACTGTGGTATTTCCCCTGTAAATGATCTCATGTTGGACTGAATGAGCCTCAGCTAATTAACATAAACTGAACAGCCCTGCAGCCTGTTCGTAACTGGATCTATCACACCAGTGACTAGTTCAAATGAATGGCAGCTGAAAACGCCGACATCCGATTCTCAGATCTCGTTAACAAGCTCTCAGACTTTCTGTTTGTTCAATTTCTGCTGAAAGCGTCTCATTCTGTGTTGACAGCAGGATCTTAATCGCTCGTCCTTAAAGCAGGGCGGGGGTGGTGATGTATTCTGTTTTGTGAAACTGTGAAGTGACAGGGCTGCCATTGTGAAACGGAACCTTTCTGAAGCAGTTCCAGTCGTCCATGTATGCAGAAGTCCCGCGTAAATGACCCACAATGGGTGTGAATGTAAATCACTATTGAAAGCAGTATTTCTGTACTGTCCTTCTTTTGCCCCTTCGGATGACTGTGTGTGTACATAAATGTATAAATGTATGTTGTATATTTTGTTTGCTTTTTGTGGATCAGAATGCTTCTGGCGACTATCAGAGGACTGTGTATCGCTTCTATTTGCATCTGTATCTGTAAATTATGCTCCAGTATCTGGAATGCTTAACTCAGATGTGTGATGGGAAAGAATTGCTTCTCAGGGACCGTGACCTTGATGCCGTTGCCATGGCAATTGCTTTGGGCACCATTCCTTCGCTTTCAATAAAGAACATACTTGCCGAGTCTGCTGGTCTTCTCACTTTCTTTAGTCTCTTCCCTTTTTTGATCACATGATCTCCAATTGTCCAACCAGTATGCTTCAGTCCAGTGGTCTTCATCCGCACAGAACAGGGTAACTGCAAAGCTACACCCATTATTTCTGAGACTACAGCTGAACTGCAGCTTGAGTGTGTTAATGATAAACCTTCGGCGATCACAGTAATGAAGAATCATGAAAATATTACCAATATCAAGCAAAAGAAATGATCTTCTTTTTATAGGTAACTGGATCTGACCTCCACAAAATCCCACAACCTGAGGGTTGGATTACAAAAGTAGCAAGGGTGGGATACAAATGTCAGATTCAGCAAGGTCACAGATCAGTGGTTCTCAATTGACTGACTCAGGACTCTCGTTTTTCCTCGGTCACCAGTCATGACCTAAAAAGCTGTCTGCCTGGGTACAGTTGCAAAAGTTGTTGGGGGACAAGAGTAAAAGTTACTCTTTAAAAACCACACACTCTGCCATCCAGGGAAAATGAGAAACACTGATGTAGGCCACATGATTCAAGGTTAAGATAATCTGCTGACCTCAAAGCGATTGCACGTCTAATATCAGGCAGCAAAATAACCCCAAAGTCAAACGTCAAAGGCAGGCACTTTAGGACAGCCTGCTTTGCACCTCCAAGGATGGAACAGCTGGCCCATGGTCCTCGTCGTCTCGCCCGGCGAGGTCTTCATTTTCCACCACCATTGAGTGTGAAATCTCTCTAATCTGGCATGTTTCTCCAAACAGGAAGCTGGTCGCAGAGGTCTGGAAGAGGAGGCGGCCAGCTGTGCCTGTGAGTAAGTGGGAATGCCGACTGACAGATGCATATCGCGGCTACGGGATTAGGGCCCTATTAAAGAGCACTTGTGGAGTTTTAATGGGACTCATGTTACAGGGAGCCCCGAGCGAGATGCGAAACCAAGGAGCTGCTGCGTCACATCACTGCCGGGCACGTAAGGCGCTGCTTCTACAGCAGGAAGTGGCAGGTTACCAAATCTGTGCCAACTGAACAACACATGTAACAAGATGCTCTAAACCTTTAACCTGGGTGGCTGTTTCTGAGTCCCTAAGATTCTAGACGCATCATATCTGGCACAAACAATCACACCATGTTAAAAATAACTTCTTCTAATGCTTGGCCCCGTTTTCATGCTGCATATATTCTGTTGCAGGCATATAACTCAAAGAAGCAGACTGTCTGCATTAAGAAGCAGGTCTGCCTAATTAAGCAGCCACTGAGTGTATATATATATATATATATATATTAAAATACATAATGAATTGTAGTTTATAATGAGATCTTTCAGGTGTAATATTTAGCCTGGAACTGAATCAAACTTTTGAGAGTAAAATACAGAAATTGCTTTGCTCACAGGCAGTTGCCAAAGCAATTCAGCTATGTTACAGCAAATTAAAATGGATGGGATTAAGCGCAATCAAACACACTGTGCAGTGCCTTTCAGACTGGACTGTTGGTTAAGTATGCATAGGATAGAATCAGTGAATAGTGTTCGGGATACGCATGCAGAGGAATAAAAGAACGATCCATTAGTCCAGGGATGGGCAGTCTTACCCAGAAAGGGCCATTGTGCATTCAGGCTTTCGCTGCAATTCCCTAATTAGATTACTAATTAGAGGAGTGATTGGCTGAAGGGTGCTCACACCTGGGTTTGAACAGCTGACCTAAAGGTTGTCCCAAAAAACTGCACCCACACCGGCCCTTTGCGGATAAGATTGGCCGCCACCCCCCCCCTACATTAGACAGAAAAGTGTAGATGCAAACGAGGAAAGTGAGCGGCTGACAACAGCAGGGAAAATGCAAAGTGTAGCCCCAGGGCTAATGTCCTCGGCCCAGCGTAGTCTAATTATTTCTTCATTGAACGGACAGAGAAAACTAAGAGAAAAAGGGAAATATTAATTCCATGAGAATCAGGCACCGCCAACGAATGTGAGGCTGAGGAAGACAGAACTGGATACTGTTGAGGTCAATGGTGACACAAGTTGTCACAGAAAATATAAATGATTACATAATAGCAATTATTGTTACAGCACAATAGTAATATTTATAACAAGAGTGGCACATAGGTAATTTAATAACACACTAGCTTCTGGGCCTGTTTAATTGTTATTTTTTATTATAAAGTCAGGAGACCATTCAGCTCATATTTTCCTGTTATTCAGGATGGAACCTACAATCTTTCCTATTGCTATGCAGCTGAAAATAACAACACACACTCCTGCCAGGACTCATCTTTTAATAAGCTGGAGCAGGTAAAAAAAAAAACAAAAAAAAAAACAGGCCAAGATACTGTACTGTATCCTGTTCTGCTCTCAGAGGCAGGACACTCGCATTTATCATGCCTATAGCATTTAGCTTTATCCAGCCCTGGCACACCGCAGTCATTCCTGAAGCTATTACTGTGTGTTCCATATGTCTGAGACAATATAGTCATTACATGCAGAAGACTGTGCGTGTGCATAGCACTACTTCAGGGGGCAAAAACACGTAATAGTAACTGAGTTATTGCTGCAATGCTATTCATAAACAAATATAGCAGCTACTTGAAATAAAAGATGCATCGTGATTCATTGATAATGAACAAACATGAGATCAGCATTTCACACGTTATTATTTGATCTTCAGCAGTTCACACAGGTTTACAGAATTAACAGATATAGTAACAAATGAAATAAATAAAAGATGTGTCACAATTCATTAATGATGAATGAACATGAGATGTAACTAAGACTTAGTTTGTGGTTAATTAATACATAAGTAATAGCATAATAGTACATTATTTTTGCCCCCTCAAGTAAAAAGTGTTACCAGGGTGTGCATCACGTTACACATCCTGTAAAAAGGTAGCTATCGCTGAATTATTTTATTACAGAAGGAGAACTTGTTACATTATAATAACTTAGCTGATTCATTTTTTATTTTTAAACTGGTATCTTTTGGTAGATTATACAATGCAGCGCTACAGGTTTCTGTTATTTAGCTAGAGATTCCTGAAAGTGAGAATTTGCTTAGTTGATATTCTGAAATTCTGTATGTAAAGGTATCTGAGTTTTGCTGAAATGTGCTGTCATAGGAGCCATCTAACATTTGGCACAGGGTTAAAACATCTATATCCTTTTGCATTGAGAAGGTGTCCTGGATCTGTCAAAACACCTCACTGGATTTTGAGAACATTTCCCGCTCGAGCTTGTGAGGTCAGTTAACAAGTGCCAACATTCTTCTTGGTTAATGTCTGTAAAGATAAATGTAAGTTCCCTCTGGTTATATTTCATCAGTAAAAGGAGAGGGAGGGAGAGAGAGAGAGATAGCTGCATCAAAATTGATCTATTCATCTATCCGTCTTCTAACCACATATTCTGGTCTGGAGCATGATGGGTGGGGTGGGGTGGGGTGGGGTGGGGGCACACGAATCCTGCCCTAAGCAGCACAGTACAGGGGTACTCCTCAATGCAATGCCAGTCAACTGCTGCATGCTGACAAACTCCCTGTCAAAATTTAATTTAAGCAATGGATGATAAAATAGTACAAAAACAAACATACAAACAAATTCAATAGAAATGTCCTGGTTAAGTCCATTGGTCAGATATGCCTGTTAATCTCCCCACAAAAACCTCACCATACAGATGCCTCCTATGGCTCCTGACAGCTTTAAGTCCCACAGACGTATTATTACTAAAAATATTTAATGTGTCACAATCATTTGTTTAGGAGGTGGATATTTTGGGGTGATGGGTAATGTTTTGGAGTATCTAGCCACCAGACTTTGCCGTTTTAACTTCTCTAAATGTGGGGAAGAATCAGTTATTTTTCTGTTCCTGTTCAGAAGAGCAGGCCTTCCCAGCTCATCATGCCTTATTTGCATGCAAAGCCACAAAACCCTTCAATCCACCCGGATTTCGGTCAACGGCGTCAACTGAGTACAAACAGTCACTTACGTCGATTACAACTGTTCACCGAACCGCCCAAAACGTAGGCATTAGGTCTCAATACAGAATAAGAATTTGCATATTAATATTTCCTTCTATTTACAGACAAACACACTCCCTCTGTGGTATGTAATAACAATCACTTGGAACACAAAATTGTACTTCCCAAGCGTTTCTGAAATTCGAGGTCCTTTTTGGTTTATTCTGCTTCAGGCCTTATGAAACCACCAGCCGTGAGGGAATCGATTGCCTGAAACATATTCTGCTCCTAACTCTCCACAGAAAGGCACAAACAGTAAACACTGGGCATACCTGACAATCCACTCCGCTCTCTCCTCTCAAAACCCAGCATTTATGAGCTTCTGTGCACAATCATTTCTGAATAATATGGATTCGGCTTTAAGACTGAAATATACGAATTAGAGAAATTTCTAACCACAGTATTGCTCCCCTTTTCTTCCACTACCAGGCTTCTAAATATTTTTTTACACTAGAAAGCAAAACTGAGAGCTATCAGGAAACGAAAAGGTCCAATGATGATCTAACGTACTCCTGAATAAAAGACATATATTACAGCACAAAAAAAAGTCTCAAAATGCTAAGCTAATGCTACAGCAATATGATTCGGGGTTAAACCTCCGCACAGAGTTTGGAAAGTAGGGCTAGGGTGACCTATCAGGCTGCACGAAAGAAGCTGATAAAAGGGAATCATTGACAGAAGCGTACATGTTGTGCATGTCTGCTTATGACTCACCTGATTATTATACATTTCTAAGAAATAAGATGAACTACAGATTAAAAGTGCCCTCTAGCATTTTTCTGATCCCAAATGAACTCTCAGTGTGCTTTATCATTACCAAGTATCTCAGTGTTTTAAGATTCGATAAGCCAGCCCTGGAGAATGTACTCAAAGTAGGGTGACCATGTTTTGCAAAGTAGAGGGTGCAGGGGGCAGGATTCCAAGAAAGGTGTTGAGGAAACGCACATATTAAGGCAGAAAGTATTCTGACTGGAGAAAGCAAATGTCGCCATGAAACAAAGTGAAATTACATTTTAGGCATTTTTAGGTCTCAAAAAAGAGGAACGCAGTGACACCACTGAAAGTGCAACTGGAGAACTTCCTGTCTACAAAAAGACACCGTCCTTGAGCAGGCGTCGCCTTCTGTGTCAGTATATGGACCAAAGTGCAAACCAGCCGCTGTCAAGACAGGCTTAGAATGACGTAAGTAGCAGGAACAAGCTGCACGCAAAAGTGCAGCTGGAAGGAGCCGTCGTGGGGAGTGGTGTCGGGCGATTGCCCATAATGTTAATAATGCCCATAATCTACCGGCAAAGTCAACAGAGACTGTGCACAGGCTTCAGCTCTTCACTAAAACTCAGCCAGTTTCTTTGGAAGGCATTTTCGGTAGAAAATTTCTAATAAGCAGGTCTATTCCTCACCGCCGCTACAGTGCTGGACAGGGCGCCCTATAAGCAAGGTCTTGGATAACCCGGGTTTATACTGTATATGTACTCTATATGTTGACCGTACCTGCTGTTTACCAGTACTACAACCCTGCATACAACACAGCACTGACCAGGCTATGAAGGAAGTGTCTGGGTATTTGCAATAATCTCGTCGACATTGTAGCAGCATCAATAATCCCTGGTGATTGTCCGTGCCAATCTCAGGACTGCAGAAGGTTGTCTTCTGAACTTCACTGGGGAAAAACTCGCGTGCTGTACATTACTGATCGATCCACACGGTTTGCCTCAGTTAATTTGGCAGTTCTCGTTGACGCGATTCGAGTATGACCATCCACGGAATTCAGGGTCTCTATTCTCACAGCACAGCGATGCCCATGTGAGGTTGGGGGCAGGGCGATCTGTGCGCGAGGTGAAGGTCCGTGGGTGGGAGAAACACCCCAAGGTGTGAAGACTGAATTTTACAGACTTCAAAGAACAGGCTTCAGTGGATCTAGAGCTCCTTGTGGAAAACATTAGTGAAGGCAGCAGGGACCTACTTTGAGGAGCTGCAGTGGTTTTGTAATGATGCCCATGCAAATTGAATTTCCTGACAGCCGGGTACGGGATAACGCCCAGAAAGAAAAGGGCTTCCGTATCAGAGTAGAAGGAGGCTCTTTGTATGCCTATCTCTTCAACATCTTTGGAACAACTGAACAGCCCTGAATTCCTCCTCACACCCTCTGTGATGGAGTGCAGAAGCTTGGTCCCAGTTATGCTTTTGTTTTGCTATTCCCAAGAAACACACTCTGCTGCTGATTAAGCCGCAAAATATCTACACAAACACCACTCTGTGCATCTTCCCATAGAAGGGGGGGGGGGGGAGACGAAAACCCACAATAAAACGTGCTCCAGAAACAACATGAAATAAAACCAAGTAAACCTGAAATTTAATTGCAACCAAAACAAATTAGATGAGCCTGTGATGTAAGCAGCATTTCTGAGGTCCATCCGGTTCTGGGCCACAGAAGCATTATTAAAGCATTAAGGCCAAATGTCTATTTTTGTTCATTTTAAGTCCAGTACACCAAAGTCCACTTTAACGACAAAAATTTCCCAGATGACTCGGCGCTACATTAATATGACGTAAGACGTGTGGGGTCTTGTGCTCATTTCGAAATGCTACTTTCAGACCATCTTCACTGCTTTATGACGTACTTGTGAACTGCGTTTGATACATCCTGATTCGAAATCTATTAAACGGGCAACAGGATTAGCGTCTATCCACTTTTAATGATTCCAGCTTTCGATATGACTGAAGATTCATAAATATACATGGCAGCTCATAAGCATATAAGTAGGAAGCCTGTTTACCACAATCATGTCTTGTACTCATAAATATTTCTGCACTAAACAAAAAAACGAAAAAACTGTTTCTGGCTTTCCTTTTTTTTTATATAAAAAAAATCAGTTTGAGTACAAAATGCAGGCAATTAAATACACTTATTTTTAACAAAGGAAAATAAATATTTTCATCTAACAAGCTATGCAAGATGTTTATCTTCATCTTACCCATACAATAAATCCCAGGGGTGGAGTAACAGCTGCCTTTGCATTACTTTTGTTTGGAACCTTCGCCTGGAAGTTCATGCACTTCTGTACCTTCCGAATGTGAAACCACATATAAGAGAATGTGGGGAAATGGGAAATACTTCAAGGAGCAAAAATATAATGCACAGAGTAAACCCAGAATGACAAGTCACCGCTGAAAAGAATTGTGGGAGGCCTTTTAGTGGGACCAGGAGATTTGCTGGCCAAGACGGATGCTCTGAAACGCCGCTTAAAAGGGCCCTGTTCCCGTATTTAAGCCCTGTGCAATTTTTGGGAATATCGAATGACAAATATCAGGCTGACTGGTGAACACAGACCATAACACATGACTCACAAATGATTTCAAGAACCAGGAAAAAAAAGAAAAATCAAGCAGTCAATGTCACATATTCAGGAGATGCAAAGCAGATGCAAAATCAAGCCATCAGTGCTTGAACTGACTGTTCTGGAGGAGGCCACAATCGGAGGGGTCATCGAGGTCACCGTGTTGGGTTGGCTGGGAGCTGCCTCACCTTTCAGAGGTCACACATCATCAGGTCCTTCATGTTAATCACGTATCGATAGCCTTGGTTTAATGGTAGCATTCGTCAGTCTGAGGTGGTGCCTGTTGAGTTATTTCGGGGGTGGGGGGGGTGGAAATAGGGTTAGGGTATGTCATTTGTTAAACACTCCACTGCCTCATGTTCATATGACCAAGATTAAAATCTACAAAAGCACTACATTTATGATTTTCCCCTACAGCACAGTTCTGCAACCAGCCCTTCATTCTTTCCACTCTTACCCGCGACTTCCTTTGGTGGGATTTTAAGTAGCAGTCTACAGAGTTATACGGCTCTGTACTTTAACCAGTTAACATATAACAAGGGGTGTGGTTTTCTAAGGAATAGCTCCAAGCTAACATGCGAACTACGCTTCCCCAGGCTCAGGACTGATTATTATTCCTACCATGTCATATACGTCCTTATCCAACTCCTGGGTCCTTTGGTACATGGACAGAGCGGCCGGCCTGAATCCTGGAGGCAGATGGACGCAACCTTGGTTCCCCATGTGACCCCGACAGCTGCCTCTCATGTTGCCAGTTATATTCTTCCACTTTTTCATGCTGTCATGTTTTCACAGGCCCGGTTCACCAGTCTGGGCAGGACCCTAATGGGTTAGTGCCTGGTGATGGCAATGCCAGGGCGGATGCCTGGAGATGACATGCTGTGGGGAGGCATCAACAGCTATTCATTGAGTCTTACAGAAACTGCACAGCCAGCCAGAAAAATCTCACCTGGAATTGTCTGCACCCTTATCAACTTCTGCTCCAGTTCAGATCATCTTGGCAGGTACGTTGATTAAAGTCCGACCGACAGCTTTCAGGTATACGTCTGCACGAATGTCTTTACGTATTATCCTCATCCATCCAGGTGCCTTATGAACCCAGGAGAAGAATATCCAACTCTAACTGAATGTCAGACTGCAGACATACCACTTCACAGCGCTTATGGAAAGGCTGTAAGCAATCCACCTCCTACCCCGAAGTTCTGGGCTCCAAAGCCAGCTTTTCCAGCATTTCCGGGAGAATCCCAAGGTGTTTCCAGGTCGGCCTAGACATAATCTCTCCAGTGTGTTCTGGGTCTGTCCCGGGGTCTCCTCCTGGTTGGACATAGGTGCCCAAACCACCTCAACTAGATGATAGTTCAAAATCTGTCCAGCCACATACGGACTCTAAAATAACAGCAGTGAGGTTCAGTTAGGAATCATGTAACTGATACTGAAACGAGGCAACTACGAGGTAAACAAGGGAGCTGCGGCTCACAGCACCATAAGTCATGCGAGGTTTGCTCTGGAGTCTTTGCGGGATGTGGGATGAGGACGAGGCAGCATGGAGGGAAAAACAGCCTGTATGACCAGGCTCTGTCATTTACAGGCCATTCCGTCCATTGTGGGAAGCAGTCTAGTGGTAAACGCTTTTTACAGTTGTTGTTCTGCTTGCTCATGGAAACCAGCCACTCTCAATGGCCAGACTACATGGGAAAGCGGTTTCTCTGATCAGGAATCTTCTGTTGACTTTCTTTAGCGTTGTTAAAAAATAAAGAATACAGAGCTAGCTAAGGATATACACTGTGGGGAAGAAGTGCCAGTGCCCAGTGCTTTTTAAAAAGTTCACAAAAAAACACAAGGCAATGACTTCTGACTCAGGCTGTAAATGCTGTTCATTGCCCCCCCCACCCATACTGTGGCCAAGGTCTGAGGAAGTGGATCTGTCTAAGGGATCCTTCAAAGCCAAAGTCCTTCATAGTAACTACCTTTGTGGCCTGGATTCCGCGGTGCAGCTCAATATGGACATCAAGATGCCGCCTGTCTCCTGGCACCCATCAAGCTCGCTCTCAAGGCTCCTCGAACACTGCCCATCTGGCAGCTGTTTCTTCCTGAGCGATGGGAACAAAGACAGCCAACGAATTCAAAGCCCACAAGCTCCACTCACTTCCTGTGGGGTTGGACAACCAGGCAGATACGTGGTCTGCAAAAGGAACCAGAAGCCATATGATTCCCAATTAGAAAACAACATGCATTCACCTAAGGCTAGCATGCCGGCTCAATGGGTTCTGCTGTTGGCTCCCATCTATAGGGCTGAGGATTTGAATCATACTATAGCATTGCATGTAGCTAACGGGCATCTATATATAGCCTATGGGGTTCTATTAAGCATTTATGTACTGTAAGTGCCGTGTGGTCTAGGTTACACTGACCAGCATAAGTAATTTGGTGGCAAATTAAAACTTTTACACAGGTTGGTACAAGACTTCAGTTGACTTCAGTCGAAATCCTAAAAGAATTTGCACCAGTTTTTTCAGCATCAACAGTGAAAAGAAAAAATAAACCAAAACAATTCAGTCACATAATGCATGTGGTTATACCACCGGGAGGAGCTGCTCAGAAACTGGTGTCAAACAACTTCCAAGTCATGGAATAATTGCATTCCAGTCCAGACTATCAAACGCTATTGCACAACACCATTTTCATAAAGCTTTACGGAGAAGTAACCAACCAGTTGACGCACATTTAAATTTTTTTTTAGAGCAAACTACCTAGCAAGGCTCGTGGCACTTTTTTCCCTTAGGTGACCTTCGGCCTCTGCAGACCCCAGGACACTGCAGTCTCTCAACATTTGGCGCGCAGTTCAACAACTACGAAGGAAGCCCTGAGAAGCACTGCAGCACTGGGCGGGTCTCATAAGGGCTCTGGGCATGTTTCGGGAATCATCACTTCGTCTTAAAAAGGGGAGTCAGATACTGCATGCGAAATTCGCGGTAATATCGCCATCTAGTGGTTATTTAGCAGCAAGACTTTTTTACGGACGTGTATGACAAACTCGTCTAAACGTAAGATTTCTGTAGAATTTAATTACGCCAGTCAGCTGCTTTGGCTTTCTGATGTGCGAGAGAGACAAAACACTTTTATTACTCTATTAAAAGCAACATTTAACAAAAAAGCACACTGTAAATTTGCCTTATGATCATTACCACTTTACCCGAGGAAGTACAAATATAGTATTATGCTATTTTTGTATTAATTATCCACAAAGTCAGTCTTAGTTATATACTGATCTCATGTCTATTCATCATTAATGATGCCTCTTATCTCAAGCATTTACTATTTGTTACTATATCTGTTAATTCCGAAAACATTTGTGATCTACTGAAGAAACAAGTAATGAATAATAAGTGAAATACGGATCTCAAGTTTGTTCATTAATTAATCTCCAGTAGCGACCATATTTATTTATGATTTGTCCTTCGGTAGCAACTAAGTTACTAAGTATCCGTGTCCCCCAAGTTACCTTAATTTCAGTAGTTAGATAAGAATATACAATTTTAACTTCTTTGCTTAAAAGTTTTGCGTTTAAAAGTAATAGCAGATTATGTTGTTCATATGCGGTATTAAACATTGGAATCCGCATTTTATATCTTCGTGACACATTTTACCACTGAAAATCCATATATGCATCATGAATACAAATAATAAAATGTGTAAAACCTAGACTAGTTTTTTTTTTTTTTTTACCGTAAATAGAAACAAAAGCATTTATAAAGCCGTTTAGAAGCTGAAACTCAAGAAGAAAAACAGCAAATTATGCATAACACACTAAGGGGCCCAGGGATACTCATCTATGAAGGGTAACTTTAATTTCATTTTAAAACATTGAATTCAAGCTCAATAAACCACAGGTTTAACATGTACAATATTTTAGTAATTATATAGGAATAACAGAAAAAAAATTCTACAGCAATATATATATTGTTTATCAAAACAGTGATGCAAGACCAGAATGTATTTATTCACAATTACAAAAAAAGTTGATCGCCTAAAACTAAACAGGCAGTGGGGTACATGAAGTCTGAGGGGGGGAAAAAGGAATAAAACAAGGAAAAGGTACCTGTTTAAAAACATTTTACAAAGGCTTTTTGATTTTTTTTTATGGAATTCATTACTTTGTCGTGCAGACATTACACTGTAGATACTTTGTAGATATGAATGGAAAAAAAAATAAAGTTAGTACTGCAAAACTAGGATCTTAAAATTCTAAGGAGAACTCGTTCTTTCACACAGAAAATAAAACACTGCATTTAAAACGGGGCCGAGAGACTGCAGGGGCCTGTTTTGGTTATGTACATATACAAAAGAAAGGTATAAGACACTTCAAGGAGAATGAGTCATCATCATTTTTGGCGATTGGCACAGTTTTTAGGATTCTCTCCCTTGCTTGCGGACTAACAAGCCCAAACGGTCCTCCAGTACTCAAACCCTGCTTCTCTGATCACTATGACAATTCATCTCCCCTTTTGAGTCTGAAGAGTGAAAATTTCTGCTTAAAAATTAAAAAAAAAAAAAAAAATTCCATCAGGAAGGGCAGTTAAATGAGTGACACACAGTTGTGATGCTGTGCTACAGTGCAGCCCTTACCTGCTGGATTGTCCAATCAACTGCACTCTAGTGGGAGAGTGACCAATCAGCACAGCACAGCAACGCTGGCATCTCGCCTCCCTCCAGTCGCTCTAATGTTTACACCCATGAAAGATCACCTGACCTGGGCCATGTGTCGGGACACTTAAGGAAGTGCGGGGCCAAAACACGAGGGTGCGGCATAATGGGATCCAATCGGATTGGAGATGCTGAGGGCAGGGGGTCGCGGGGAGGGGCTACGGGTGCGGTTGCTAGGGAAACTGGGAAGTGAACAGTTAATTCAAGGTAATGTGAACAGTAATATTAAAAGAAAACCAGAAGACGATCTTCGGTCGTGCGATAGGCTTGTGTGTAGTGATGCGGGGTACAGAAATTGATGTCTGTGTGTGTATACATATACATATACACACGTGCGCACACACACACACGATATAAAAACAGACAAATTAAAATCTAAAAACAACACGTAAAAAATAAATGTTTTGTTACATTTCATGTATAAAGCACCAGAATGAACTTCATAGGGGGTACTGGGTGGGG